>JAWRVZ010000323.1:0-482500 GCA_037043235.1 Rhodeus uyekii
GAACACTTGTAGAAGAAAGAGAGTTCTCGGAAATCAACTCAAACGTCGAGCTGATCAGCAGAAAAACACCTCTCTGTAGCTTCAGAAAGAGCACACCTTGGACTTTCAGAGCATAGCCGAGAAGATTAAAGACTGCGTCAAGAATTGACCTCATTCCAGCGGCTACTTTCGCAGCTTCTGAAGACCCAGATGGGACTCAAACCCACAATCCTCAGCTCCGAAGGCTGATGCCTTATCCATTAGGCCACTGGGCCACTTTTAAAAGACGAAAAGTGGTCCGTGCGCACTGTTAAAGAAGTCATATGACTACAGAACATTTTTGCAAAGCAGTAAAAAGCTCTCAAAAAGGTTTTTTGACGACGGAGAATCGAGTCAGGCGCACAGTACTGAGCTCCAGGGTCTGGGGCCACACTTGGGGTTTCACTAGAGTAGAACTGCTGTATTAGTGTTGTACTGTCATTTCAATAAATTAACATTGGATACCAGGTATTGCCCAAAAAGAAGATTCTTTCGCACACCACAGATATATCTCAGACCCACAATACTCTTTTCGTAGGAGCCGTTTCTCTAGAGTAATACTGCTGTATTAGAGGAGTACTCTCATGCTAATGAATTGTAGTTACATAGCAGGTAAACCCCCTAGGAGGTCCTTGTATACCACCCAGTTATAACTCAAAACTACAGAACACTTGTAGAAGAAAGAGAGTTCTCGGAAATCAACTCAAACGTCGAGTTGATACACAGAAAAACACCTCTCTGTAGCTTCAGAAAGAGCACACATGGGACTTTTAGAGCCCAGCAGAGAAGATTAAAGACTGCGTCAAGAACTGACTTGATTCCAGCGGCTACTTTCGCAGCTTCTGAAGACCCAGATGGGACTTGAACCCACAATCCTCAGCTCCGAAGGCTGATGCCTTATCCATTAGGCCACTGGGCTACATTTAAACGCCGAAAAGTGGTCCGTGCGGACTTTTAAAGAAGTCATATGACTACGGAACATTTTTGCAAAGCAGTAAAAAGCTCTCAAAAAGGTTTTTTGACGACGGAGAATCGAGTCAGTCGCACAGTACTGAGCTCCAGGGTCTGGGGCCACACTTGGGGTTTCACTAGAGTAGAACTGCTGTATTAGTGTTGTACTGTCATTTCAATAAATTAGCATTGGATACCAGGTATTGCCCAAAAAGAAGATTCTTTCGCACACCACAGATATATCTCAGACCCACAATAATCTTTTCGTAGGAGCCGTTTCTCTAGAGTAATACTGCTGTATTAGAGGAGTACTCTCATGCTAATGAATTGTAGTTACATAGCAGGTAAACCCCCTAGGAGGTCCTTGTATACCACCCAGTTATAACTCAAAACTACAGAACACTTGTAGAAGAAAGAGAGTTCTAGGAAATCAACTCAAACGTCGAGCTGATCAGCAGAAAAACACCTCTCTGTAGCTTCAGAAAGAGCACACCTGGGACTTTCAGAGTGCAGACGAGAAGATTAAACACTGCGTCAAGAATTGACCTCATTCCAGCGGCTACTTTCTTAGATTCTGAAGACCGAGATGGGACTTGAACCCACAATCCTCAGCTCCGAAGGCTGATGCCTTATCCATTAGGCCACTGGGCCACTTTTAAAAGATGAAAAGTGGTCCGAGCGCACTGTTAAAGAAGTCATATGACTACAGAACATTTTTGCAAAGCAGTAAAAAGCCCTCAAAAAGGTTTTTTGACGACGGAGAATCGAGTCAGTCGCACAGTACTGAGCTCCAGGGTCTGGGGCCACACTTGGGGTTTCACTAGAGTAGAACTGCTGTATTAGTGTTGTACTGTCATTTCAATAAATTAGCATTGGATACCAGGTATTGCCCAAAAAGAAGATTCTTTCTCACACCACAGATATATCTCAGACCCACAATACTCTTTTCGTAGGAGCCGTTTCTCTAGAGTAATACTGCTGTATTAGAGGAGTACTCTCATGCTAATGAATTGTAGTTACATAGCAGGTAAAGGACAGGCAGATCGCGCCGCCGCACCCGCGTTACTTTCGCGTTTGGAGGACAGAGACATCGCGCCGCACACCCCCCCCCCCCCCCCCCCCCCCCCCCCCCCGGTTGACAGATCGATCGCTTCGGACTATGGCTCTTCACAGCTTCATATTTAAAAAAAATGGGTATATGGCTCTCTCAGACAAAAAGGTTCCCGACCCCTGCCCTAGGAGGTCCTTGTATACCACCCAGTTATAACTCAAAACTACAGAACACTTGTAGAAGAAAGAGAGTTCTCGGAAATCAACTCAAACGTTGAGCTGATCAGCAGAAAAACACCTCTCTGTAGCTTCAGAAAGAGCACACCTGGGACTTTCAGAGCACAGCCGAGAAGATTAAAGACTGCGTCAAGAATTGACCTCATTCCAGCGGCTACTTTCGCAGCTTCTGAAGACCCAGATGGGACTCGAACCCACAATCCTCAGCTCCGAAGGCTGATGCCTTATCCATTAGGCCACTGGGCCACATTTAAAAGATGAAAAGTGGTCCGAGCGCACTGTTAAAGAAGTCATATGACTACGGAACATTTTTGCAAAGCAGTAAAAAGCTCTCAAAAAGGTTTTTTGACGACGGAGAATCGAGTCAGTCGCACAGTACTGAGCTCCAGGGTCTGGGGCCACACTTGGGGTTTCACTAGAGTAGAACTGCTGTATTAGTGTTGTACTGTCATTTCAATAAATTAGCATTGGATACCAGGTATTGCCCAAAAAGAAGATTCTTTCGCACACCACAGATATATCTCAGACCCACAATACTCTTTTCGTAGGAGCCGTTTCTCTAGAGTAATACTGCTGTATTAGAGGAGTACTCTCATGCTAATGAATTGTAGTTACATAGCAGGTAAACCCCCTAGGAGGTCCTTGTATACCACCCAGTTATAACTCAAAACTACAGAACACTTGTAGAAGAAAGAGAGTTCTCGGAAATCAACTCAAACGTCGAGCTGATCAGCAGAAAAACACCTCTCTGTAGCTTCAGAAAGAGCACACCTGGGACTTTCAGAGCACAGCCGAGAAGATTAAAGACTGCGTCAAGAATTGACCTCATTCCAGCGGCTACTTTCGCAGCTTCTGAAGACCCAGATGGGACTCGAACCCACAATCCTCAGCTCCGAAGGCTGATGCCTTATCCATTAGGCCACTGGGCCACATTTAAAAGATGAAAAGTGGTCCGAGCGCACTGTTAAAGAAGTCATATGACTACGGAACATTTTTGCAAAGCAGTAAAAAGCTCTCAAAAAGGTTTTTTGACGACGGAGAATCGAGTCAGTCGCACAGTACTGAGCTCCAGGGTCTGGGGCCACACTTGGGGTTTCACTAGAGTAGAACTGCTGTATTAGTGTTGTACTGTCATTTCAATAAATTAGCATTGGATACCAGGTATTGCCCAAAAAGAAGATTCTTTCGCACACCACAGATATATCTCAGACCCACAATACTCTTTTCGTAGGAGCCGTTTCTCTAGAGTAATACTGCTGTATTAGAGGAGTACTCTCATGCTAATGAATTGTAGTTACATAGCAGGTAAACCCCCTAGGAGGTCCTTGTATACCACCCAGTTATAACTCAAAACTACAGAACACTTGTAGAAGAAAGAGAGTTCTCGGAAATCAACTCAAACGTCGAGCTGATCAGCAGAAAAACACCTCTCTGTAGCTTCAGAAAGAGCACACCTGGGACTTTCAGAGCACAGCCGAGAAGATTAAAGACTGCGTCAAGAATTGCCCTCATTCCAGCGGCTACTTTCGCAGCTTCTGAAGACCCAGATGGGACTCGAACCCAAAATCCTCAGCTCCGAAGGCTGATGCCTTATCCATTAGGCCACTGGGCCACGTTTGAAAGACGAAAAGTGGTCCGTGCGCACTGTTAAAGAAGTCATATGACTACGGAACATTTTTGCAAAGCAGTAAAAAGCTCTCAAAAAGGTTTTTTGACGACGGAGAATCGAGTCAGTCGCACAGTACTGAGCTCCAGGGTCTGGGGCCACACTTGGGGTTTCACTAGAGTAGAACTGCTGTATTAGTGTTGTACTGTCATTTCAATAAATTAGCATTGGATACCAGGTATTGCCCAAAAAGAAGATTCTTTCGCACACCACAGATATATCTCAGACCCACAATACTCTTTTCGTAGGAGCCGTTTCTCTAGAGTAATACTGCTGTATTAGAGGAGTACTCTCATGCTAATGAATTGTAGTTACATAGCAGGTAAACCCCCTAGGAGGTCCTTGTATACCACCCAGTTATAACTCAAAACTACAGAACACTTGTAGAAGAAAGAGAGTTCTCGGAAATCAACTCAAACGTCGAGCTGATCAGCAGAAAAACACCTCTCTGTAGCTTCAGAAAGAGCACACCTGGGACTTTCAGAGCACAGCCGAGAAGATTAAAGACTGCGTCAAGAATTGACCTCATTCCAGCGGCTACTTTCGCAGCTTCTGAAGACCCAGATGGGACTCGAACCCACAATCCTCAGCTCCGAAGGCTGATGCCTTATCCATTAGGCCACTGGGCCACATTTAAAACCCGAAAAGTGGTCCGTGCGCACTGTTAAAGAAGTCATATGACTACGGAACATTTTTGCAAAGCAGTAAAAAGCTCTCAAAAAGGTTTTTTGACGACGGAGAATCGAGTCAGTCGCACAGTACTGAGCTCCAGGGTCTGGGGCCACACTTGGGGTTTCACTAGAGTAGAACTGCTGTATTAGTGTTGTACTGTCATTTCAATAAATTAGCATTGGATACCAGGTATTGCCCAAAAAGAAGATTCTTTCGCACACCACAGATATATCTCAGACCCACAATACTCTTTTCGTAGGAGCCGTTTCTCTAGAGTAATACTGCTGTATTAGAGGAGTACTCTCATGCTAATGAATTGTAGTTACATAGCAGGTAAACCCCCTAGGAGGTCCTTGTATACCACCCAGTTATAACTCAAAACTACAGAACACTTGTAGAAGAAAGAGAGTTCTCGGAAATCAACTCAAACGTCGAGCTGATCAGCAGAAAAACACCTCTCTGTAGCTTCAGAAAGAGCACACCTGGGACTTTCAGAGCACAGCCGAGAAGATTAAAGACTGCGTCAAGAATTGCCCTCATTCCAGCGGCTACTTTCGCAGCTTCTGAAGACCCAGATGGGACTCGAACCCAAAATCCTCAGCTCCGAAGGCTGATGCCTTATCCATTAGGCCACTGGGCCACGTTTGAAAGATGAAAAGTGGTCCGTGCGCACTGTTAAA
Organism: Rhodeus uyekii; assembly: GCA_037043235.1. Classification (NCBI taxonomy): domain Eukaryota; kingdom Metazoa; phylum Chordata; class Actinopteri; order Cypriniformes; family Acheilognathidae; genus Rhodeus; species Rhodeus uyekii. Next base: position 5,275 of record JAWRVZ010000323.1, read on the forward strand.
GAAGTCATATGACTACGGAACATTTTTGCAAAGCAGTAAAAAGCTCTCAAAAAGGTTTTTTGACGACGGAGAATCGAGTCAGTCGCACAGTACTGAGCTCCAGGGTCTGGGGCCACACTTGGGGTTTCACTAGAGTAGAACTGCTGTATTAGTGTTGTACTGTCATTTCAATAAATTAGCATTGGATACCAGGTATTGCCCAAAAAGAAGATTCTTTCGCACACCACAGATATATCTCAGACCCACAATACTCTTTTCGTAGGAGCCGTTTCTCTAGAGTAATACTGCTGTATTAGAGGAGTACTCTCATGCTAATGAATTGTAGTTACATAGCAGGTAAACCCCCTAGGAGGTCCTTGTATACCACCCAGTTATAACTCAAAACTACAGAACACTTGTAGAAGAAAGAGAGTTCTCGGAAATCAACTCAAACGTCGAGCTGATCAGCAGAAAAACACCTCTCTGTAGCTTCAGAAAGAGCACACCTGGGACTTTCAGAGCACAGCCGAGAAGATTAAAGACTGCGTCAAGAATTGACCTCATTCCAGCGGCTACTTTCGCAGCTTCTGAAGACCCAGATGGGACTCGAACCCACAATCCTCAGCTCCGAAGGCTGATGCCTTATCCATTAGGCCACTGGGCCACTTTTAAAAGCCGAAAAGTGGTCCGTGCGCACTGTTAAAGAAGTCATATGACTACAGAACATTTTTGCAAAGCAGTAAAAAGCTCTCAAAAAGGTTTTTTGACGACGGAGAATCGAGTCAGTCGCACAGTACTGAGCTCCAGGGTCTGGGGCCACACTTGGGGTTTCACTAGAGTAGAACTGCTGTATTAGTGTTGTACTGTCATTTCAATAAATTAGCATTGGATACCAGGTATTGCCCAAAAAGAAGATTCTTTCGCACACCACAGATATATCTCAGACCCACAATACTCTTTTCGTAGGAGCCGTTTCTCTAGAGTAATACTGCTGTATTAGAGGAGTACTCTCATGCTAATGAATTGTAGTTACATAGCAGGTAAACCCCCTAGGAGGTCCTTGTATACCACCCAGTTATAACTCAAAACTACAGAACACTTGTAGAAGAAAGAGAGTTCTCGGAAATCAACTCAAACGTCGAGCTGATCAGCAGAAAAACACCTCTCTGTAGCTTCAGAAAGAGCACACCTGGGACTTTCAGAGCGCAGCCGAGAAGATTAAAGACTGCGTCAAGAATTGACCTCATTCCAGTGGCTACTTTTGCAGCTTCTGAAGACCCAGATGGGACTCGAACCCACAATCCTCAGCTCCGAAGGCTGATGCCTTAACCATTAGGCCACTGGGCCACGTTTAAAAGCCGAAAAGTGGTCCGTGTGCACTGTTAAAGAAGTCATATGACTACAGAACAATTTTGCAAAGCAGTAAAAAGCTCTCAAAAAGGTTTTTTGACGACGGAGAATCGAGTCAGTCACACAGTTTCACTAGAGTAGAACTGCTGTATTAGTGTTGTACTGTCATTTCAATAAATTAGCTCCAGGGTCTGGGGCCACACTTGGGGTTTCACTAGAGTAGAACTGCTGTATTAGTGTTGTACTGTCATTTAAATATTTTACATTTACATTTACTCATTTACCAGACGCTTTTATCCAAAGCGACTTACAATTTGAGGAATATAGAAGCCATTTGTCCAAAGGATACAAAAACGCACAAGAGCGCTTACAATACAAAGTTTCAAACATTTTGAACACAAGTAGCACAAGCATGGGGAATAGAGAAAAGGAATTTTTTTTATTTATTTTTTTTATATAAAGAGAGTGTTTGTGTGTCATGTTAGGTGCTCATGGAAGAGGTGCGTTTTGAGTAGTCTTTTAAACTTCGACAGGGAATCTGCATTCCGGATGAGGACAGGGAGGGCGTTCCACCAGCCCGGGGTGGTGAATGAAAATATTCTTGTGATTGTTCTTTTTCCTCTCTGTGATGGAACCACGAGTCGCCGGTCATTGATCGATCGAAGGTTTCTGGTAGGTGTGTAGAGTTGTACCAATGAGTGGAAGTATGAAGGTGCTGAGTTTGTGTAAGTTCTGTATGCAAGAGTAGCGAGATGAAGAGTGGTGTGACATGAGACCTTTTCGGTTGGTTGAATACCAGACGAGCTGCTGCATTCTGGATCAGCTGCAGGGGTTTGATTGCACTTGCAGGAAGCCCAACCAGAAGAGCATTGCAGTAGTCCAGTCTGGAAATGACCATGGCCTGCACCAGAAGTTGCGTAGCTTGCTCAGTTAGGAATGGCCTGATCCTTCTGATGTTGTACAGTGCAAACCTGCATGATCGAGCCGTCTTTGCAATGTGGTCCTTTAAGGTCAGCTGGTCCTCAAAGATCACTCCAAGATTTCTGACAGACTTTGAAGGGGTAATCGTGGTGGCACCGATCTGGATAGTGAAATCATGCTGTTGGGTTGGATCGGCAGGAAAGACTAGAAGCTCCGTCTTTGCCAGGTTGAGCTGCAGATGATGCTCTTTCATCCATGTCGAGATATCCGCGAGGCAGCTTGTGATTCTCGCAGCCACCGTTGGATCATCTGGTTGAAATGATATGTAGAGCTGAGTGTCATCTGCGTAGCAGTGATAGGAGAAGCCGTGTGCCTCTATAATGGGACCCAGTGATGTGGTGTACATGGTGAAGAGAAGTGGTCCAAGAACTGAGCCCTGTGGAACACCGGTGATCAGTTGACATTCTTTGGAGACCTCCCCACACCATGCCACCCTGAAAGACCTATCTGTGAGATAGGATTCAAACCACTGAAGGGGAGTTCCGGTGATGCCTAGTGACGAGAGGGTAGATAAAAGGATTTGGTGATTAACAGTGTCAAAGGCAGCAGAAAGATCTAAAAGAATGAGAACTGACGATTTTGAATCAGCTTTTGCACTCCTTAGAGCTTCCGTGACAGATAGTAATACTGTCTCGGTTGAATGGCCCTTCTTGAAACCAGACTGGTTGATGTCCAACCGGTCATTCTGAGATAGAAAAGAAGATACTTGGTTAAAAACAACACGTTCAAGAGTTTTAGATATGAATGGAAGGAGAGAGACAGGCCTGTAATTATCAACGATTGATTCGTTTAATGTGGTTTTTTTGAGCAGTGGGGTTACTCGAGCCTGCTTGAATGCGGTGGGGAAGGATCCCGTGTGAAGGGATGTGTTGATGATGTGAGTGAGTGCTGGTAAGATTGTAGGAGAGATGGCTTGTAGAAGGTGTGAGGGGATTGGGTCTAAAGGGCAGGTGGTTGGATGGCTGGAAAGGAGCAGTTTAGATACATCTACCTCAGTGAGTGGAGAGAAGGTTGAGAGAGTGTTTCTGGTTTCAGAGGTCGGTGTACGTTTGTGTGTGTGTGGAGGTGAGAACTGGCTACTGATAGTTGCAGTTTTGTTAATGAAGTAATAGGCAAAATCATTGGCAGTTAAAGAGGTAGAGGGAGGTGGTGGAGGGGGAGAGAGTAGAGAGTTGAATGTTTTGAAAAGTGCATGCATGTTGGAAGTGCTGTTGATCTTTGTGTGGAAGTGTAAAGATTTAGCAGTATGGACATCAGTAGAAAAGGTAGAGAGAAGAGATTGATACAAACTCAGGTCAGATGGGTCCTTAGACTTACGCCATTTTCTCTCAGCTACCCTTAGCTTGGCCCGGTGTTCACGAAGAACATCAGTTAGCCAGGGGCTAGAGGGAGTAGCACGTGATGACCTGGAAGAGAGCGGACAGACATTATCTAGGCAAGACGTTAGAGTAGAACATAAGGTATCCGTTGCAGTATTCACATCCAGAGTTGAGAACTGTTTGTGAGAGGGAAGAGAGGATGAGACGATAGAGGAGAAGTGAGAAGGAGAGAGAGAGCGCAGGTTACGCCTGAAAGTGACTGGAAGAGGGGTTGGTGTTGCAGAATTAGTAAGATGCATATGAAATGTAATGAAAGAATGGTCAGAAACATGCAGTGGTTTAACTAGAGTGTTGTCTATGATGCAGTTGCGTGTGTAGATCAAGTCGAGTTGATTGCCCGATTTGTGAGTACCTGTGGTGATGAGTCGGTTGAGGTCAAATGAAGCTAGGAGAGAGAGGAAGTCTGCAGCGCAAGGCTTCTCCAAATGTATGTTGAAGTCACCAAAGACGACCAGCGGAGTGCCATCCTCAGGAAATGAGGAGAGCAGCATATCCATCTCCTCAACAAAGGTGCCCAGCTGACCTGGAGGGCGATAGATTACAACAAAGTGGATTACTGCAGGAGATGAAACTGTAATGGAGTGAAATTCAAACGAATTGTACATGCATAAAGAGGAGCGAGTAGAATATGTCCAGTTGCTAGAAATGAGGAGACCTGTGCCCCCACCCCTCCCAGACTGTCGAGGGGTGTGGGAGAAAGAGAAATTGTTAGAGAGAGCAGCGGGGGTTGCTGAGTCCTCTGGACGAATCCATGTCTCAGTCAAACCTAGGATATTAAGAGCAGAGTTAGTAGCAAAGGCTGGGATAAAGGTAGCCTTATTGACTGCTGACTGACAGTTCCAGAGACCTACAGAGATGGAGAGAGGTGCATTAGAGGAAGGAACAGAATGCAGGTTGTTAATGTTGCGTCGCCCTCGGCGAGTGTTAACAGGGCGACGTTGAGAGATGACAGGAATATACTGAAAGCACATGATAGCAGAGAAGTGTAGTGTGAAAGAAAGAAAAATAAATATTAGACAGACTTGCCGGTGTCGTTGCTCGGTGGAGTGGCGCAGGTAGAGTCGAACGTCTTTACACTCATCTGTCTTCACACGAGGACGCTGAAACGCTTCCGCTGACGCTTCCGCGACAGCGTGCGTAGCAGCTAATTATCCTGTTTGGGTGAAACAGACAAATGCCACGCCCACAGCTTCGCATGGCGTTTAAAGTGCAATAAAAGGCAAAAACACACGAGGCAGAAAAACGGTTTTGACCGAAACTAGCACGCAGAGTCGCAACGTGGTAAACAAACAAACAATCGCAGTACAGTTACCAGTTACCACAGATTACTCCTTGCTAATGACTACTGATTCACAAAATGAAAGCAAACAAAGTATGTAAACAAGACTCACGTGTTCTCTCTCAGCTGGCAAACGCTTCTCCTAATATATCTCCTAGTTTCACGAGTTTATATTTGCTCACGGGAGCCAATTGACACGCCCACAGCTTCGCACGGCGTTTAAAGTGCAATAAAAGGCAAAAACACACGAGGCAGAAAAACGGTTTTGACCGAAACTAGCACGCAGAGTCGCAACGTGGTAAACAAACAAACAATCGCAGTACAGCTACCACAGTTACCACAGATTACTCCTTGCTAATGACTACTGATTAGCATTAGCATTAGCAAATAAATTAGCATTGGATACCAGGTATTGCCCAAAAAGAAGATTCTTTCGCAAACCACAGATATATCTCAGACCCACAGTACTCTTTTCATAGGAGCCGTTTCTCTAGAGTAATACTGCTGAATTAGAGGAGTACTCTCATGCTAATGAATTGTAGTTACATAGCAGGTAAACCCCCTAGGAGGTCCTTGTATACCACCCAGTTATAACTCAAAACTACAGAACGCTTTTAGAAGAAAGAGAGTTCTCGGAAATCAACTCAAAAGTCGAGCTGATCAGCAGAAAAATAGAAAGAGTACACCTGGGACGTTCAGAGTGCAGCCGAGAAGATTAAAGACTGCGTCAAGAATTGACCTCATTCTAGCGGCTACTTTCGCAGATTCTGAAGACCCAGATGGGACTCGAACCCACAATCCTCAGCTCCGAAGGCTGATGCCTTATCCATTAGGCCACTGGGCCACATTTAAAAGACGAAAAGTGGTCCGTGTGCACTGTTAAAGAAGTCATATGACTACAGAACATTTTTGCAAAGCAGTAAAAAGCTCTCAAAAAGTTTTTTTGACGACGGAGAATCGAGTCTGTCGCACAGTACTGAGCTCCAGGGTCTGGGGCCACACTTGGGGTTTCACTAGAGTAGAACTGCTGTATTAGTGTTGTACTGTCATTTCAATAAATTAGCATTGGATACCAGGTATTGCCCAAAAAGAAGATTCTTTCGCACACCACAGATATATCTCAGACCCACAATACTCTTTTCGTAGATGCCGTTTCTCTAGAGTAATACTGCTGTATTAGAGGAGTACTCTCATGCTAATGAATTGTAGTTACATAGCAGGTAAACCCCCTAGGAGGTCCTTGTATACCACACAGTTATAACTCAAAACTACAGAACACTTGTAGAAGAAAGAGAGTTCTCGGAAATCAACTCAAACGTCGAGCTGATCAGCAGAAAAACACCTCTCTGTAGCTTCAGAAAGAGCACACCTGGGACTTTCAGAGAGCAGCCGAGAAGATTAAAGACTGCGTTAAGAATTGACCTCATTCCGGCAGATGAAGTCATATGACTACAGAACATTTTTGCAAAGCAGTAAAAAGCTCTCAAAAAGGTTTTTTGACGACGGAGAATCGAGTCAGTCGCACAGTACTGAGCTCCAGGGTCTGGGGCCACACTTGGGGTTTCACTAGAGTAGAACATTTCCCTGTTATGTCACTCTGTCCCGGCTGCAAGCGGCAGTGGCGCTGAAGCTGTGGTGGAGAGTAGGCATGTGTCGCAAACCCCTCTACACCCCCCCTCCCCGTCAACAATCGCGAACCGCTCACTATGTTACGCTCTGTACCGAGGCTTCGGAGCGTGTGCCGAGAAATCCTGTAAGCTTTTAGTGAAGCGCGTATCGAGGCATGTATCGGTTTAGACCGATGACGTCAGAGATGATGTGTGAAGCCTCGCTTCCGCCAGAGTGGTTCAGTAAGCGGTTTGAAACCGTTAAATTTTGATTGATCTTTTTTTTATTTGAAATTGTCTTGCCGAACCAAATATCGGGCGATTGGAGGACCCACTTCAGTACTGGGAAAGACAGAAAGTTATATTTGCACATCTGTACAGGCTTGCTTTCAAGTGTTTATGTACCCCGGCTTCATCTGTGCCTTATGAAAGGTTTTTTTCAAAGGCAGGAGAAGTTAAGTAAAAAAAAAATCGTCTTAGCCCTAAACAGTTGAAAATTAACATTCTTGAATAAAAACTCCTAAAGTATATCCTTCTCATTATTTTTCTTGTTTCCAAAAATCACAGTCCAAGATACATGAGCACATTCACTGTCCACTGCCCAGTTAAACCCAGTTAGTTAAACCCTAAAATTATAATTTTGCCCCGTTTGCCTATGACCAAACAATTGATTTACATACATTTGATTTATTTATTTATTCTTTATTTATCTGAGAAAATCCCAATGAGATATCATAATCTCTTCCTTCAGGGAGACCTGGTCAAAAAACTGCAGCACACAGTTTCAGACAAATTATAAAAACACAGACAATCCAACAATACTTGGATATAGTTGATAGTCCCATAAATTTCAAGCTAATACATTTATTACAAAGTTATATTAACACAATCATTATATAAAACAAGAAAATACCCATTATATATACACACAGTGTATCACACACCACATCAGGAACCTCTGTAATGTATCTAATTATTTTATACTCTTTGGCCACTAGATGGTTTTGTGTGCCAATGAGGCTTTGAGAAATAAACCCTTTTGTGAACCACTTGGATGAAAAGGTTCAATGCTTCATGAGGCTTCATCTCGCCATCACTACCGCTCACACCGGCCCGTCTGTCAATTTTAAGAAATCAATGTGGCCCGCTAGACAAATAGTTTGCCCATCCCTGCCCTAGGAGGTCCTTGTATACCACCCAGTTATAACTCAAAACTACAGAACACTTTTAGAAGAAAGAGAGTTCTCGGAAATCAACTCAAACGTCGAGCTGAGCAGCAGAAAAACACCTCTCTGTAGCTTCAGAAAGAGCACACCTGGGACTTTCAGAGCGCAGCCGAGAAGGTTAAAGACTGCGTCAAGGATTGACCTCATTCCAGTGGCCACTTTCACAGCTTCTAAAGACACAGATGGGACTCGAACCCACAATCCTCAGCTCCGAAGGCTGATGCCTTTTCCATTAGGCCACTGGGCCACGTTTAAAAGCTGAAAAGTGGTCCGTGTGCACTGTTAAAGAAGTCATATGACTACAGAACATTTTTGCAAAGCAGTAAAAAGCTCTCAAAAAGGTTTTTTGACGACGGAGAATCGAGTCAGTCGCACAGTACTGAGCTCCACAGATACCAGCAATACCTGGTATCCAATGCTAATTTATTGAAATGACAGTGTAAGACTAATACAGCAGTTCTACTTTAGTGGATAAGGCATCAGTCTTCAGAGCTGTTTGAGGATTGTAGGTTCAAGTCCCATCTGGGTCTTCAGAAGCTGCAAAAGTAGCTGCCGGAATTAGGTCAATTCTTGATGTAGTCTTTAACCTTAGAGCTCAGTACTCTGCGACTGACTCAATTCTCAATACTTCAACTCAGCGACTCAAGAATGTTCTGTAGTCATATGACTATAACAGTGCGCACAGAACATGGCATAGTGGCCTAATGGATAAGGCATCAGTGTTTGGATCTGAGGATTATGGGTCTCATCTGTATAATCGGAAGCTGCTGGAATGACATCAATCTAAATATATATGTACTGTACATATATAAATACACACACAGACACACATGTACTGAGGGTCACTTTGATGGTCAGACACAATACACATAATACACACATTCACATGCTGTCTCTCAGGCTGTGGCACATCCACACATATCTTGCACCCAGTGCTGCTGTCTGTTCCTCTCCTAATATTATCTTTATTTGTTCCGTTTCAGTCGTGGCTCTAAAGTTCTTTGTTAATTCAGTGAATATGTTTAAGTAGATAAAACAGATAAGACCTAATCTGCTTTGGTATATCAACAATCATTGCAGAAACGTACATTATGCCATATTAGTTGGAGTTTATAATGAAATACCTTAATTATGTATAGTAGACACATTAAATATTTGATTGCAATCAAATTTACCAAGCAGCAAATAGCAGCTACAAATTAAAATTGAAGGAGGACTCCACTCTAAAGTTGGACATACAGGCTATAGCAATCAGCTTCACTAAAATGGTTAAACATTCTCCTGTAACGGAAAGAAGGATTGATTGTTATGGGTTAGGTCAGTCAAATTATATGTAATTTTCTTGCTGTATACCTATGTTTTATTTTATTCTTTACATTTTATGTCAAAAAGTGACCCAAAAAGTAGTTAATAAAAACAAAATCCTTAGGAGAGGACCCAGACCACTTCAATAAAGTGTCTCCATTTTGCTCTCCATTAGCAGCCTGTACCTGAATGTGGTAAGGTACACAGCTACACTCATGTACAAATATTAGTACATAATATAAGTCTTAACTGTATACACAAATAAAATTTAAATAGATGATCACAAAGATTAAATTTGACAAATTAAATAATGAATCTCTATCATACTCTTTCTGTTTTTGCCAATCAAGCTCATAAATCTCTAGCTAACATTGCCACTAGGTGGGCGAAAGCAGGAGCAGGGGGGTTGCCATGACGACTAACACTGATTCATTACCGTACTGTATTGCAGAACTGAGGGGCTACGGAAGAAAATGAGTGAACAAGGTACACAGAGAGGAAGAGAGATAGAGAGGAAAAGGGGTTGTCCTTGAAGGTACTCTGTTTTGTTGGACCCACTGGCCAACGTCCCAAATCTCTTGGTACATCAGATGTGCTATAGAGCAAAAAAAAAAAAAGTTTGACTGAATGAGATGATGCCCATCAGTGTGTGTTTCTGTGTGTACTTGTAGTTCAGGATGCCCCATTTCTTGGTTTACTAAATGTCTTGCCAATGTGTAATGGCTTTCAACGGCTTCTGCATCATAAACCTTATTATATGTATGTGAATGTATACACATGCATATTAACTGTGTGTGCATGGACCCAATGTCACATATAAATTATATTTGACCACACATACACAGTTAATCATCTCTGATTGCAGATTTTTTTAATAGGACGCAACACTTGTGCAGAATCTTATCCAACATGGAACAGATAGCTCAAGAACCAGCAGTCAAGCATATGTTTACAGAAATACTAATTCTGTACTCAGTTGTCTTGGTACAAAATCACCTCAAGAACAAACAAAAAAAAAAAGTTAATATTCAGCTTATACTGTGCGTCCAAGCGATAAACGTAAAAACAAACAAAACAATCATTAGAGCCTAGGCCCCATAATGTCAAAAAGTATTGTTATAATACTTATAATATTATAAAATGAAAATACATAATAATATATAATACATAATAATAATAATTATATTATACAATTAAAATAATAATACATGGTAGGATAACGCCAAATGAACAAATGTCATCCCTGTTAGATCATCCCACGCCTGAAACCCTGGATTGAATCCCAATGAGAGTGGGTCGATTAGGGCTGGATATATTAAGAAAAAGAGATGGGTGCAAATGAATGCCAGACAGATAAGTAAGGAGAGGGTTCAGGCTGGATAACAGTTTGAGATCTTTAGAAAACTATCAGAGTCCTCACAGCTTATGGAAGGCAGTACCGGTGAACTATAGGAGAGGTTTAAAGCAGAGACAAAAGCAGCTTAGGCATATCTATAATATTTTAATATTGCTACTTAGCACACTTGGTTGCCTTTCAAAATTTGACAGAGCATCCCACAGGGGATTCATAGTACTCTGAAAGTGTATATTAATCCCCACTTTCGTTCGGCGCAGATGTGTAGAAACATCTCAAAGATGAACCACAGAAATAGGATGCACCTGAACTAAATTTCAAAGGTAATCACAAAGAGTTCAAAATGCATTCCGCAAACAAAAGGCTCTTTAATGAAAAATTTTTTTTTTTCTTTAATGAAAAAATGTATGTTCTTTAATGAAAAAAAACAAACCTATAATCCACAGATTACAATAACAGCATGTCTACACACAGACACAATCAACCACTAAAGAGTGACCAAGGAGGAACTTAAATGTATAGAGATAACAAACTAGATGACAAGCAGCTGTGAGGATAATCAGTGTGTATAGATGTGACTCAGAAGAACAAACTAAAAGTCCATTAGAATGAAAATTAAGAACAAACATGACTGAATATCTGCGATCATAAATGTGATTTATTTTTCTTTCTTTCTTATTTAAAGAAAATTAAACTTGCAAACCTATCACAAATCTGTTTTTTGCTTTGTGTTTGTGTAGTATGTGTGTATTTGTATTTATGAAAGCACATTTTTGTTGATCTTGATCCAATACATTTAAGGCCTCATGTTAGAAATATTTATATTAAAGTGTTATACTGTAGGGATGTTATAGGAATCGTGGTACTTTGGACATTGGCGTAAACTACAGTCATTAGTTATACTAAAGGTCAATGCTGTCACTGTAGATCATAGAATTTCAGTAAGTAAGAGATTAATTTAAGGATGTGGGGGACTCTATCAGGGTGTTTGTCTGTAAATCAATGTCTTTGTATTATAACCAATCCTTTAAATCTCCTTTCACGATTTGTGGTCATGCTTACCAGTGCATGGAACTCTGATGATAACAACAACCGTACAGTGTTACATGCAGATCAACACAATGGTTACAGTTCAAATAATTTGGACCCCTTCTACCACTGATGTTGGGTTGGAAATTATAATAAGATGAAAGACTAATTTTTGTTGCGTATATACTGGGAGTATCCCGAGAAATGTTGGATGAGAAAATAACCTAATAAAATGTATTGCATTTATATACATTTGAGTGCATAGTTTAAGTTTATAGTATGTTGTTTGGAATAGAAGTTGATAATGAAGCCATCAAGTTAGATACTTTCTGCTTCCCAAAGTACACAGTGTTTGTGTACTTTATACACAATATTTGATAAATACACCAATGTTATTATTTTAAAGGTAAAAGTGAAATGCGGTTGCAGATTTTGGACTATGTGTGTATTTTTATGCTTGTGCATTGTTATAAACAAATTGCAGTCTTGTTTAAATAACCACAATTTTGCACCTTTTGGTAATAAAAGCCATTCTAAACTGTTCAGTTTTGTCTCCCATTATAATTATTAATACACCTCTAACCACTGAAACATCCTAATCGTGGGACTTTGACGTTTGCTGCCCATTTCACTATTATGTCAGTCAACATCCACCTTTCCGTTAAACATTGTTCTGTGATACTGTATAACCTTCGCACTAGAGAATTATTGGGAAAGTTTGGGAATGGGAAATCCTAAGTAAAGTTAGGATTAATAATGTTTACATATACAAAGTTCTTTTGGTTAAGTCACTTATAATTTACCATTCTGTAAATGCCGTAGACTGTTGGGAACGTAAACTACTTAGCAGCAAGCTTGTTTGAGATGGGGAGGGAAGGATAACATCATCAGAGAAGAGAAAGCATTGTTTTGACAGATTATTACAAGGGTGCATGGATTTAAAAAATACAGTAGTAATGATGTGCAAGGATAAATCATTTATAGAATTCATGTTGACTAAAAACAAGCCAAAAATATGTAGAATCTAAAATATGAAGGCAGATTAGTGCCATCTGGTGGATAGAAATAAAGAAAGGCCAATACCACAAGATGCTATATAACTTATATTTTAATATTTATATATGTTCTGTCCGAATATTCGATTCAGATGGGCTGGAAGGTGTGTGTTTAAACCATAATAAGTAGTTCCAGTCAGTTAATCACTGATTTCATTGAAGCACACACACATTTCTTGGACATACAGATTGTTGCTCATGCACAGAAACATTCAGGAGCACAGAAACTATGAACGCTGCCCTCAAATTTTTCAGTAAATTTGCTTTGCTGCAATCTGTAATCCCAGGATATTAAAAAATCACATATAAATCAACAACATTAACAACTTGATTTATTTGTTAATGTTGTTTATTTATATGTGATGTTTTTAATACGATGTAAGACAAACCATGTGCGAATTCATATGTCAAAACCATTGTTGAGTATTTTTGCTCCTAACTACAGAGAAAAAAAGACGTTGAAATCGCGGCTGTTTCTTACGTCACAAACGACTTTGTAACTAATCGCATCAACGTGCCGGCTGGCATATAATTAATTATTAATTATTACAACTCTGAAGCAGCGGAGTCTCAAGAGAAGATAGGTTATCACGGTATATTTTTTTGTTGATATGAAAAATCATATACTTTAGCAATTATGTGTATGATGTTCAATTAGATGAATATGCCTTTTCTCGAATATGCCTTTTCTGAATATGCCGTCTCCACTGACGGTCTATGATGCTTAAAGCGTTTCTAAGGATGCTGATTGTTAGAAAGCAGACTAAGATGGTGAACAGGAACATGTGTAACATTAGAAGAATATTAAGGTGTTTGATAAGGTAGTCAAGCAAAAGGCTAATCATATTAATGATTTTTGTGTGCCCGGCGTTGAAAAGAGCGACACAATTGTGCAGCGTTTACCACAGTAACTCGAGTTAAAGTTTCTGAGAGTAAAAGGAGTATCTTACTACTTAGAGTTTCTAAGTTTTAGGGTAAAAAGGTTGACAGAGTGGATCTCTGAACTGGTGCGAGTGAGTGCAGACGGGGCTAATTTGCATATCCGTGTACAGTATCTTAAATTAAGTTACTGTTAATGAGTAATTGTTAATTCAAACTATTTTAACGCATGCAGATTTTTTTACAGGAATTTTGGTGATCAAAGTTGAGTCTTAAAGGATACGATTAGCTGATGCATTTACAGATGCAGGTAGAGGCACCTGCCCCCTCGGATTTGAATGCAGCTTCCATAAATAAATTGATAATTAACTATTTAAAACTTTTGATCACACTGGTGTACTTTGAATGTTCAGTGCATCACGTTATCAAATGCTAAATTAAAATCTGCTTTTGCATTTTGCCTATTTGCATATTGTTTTTAACAATACAATGCTTATTTTATTATTCTGACATTTAAACAGATAAGTACAAGCAAAATCATTTATAGTTTGTAAAATATACACTGATGTCTATTGTGTATGGAAGCGGCAGCAATCCTTTCAAAAAATAATTTGATGATGTGTTGTATCTGATAGCCTAGTTCAGTTGTCCCGGAGGACCCACAACTGCACAATTTAAAAGTCTCATCTGTCTGACACATCCATTTCAGGTCCTGGAGTTTCTTGTAATGAGTTGAATCAGGTGTATTTGATTAGGGGGAAAGACAAAATGTGCAGTGTTGGGGGTCCTCCAGGACTAGGGTTAAGAAACACTGGCCTAGCCAATATGTTGTGTTATGTAACTGTAGTTTACTGTAATCTATTTTGTATCTAAAGGTACAAAATGAATGTAGTGTTCTAAAGTTGTTGGTAAATTTCTTTAGGTAAATGTTGGTAGTGTTCTTTAGGTAAATTTCTTCGTTTTGAAGCTAAAGTTTGTCACATCCTGTGCGGTTTGTGCAGAACTATTGAGTATTCGCTTTGGGGTGGATGGGGTAATCCGTTCAAATATATGTTTTTAGCCTTCTATTGGCCAGTACTGATCGACTGAACTCTGAACTTTAAAGAACAACTTCCGATTCACATAATGCACAGTTGAATGCTAAAATACGGTAAGGTGCAGATTGCCTTGCGTAGTCAGTGCTTAAATGCTTTAAAATAGTTTTTATAAGTTACAGAAGGAGGAGAGACCAAGGCGAGAGAGGGTAGAAAGAAAAAGAATAGAAAAATTATTGGTCTGGTTCTCAAAACGCACTCCCACTCAGTCCTCAACCAGCCGGGAGAACTTCACGACGACTGGCGCTGGCACTGGATTCCCCAGGTGGATGGCCATCTTCTCCTGAACGGTCTGTACAGTACTTCAGGGAGGCCCCGTTCATGCAGAACCAGCTCTGCCACACACTAGTGGCTGGATGTAGGCCCTGACATTGACAAATGGCCACCCGCTTCCGCAGCCGCTCCTCCATGCTATGGTGGAAGGAGGTGAGTATCTCTCCCCTCAACAAGCGCTCTAGCTTCACCGCTTCGAGTGTCCTTGGTGGCATATTCTGCTCTGATCCAATTCGATGGCACTACGACGTCCCCACAGTGGCGAGGTCACTATGAGAGCCCGTCCCTTCTTCCTCCCGCGTTTCGGCACCAATGTAGCAATGGTTAAAGCTCAGGGAAGGAGGAGGCAAAATGTTCAACGTAACTTTAATATCAAAATTAACAAATAAAACAAAAGCAGCAGCCCCTCATCGACTACTGACATTTACAATATAAACATAGTAAAACAAAGTAAACATAAAATAAATAGTCCAGTTCTTGTTCTCTCTTGTCATTCACTGTTGTTGCTGCTCCCAGAGCACCTCTGTTAGAATCTCGAGGCACACCTATAAAAAACATTACTCCTTTAGGATTTTGTTTTATATATAAAAAAATCAACTTGCTAAAATGAGTAAACCTCAGGGAACTTTATAACATAAAAATCCTGATTGATACCCTTTTAAACACGATCTAATAATAAAGATATTAACAATAATAATACTCTTTAATTCGTTATTGTCAGGGTTCTGTCACTTTACTCTTGGTTTAGCCCTGACGCCACTGTACTGTCATGTTCAATTGGGCTGCGCACTCACTTGTCCGCATCAGTTGTTGTGTAGTGCGCGACTTATGAGTGTTCTCATTGGGTGCGTGTTCATGTCTCATTTTGTTTGAGCACATGGCTTATCACGTGTGTTTTCCTGTGCCATGTGCTCTCCTGTCTATTGTCTTGACCCTGCCCGTCTTGTTAGCTCATTATTGGTTGATTTTCCCCACCTGTCCTTCCTCATTACCTGCCTTGTTTGCTCCCCATTTATTCTCCCTTTTTGTTTGCTGTCTTGTGCAAGACCGTCATAAAATGTTAATTTTATGTTTTACGTCACGTCTTCTGGAGTTTTAGTTTTATTATAAATAAAGCCCAATCTTTCCTGCTTCCCCTCAGAAAAACCTGACAGTTATCTTACTAAGAAATTTCTGAAAAAAAGTGTAATTTAAAATACTTAGAATGTATTATTGATTATGATCTTTACAACGTGTAAACTAAATTTAAATGTTTAAAATGTACCGCTGAGATTTCAATTTCCTTAAAGACTTCTTAAACTAAAGTTAAGTGGCATGTTGTTACTAGAGTTAATATTATTTTATTATTCAGTACACAAATAAGATGCACATTTCAGATATTTTCATTAAATTGAGTGAAAACATTGTTTAAATTCATAGTCTTGCTATGTAAATTATTTTGCTAAATATGCTTGTCATTACCTTTCAGATAGATTCTGCTTTTTCTGTCACCAGTTTAATTATTCAAATAAACTTCCAAAAACAATTTTTGAATTGAATAGTTGATTTTGGAATTTAACATAAATGTCACTTTTTAAAATAATTTATATGGGTTAGATGTTTTTTTTATATATAATTATTTTACATTTTGCGCTATGACAAGTAATTTGAATGTTTCTATTTATTTTCCTTAATATCACGTTGACTGATGCATTATCATTCTGCACCACTAAATGCATATTGTTCTTAAGGAGAGAATCCTCCCCCATCTTACCACACCTCAGAATTTTTTTTAAATGCTCGTCATCGTCCAACATCTCTCATCTTCTACTTCACAGATCAGCATCGCATATCAGGCCTGTTTTCCCCCAGGACCATGAGGTTGTCAGGACAACCAGTGTGATTCTGATTCTAAGCAGCTAAGACAAGACTCCGCCTCAAGACAGCAGCTGCTGCAGCCATCAGCCAATCAAAGGTGAGCAAGAGGGAAAAAGATGACATCATAGACAAATTAGGGCAAGTTGCAGCAGGTCTTTGTTTGGTGTAACTGCCCGCAGATTAATCATGGATAGGCTGAGATAAGAGTCACCTAAAGAGGTGACTTGGTGACTGGTGTTATGGACACACACACACACACACACACACACACATAAACGAACAGTGCATTATTTATTAACAAGCCTAAAAATGAAGGTTAAAATTTAATTGGGTAATTATTATTGTTAGTTGTATCTTTAGCCAGTTGCAATTGTCAATTTTACACATTGACAAAAACTTATTGTGGTACAGTGTTATTAGTTTCATGATAGGATGGTACCAAATTATCATATATTAATATACCATATATATATTCATATTTGCATAATAGTGGTGCCCATAAAAAAGACAAACATCTACTTAAAAATAAATGTTGTAATAATGTGGTAATACTATGATGTTAATTCTAATGTTTTTACTTGGAATGAAACTGAGTGTGGAATAAAAAAAAAAATTCCCTACCTTGCTTGCACTGGTCTGTGAAACAGCAGATCCAGTCTTTCTGGCTGCCGCCCTCCCCCTCTCTCCTAGCAGCTGCCTTTATTAACATGCATCCCCTTGGCCAATAAGACTGCGAGGGCTTTGTGACATCACGGGCTAGGGAACAGTAGGCAGGCAGTGAAGCAGGCAGGCTGCCGACCAAAGCCAGTGAGTCCAGGTTTGGGGGTCAGGAACCGGTCTGACCACAGAATGGAGAGCCTGTGTGTATGCTAGGTTTCAGGAAAATATGCTGTGGAGGATGTACATGGAAAACAGAAGGAGGCTTCCACGGATACAGCCAGGGAATGTCAAGACATGTTTCAGGTGAGTGGCTTCTCAAGGGCTCTTTTTCGGTCTGCGATGACTCGAATACGGATGAGGGAGAAAGAGAAAGGGAGGGAGGGAGAGAGGGAGGGCTTTTGCTCGGCTCTCAGCATACGGCCTTTCTAAGGAGGAGAGGAAAAGGAAGATGACGGAGAAAAGAGAGAGAAGCTGTGTTACTACATTGTGTCGAAGAGATGCAATTGCATCCTGGGTGCTGTTGCTGCTGTCAGCTGCCCCGGCCCCATTCAAATAGATAAATGCATCTTTGTTTTATGCCACGATTAACCTCGTGGATGTGTGTAATCATAGAATAGCAGCAAATGTGGAAACAAAAGAACTGCTATTTTTTGCTACTAAAATTCAAAGCTGCATTTGTTTCTATGTGGAAGTATCCATTCCAAATCATGAATCTTGTTCCTTGTTCCATTGGTGCTACAGCTGGATAGATGCAGAAAAGGATTGATGGATGGATGGTTCAGCAGACAGACTGATGTCATTGGTGGTTGGATATGACCTTTTGTTAGACTGCACATGTCTGTATTTGGGTCTTTTATATAGAACGCTTCAGAATGATTGATTTTTACCTCTGCCAAGTCTGCGCAGACGCACAAGAGGCTACAGACATTCACACTCACACATTGTGTTTTCATGTTTTATGGGGACTTTCCATAGGCATAATGATTTTTATACAGTCCAAACTGAATATTCTGTATATATATATTTTTTCTGCAGTTTTACATTTTCAAAAAGCATAATTTAGTCTGTATCATAAGCTGTTTTCCTCATGGGGACCAAAAAAATGTCCTCACACGGACAAGGATTTCGGATATTGCCATATTTGTGGGGAAATTTTGTCCCCATAACATAGGACTTACACACACAGACACACTTTATGACTATGTATTCAGCATATGACCCTCTCCTAATAGAAGAATTTTCACATATAGAGTATCATAAACAAAAGGAAAGGACCGATGATCTGTGTAGTTCTTGACGGGGTGGAGGATGGCATTGTGGGGGATTTCATTAATTTACATATGTGTCCTGTGGGATAGGGGTGTTATGAGTGGAGTGTGTGTTCATGTGTTGAGGCTTGTACACAAAGACCTGACAGCTAAACTAGTTATGCCGTAATTAGGGATGTGCTGGCATAGGAATTTTGGACCATACTGATAACCAAAAATTCATATTAGGTTATGGCAGATAACTAGGGATGCTTCGTTTTAGAAATTTATTCTGATACAATGGATACTTTTCAGTTTTTGAAAATATATATTTATCTGCTTCTAAAATCAACTTAATCAAACTTGATTAAATGCATATTTGTGTTGTCCTTTAGAGATATACAATATATTGGTATATATCTCATCTACTATATCTCATCTACACCACACTGCACCTATTTAGGGAAGAGGAAGAGATCTTCTAGAGAGAATGTAATGCTATGGATGTGTGTGGGGGTTTCCCACTTTCCACAACTAATTTGTTTATTGGTTCATATGTGTTTCCTGTTTTATGTATTCTTCTGTTTGACTGCAATCCTGATCTGTGTGTCTTTTTTGCCTGATTTATGTTTTTACAAAAGTATGAAGTATGCTATGGGCAAAATAAGCCAGGAAGATCTTCTCAGTTGTGAAATGTATTTATAAAACCTTTTTTGTGTGTGTACTGTAATCAAAATTCTGCCTGTAAAACAGGAGACAAGAATTACATCTTTAGTGTCTCATAAGTGCAACTTTTCAATTGCAACATGTCAAGATGTTGATTAAAATAAAAATTGTAATTATAAATATGTACAAACAAATTTAAAACAGTTACCAGCACACATTCAATCACTTTTTTACTGTTGATATCGCTTTTACTTCTGCAATATTGGCCACTGCAAGCAGTCAGACGCCTGGAGATCTGGCCCTATTGGCCCTATAAGCTATCCTTTACTGTTAGATCACCGAATCACTCATTCATAGAACCTTCAGTCAATTAAAAAACCCACCGCCGGGTCCAGAATCTTGGATTCTGAAATGCTCAATCAAAATTTCATCAGTCGTCATATAGTGAAGTAAATGGCTTTTGCTTTATTGTGCATAGTTTTTATTTGTGATGCTGTACTTTTTTTCTCTTTTTTTTATTTGAGTTTAATCTTTAGTGGAGCTCTTTATATCTCTGTGTCCTCATGGAGTCTGTATGTGCCTCTAGTAATTTAGCAGAGGTCAGATTTATTGGACTGGGGATTTTGTGGTTAGATTGGCCTGTGGATACTGGAGGCAAATATTTGGAATGTGTAGAGTGAGTGATGGGGCTAAAGTATGTGTGTGTCAAATGTTAATATGTGTGGTGGGGGATTTTCCGAAAGGAAGGATGTTTTTTTGGGGTACTACAGGCTAAGTGTTTCAGCAGCTTGTGTCTTTTAGTGTGTTCGCATACACGTGTGTGTATGTATGTGTATGTATATACAGTGGTACCTCGAGATACGAAATTAATCCGTTCCAAGGCGGCCTTCGTATAATGAGTTTTTCGTATCTTGGAACACATTTTACATGTAAAATGGCTAATCCGTTCCAAGCCCTCCAAAAACACCCCATTAAATTTCATAATAAAGCTAAATTGACCTATAAACAATTAAATAATGTAAAATGTCGAAGCTCACCTTTCGAGTGAGGCTATCTCCGAAAGTGGCGGCAGAGGAGGAGGAGGACAAACGGCAGATAACGTAAAGTTTCGGGTGCGGAGTGGCTGAGCTAAAGCACGCCAGCACGTACGTATAGAAGATGCATGATGGGAGGGATGCTGTCCAATTAGAGAGAAGGATCTCATGGCTTGGCTAGCATCAGGAACCAATGGGAGAGCAGGAGGATGGTGGCGAGTCTACTATAACTAAGATGGCGGCGTGCGGCGCGAGTTTCAAAATTGTTATGGGGCGAATCTCGGACTTTCAGAAACCTTTCGTATCTTGAAAACTTTACGTATGTAGAGCAGTAAAATTATTCGTCTTTGCTTTCGTAAGTTGAGCCTTTCGTATCTTGAGGTACTACTGTGTGTGTGTGTGTGTAAATGTGTATATATACCTGTGTGTGTGTGTGTGTGTGTGTGTGTGTGTGTAAATGTGTATATATACGTGTGTGTGTGTGTGTGTGTGTACACACACACACACACACACACACAATTCAATTATAAAGTGAATTGTTTGTCTTGGCGTCTGTACATCCGCTACGTATGTATAGAGTCTCACTTCTGCTTGGCCCAAAAGAAGCTTATGGTATGGGTGATATATTTCAGGATAACAATGTATACCATGATATAGTTATTTTTTTATGATAAACCAACCAAGATGCAAATAATAAAGAATAGGGAAAATACAATGTACACCATTTTATTTTATTATACCCAAACAGTGTGTTAAGCCTATTGTGTCACCTTTTGTGTAATTTTTTTTTTTCTAGTGTTTGGAGGTTTTGTGTTACCCATCTGTTGGGTAAACGGCTGGGTCAATCTCACTGACATTTTAAACAATACTCCCTCCCCCACCCTCCGACCTAACTCAGCAGCGTGTTAAAATAAGTACTCGGAACACTCTACTGTTTGTGTTAAAGGGAAAGGACCACAGGTGCTTAGGAGGCTATAGTTCTCGCCTTGGAGCGTCGGTCAGAACGCAGGGCAGGAGGCAGGAATCAGTTTAAACAGTTTACTGATTTTCTTCAGCAGCACAGACAGACATTAGACTTCAATGGTGTTACATGTATATCACAGGTGCAGATTAAGATGCTGTAATGGTGGGTTTACATAGCCAACTTGTTGGTATGTATGTGTTTGTGTGGCTGTAAATAAACAAAACAGTAGTAAATGTTACATGCACCATATAATGCACCATTATTGAGAAATTACCACACTCAGTACAATAGTAATCACTTAACCAGATGATTCCTAAACTATCTTTCTCTATTCCTTAACAAATTTGTTTTTACAGAACAAATAAAGATGAATCTGTGTGATAATACAAATAGAATACTTAAACACGTATAAACAACCTAAATTGAGCATTCAACAATGACGTTCGTCTTTTGCTAACGAGACGGCATGACTCATTAATTACACTCGAGTGGATTTATGACCCAAATACTCGATTACTACTAAATATTCACATATATATTCACCCTTAAACAAATAACGAAGAATATATAACTCACTTTTCTCCAATGGACGCACACAATAAGTAATATTGAACACACACGCTACAGGACTTCTGGAACAGTCTTTCGGTGTTGCGCAGCTGTTTTGTCATGCGCATATCACATGTACATCACTTCCATCACATCCGTAAATGGCCACTAGGTGGCGACTTCGCTACCTTTGTAACAGCCGCCCCCACATTTGCAATGTAAATGTGCTCCAATTACATTTTAATCCTCATTAGGTAATTCAGGCAGCTTAATTAACTTTACAACAGGTCTGGTAAAGCTCTTGTCCTTGACTTTTACCTCAGCAGCTCTCACGTGTCCATCAGCACTTGGAAACACCCTTACTACTCTGCCTACTAACCATAGAGCCCTTGGCAATTGGGGGTCAACCATCATCACAACCGACCCCTCAGTAAGATCCTCAGTAGTTCCCTTCCATTTCTGCCTCAGCTGAAGACCAGGTAAGTAGTAACTTATGAACTTGGCCCAGAAATGATCCACCAGTATTTGACTTTGTCTCCACCGCCGGCGACTTAATCGTTCGGAATCATGGTAGACAATTTGCGGCAACGAACTACTGGGCCGCCCCATTAAAAGATGATTTGGTGTTATTGGGTCCACATCTGAGATGTTGGCTGACACATAACCCAACGGTTTGGAATTCAAAATTGCTTCCACTTCAATTAAAACTGTTCTGAGTACTTCCTCAGGAACGCTCTGTGCTCCAATTGTGCTGCTAAGCGCTGCTTTCACAGAGCGAATCTCTCGCTCCCACACTCCTCCAAAGTGTGGGGCTGCTGGGGGATTGAAACAGAAGTTAATTTGATGTTTTGCCAGCAAACTTTGCAGGTTCGGACTCATGATCGCGAAGGCCTCCCTCAACTCCTTCTCACCTCCTCTGAAATTTGTTCCCTGATCTGAGTAGAGCTCAGCAGGGGTACCCCGTCGGGCTGTAAACCTCCGTACAGCCATTAAGAAGGCATCTGTATCAACAGAGGTAAGTACATCAAGATGGACTGCTCGAGTAGTAAGACATTTGAATATAATGTCCCATCTTTTTACTGTACGTCTGCCAATTTTCACCTGGAACGGCCCAAAGCAGTCCATCCCCGTGGAATAGAATGCTGGCTTGAACAGACGAAGTCGAGCAGGTGGCAAATCTGCCATCTTAGGTACAACTGGTTTGGATCTTAATCTCTGGCACTCCAGACAAGCGTATTGATGCTTCCGAACAGCCTCACGGCCTCTCAATATCCAGTATGACCGCCGGAGTTCTGCAAAGACTCGCTCTGGTCCGGGGTGGCATAATCTCTGATCAAAATCCTGAATTAACAGTTTGGTGATGTAGTGGCTCGGATCCATCACGATAGGGTGTTTGAAGTTTGGATCTAAATCCTCTGCTCTTTGAAGACGCCCACCAACTCGAATTACCTCATCGGTTGTATCAAACTCAGGAGCTAGAACAAGAAGGTGGCTACTGGAAGGTACTGGTTTGTTAGCTTTAAGAAGATGATATTCTTCTGGGGAAACTCTCAAGCTGGGACTGTTTAATGAGGAAAGAGACTGACTGCTGGTAAGTTCTTGCAGTAGGTGGATCAGATTGTTCCGCTCCATCACACTGAAGTCTGTTTGCTGTTGCCTCTACTAGCTCACTCCATGAAGCACACTGGCTTGAATCAGGGACGGCCCTGTCAGAACTAGAGATGAAATGACAGAACAAGGAACGTCGTAACTCTGTAGTATCATCTTCACCTGGCCCAACTGGAGCTTCAGGCCACTCATGAGATGGTCGTAACAGGAAGGATGGGCCTTGACACCACCTATTTGGTTGTGCTAACTCGGCCAAAGATTTGCCTCTGGTCAGATCATCTGCTGGGTTAAGTGTTGAGCTGACATACCTCCATGACTGCTGATCTGTGAGCTCTTGGATTTCCGCAATCCTTGTTCCCACAAAAACTTTGAATCTACAAGACTCTGAAAGGATCCATCTCAGGACAGTGGTCGAGTCGGACCACAGGAAGGTATTCCTTATGGGTAAGGTGAGCTCACTGACTATTAGCTTTGCAAGTTGAGCTCCAGTGACTGCTGCACAAAGCTCTAGTCTTGGCATGGATTGTTGTCGTTTTGGTGCAACTCGAGATCGGGCTAGCAGGAATGCCAAGTGGACACCACCTCCACCATCTTTGGAGCGCAGGTAGGCCACCGATCCATATGCTCTCTCTGAGGCATCACAGAATACATGAACATCTCTTACTACATCTGGTCGGTCCATAGATGGGGGAACATAGCAACGAGGTAAGGTGATATGAGACAATCCCGGCAGTTCTGCTACCCAGATATTCCAGGCTTGAAGCAGCTCCTCAGGAAGGGGTCGTCTCATTCTCGCTGTTTATCCCAGAGACGTTGCACGATGACTTTAGCCCGAGTTGTATATGGTAATATTAACCCCAAAGGGTCATATTGTCTGGCCAATGTACGGTACACTGTACGCATTGTAGTTGGTCCATAATCATCCAGTCGATGCTTATAGCCAATGGTATCCGCAGGGCAGTGCCATCTTAGTCCTAAGGTAGACTCTTGAACATCAGAAGAGTTTTGGGTGAGCCACAGTTCAGCATTATCTGAGCGAGCTTCTTGAGGAAGATGGCTGAGGATGTCAGGGGCATTGCTGGCCCACTGGCGGATCTCAAATCCCCCTGATGCTAAGAGGCCACGCAACTTGTCAAGTAATTCTTTAGCTTCAGTTTTTGATTGTAGACTCTGTAGACAGTTGTCTACATAGAAGCACTGGTCCACTGAATTCCTGACATCATCTCCTTCTTCGCTGTGATCGTGCACATGTTTTTGGAGGGCAAATGAAGCACAACAAGGAGAACATGTGGTACCAAATGGCAGAACTTGCCACTCATAGACCACAGGAGGCACATCACGGCGGAGGTCTCGCCACACAAACCGAAGAAGGGGCTTGTCCTCAGGTAGAAGGCACACTTGATGGAACATTGCCTTTATGTCCCCGCTAATTGCAATGGCATGCTCTCGAAAGCGGAGCAAGACTCCAAGGAGGGACGGACCAAGGGTAGGCCCAGGGAGGAGAGATTCGTTGAGGTTGCGGCCCTGGAATTGGTAAGAACAATTGAAGACTAGGCGGTTCTTCCCATTATGTTCTACCAGATGATGGGGAATGAACCATGATTCCTCACTCCTCACTTGCGCACTGACCCTGCTAGTTCAAGTTTCTTTATTTCTGTGATGTATGCTGCCGCTTTGTGGTCATCTTTAGCGAGTCGTTTCTCTGTGCCTCTGAGGCTTGGCATGACAGCATCTTTGGTTGCATGGAAAGGGGAAGTATTCATTTTCCGTAAAAGGGGAGTTGCATAATGCTGGACTTTGTTATGCTCAATGCGGATGGTTTTACTTTCCAGGAGTGAGAGTGCTGCTTGATCCTCCCGTGATAGAGTTACCTGTTTCTCTGATTTGAATGGTAGTGTATCCAACTGCCACAACTTCTCCACATTCCTCAGAAGTTCAACTGTTCCAGGGTTTACTGAAGTCAGGTAACAGTTCCGAGATTTTGGATACTGTGGTAAACCTCTGGCTGGGCCTTGCAATGTCCACCCTAATCTGGTTCGTATAGCGACCGGTCCTCCTGGTGGTCCCAGACGCACTGGTTCTGTTGGAGTGATCAAGTGGGGCTGGTCAGCTCCAATGAGAAGAAGAGGACATACTTTATCAAAGGGCTCAAGTGGCAAGCCTCTGAGGTGCTTGTACCTCTTTCGTAATGTGGCAAGCGGATATGAATGATCAGCCAATCCCAGCTTCTGAGCTGTGAATGCTCCCTTAATTTGGTAATGCCGTGTTGGATGCGAGGCAGGAGAAACACTGAAAGAGACAGATGCTCCTTGAAGTACTTGGGTTTCTTGCCTGATTGTTCTCAATGCCAATTCCTCAGGAATTCCATTCAGACCCAGCTTATTTGCTGCCTCACATAGGAGAATGGTCCTCTCCGAACCATCGTCGAGTACAGCATAAGTGTCCAGAGCTTGTTTGCGATACTGCAGACGAACTTTCACCACTTTCAGCAATACACGGCTACAGTCTGTGGGTCGATCCAGGTAAGCAGTGCTGACTGCGGAACTCAACATGCAAATGCCTTCTTTACTTGCTTTAGAATTTACTTCATGCAGTATCTGGAGGTGTTTGGACTGGCAAATGCTGCATGGTTTCTTGAGAGTGCAGTCGGTAACAGCATGAGATCGACCACATTTTATGCACCTCTTGTTTTCAACAAGCCACTTATTGATCTGCTCAGGAGTGAAAGTTTGGAAAGTAGCACACTGACTCAAGAAATGCTCAGAGCTTCCACAATACGGACAATAAGGTTGCACTTTACCCCTTTTCCTGCTTGAGGTGGATGCTTTAGGTCCTAGTTCTGGGCCTGTAATCTGAGTGGCAGCTTTGGCACCATGGAGGATAGTGGCTGGTCTAGTGAGGCGGCCTGGCCTTGCCCGGTTCTCAGCATTTCCTTTGTTGAGTAGTTCAGTATAGCCCTGACACCATGTTTCATATTGGAGCCACTTGGAGAATTCAGGTAATGTATACACTGAGTCGGACTGATGATAAAGGTGTCTGCGGAAGTCTGCACGCAACTCTGGAGGTAGTTTACCAAGCAGTCTGGCGACATGGGAACCACATTTTAATTCCACTTCCCCCTCTACGCCAAGGGTTTCCAGCATCCCCACAAGAGCTCTGATGTGCAGTGCGAACCTTTGAAATGCCTCATGATCCCCTCGCTTGATGTCAGGAGCATCCATGACTTGTGCAATTCTCCTGAGGGCTAACTGATGTGGCTGACCAAACCTCTCATTTAAGGCTGTCATTGTGTCAGAGTATGGGGTGGCAGAGTTCAAGTAAGAGTCAGCAATAAGGGAGGCTTCCTCTAATTTAAGATGATCAACCAATATTTGATATTTAAAGAGCTCTGTAGCATTAGCTGGCAGTAGATTCTCTAATGACATCTTCAGTCTGGCAAATTCTTCAGGGTCTCTATGTACCAACATGGGGATTCGTGGCTTAGGACCTAAATAGACTTTCTCCTGTGCGATAGGGGAAAGGTCTCACCAGGCAATAGGGGAAAGGTCTCACCAGGCAACGGATTTGGTTGGCTGTATGGCACTTCGTGGTGTGTAGGCCATGGTTCAGACTGTTGAACTGAGTGTGGAGCATACACTGATTGTCGCTGAGGTGGCGAAGGAACGATCTGCCAGGGTGCAGGATGAGGCACTGGAGAGTATGAAAGGGAATAGTATGGTGAACTGACCTGACCCTGGGTATCTTGCCGCATAGGGTTAGTCCTGATTTCCCTTTGGTATGGCCTAAGTGATGGATTCTGGAATGAGTTTACCGAAACTGGAACATACTGTCCATAGTAGGGCTGTGATGTTGCTCTTTCTGCAGCTAGTTTAACTGGGTTTGAATAACCAATCGCAGTAGCGCAAGGGATTGGGAATTGACGCTCTTCCCTAGCTGCGTAAGGGACATCACGTACAGGAGGTGGTGGTTCAGGCCATAACTCGTCCTCCTGAGGAGGTTGATTTACATCCACTGTTGGTTTGAGTCTCTGTGGTGGTAGGCGGGTAACTGAATGGGACTCGACTGAAGACACCTCTGGCACTTGGGACCGGAGCGGTGAAACTTGGGTTGATGCAGAGGAGGAGGTTGATGGTGATGGATGAGCAGGGTTTGGAAGTGATTGTCTAGTGGTAGGCAGATGGCTACCTTCGCTACCTTTGTAACAGTTTGCTTATGGGCAGGTTATAAGGAGTCAAGCTCTGATTTCGGCAAAACGCTTCCACAGGAACTAGCACCATTTTATTGGAAAAAGAGTAACAGAAAATGGTTGATTACACTTGAAATAAAATGTTACTTTTAAATGTCAAATGCTTATTTCTGAAAGGTTTGTTCAACAAAACAAAAGGTTGCGTAGTGTAATATACAACATTTGAAAGGATTTAAGTTCATCTTGAAATATTTACTCCTGTATGAGGTATAAATAACCTAGTTTTCCTGTAAACTATCATATCAACCCATCACGCAGGGTTAAATGAACAACCCAACATTCGTCCATCCATTCTCAAAACAGCTTATCCTCTACAGTCTACAGGGTTGTGGGGATTCTGGAGCCTATCCCAGCTTCTTGGGCCACAGAAGGGGGACAACCTGGACAGATGGCCAGTCCATCACAGGACTTACACACTGATACATACTCACATTCACACCTACAGCCCATTTAGTGTCTTCAGATGACAGATGCTGCAGCAATACATAAAAAAAATAAACAATTGAATTCATCTGAAATTGAAATAATTAACTTTATTTTTTGACACACAGGTTTACAGTTTAATGAAAACATGTACAAAAAATGTAAATGTACAAGTACAGTTTATTATTACTTGAGAAATTCATTCTACTGCAAAATATATATATTAGATCTGTCACAATTTCTTCAAATTAAACCAAACCTTTATTTTGCCGGGTTGTAGTGAAAACCTTTAAGTTTCTGTGTATTTGACTAAAGTTTATCAAACTAAATGGTGAAATGCTTGTGAAGTGGACTCTTAGAGCAGCTCTGAAGGTGATGTTAATATGGAGTGTCCTTATGTAGTGATATGGCAAATGCTGAAAACTGTAATGTAACTGTAATACTGTAATTATTTTTGTGGTTTAATATTTACAGACGTTAGTATCCATCCTCAGTCTTGGAGGGCCACTCTCTTGCAGCGTTTAGCTACAATTTGGATCAACATACCTGTTATTTTATGATACCTGTCACATCTTCCCTGTTTTGTGTTTTTATTGTTTACTTTTTTATTGGACCTTTATTGTTGTTTCATGCCGTAGTTTCCTTTATTGAATCCCCATGTGCTTTATCTTGTTAGCTCCTCTGTGTATAAATAGTACACAGTCAGTGTTTATCAGTCGCTACCTTTTTTGTCTTAAAAAACCCCCACTAAAACATTAACAATTAAATCCAGCCTGTCCTCTTCTCTGCATCAACCGTGACAGAACCTGCATGGAACTTTTTAGTATGCCTATTAAGACCTTTGATAAGCTGGTTCAGGTGTATTCAATGTGGTTGGAGCTGAACTCTGCAGAATAGTTACATTTAGTCATCCAAATTCTTTTTGGATTTTTATGACTGCATTCCATGATTCCTGTTTTTTTTTAAACACATTGTGGAAATCATAGTGCCCTGTTTGACTAACCACAGCGACACTGGTCTCAGCCTCAGACGTCTTGCCCACAGAGAACATATATGACAAATGGCTCACAAAAGAGGAAACACTTTAGGACTTTCAAAGTCGTCATTTGATTGGTTGAATTCTACAGGATTTCCAGAAAATTCGAGTGTCGTTCTTTAACAGTCTACCTGGAAACCCCAAACTCTAGTGGTGTTTAGAGCGAGGCTTCAAGGAACATTGAAGCAGTTGTGTTGAGGCTTTGAAACAATCCGACATCTGTCTCCACAGTGATGGGAGAAATAAAGCTTTGAATCAATTGAACCAATTGCTTTGCAAAATTATTCATCGTTTTAATTAATTCAAAACACTTCATGCTGGTCAACCCTGCTGTTCAGAACAGTGTAAATGCAACTCAGGCCAAACTTGCATAAAAACACCTTTTACCAACCTGTTGCAAATGTTTTATTGAAAGTAAAATCTAATAAGATTAAAAATCAAGTGTTTGTATAATATGTTTTCTTTTATTCATTTTCAGGGTTTGGTTGGTTGGTTTCATGGATGGCTCAGCTAAACAGGCCAGGAAGAGACTATTAACTACTATTATTCTTTTTACTTATGAAAGGTTGCTGTCGCTTTAGGACCTAATGCACTGATCTAATATACAGTATTTACACTTTTTACTTTCACTTATAAAATAACAGTTGAATATTTCCAAGAAGAGCATTTTGACATTTGAGCTCTTTAAGTAGGGAAAAGAAAATTCTAATTTGAATTTGTAGCCAGGTAAAAGCAGCACTATCTTTGGACTTGGCCTCAGGCTTTGGTACTTCCTGTTAAACAGTGTTTGCTTTCAGTCATTTGTATTTGTTTAAATGTACTGGTTCTCGTTATGGTATATAAAGAAGCATTGTAAATTTATGACAGTGTGTAACAATGTAAAGCAATTTACCCTAAAATTTTGTGCAGAGTGTTGAGGAATAGCTAGCCAAGTTGCAACACAACTAACTTAACTATCTTTTTCAGTAGCACTGCTTTTATAATATATTAACTATTCCAGAAGTAGTTTCCGGTGTTGCATGACATAACACTACATTGCTATTTTTGTAACATTGCTGTGCAATATTGGCAGCTTTATAGCTGAGCGATTTGAGACCCTAATTAAAAATGCCTGCTTAAGTGTCCACTCACTCTCTCTTATAAGCACTGGGTTCCCTGAGACAATTTAGTGAATTGTTTTGGTTGGTTTGTTATTGCAAAAAAGTTAACTATAAATCAACACTTCTATGCTTGAACACAAATCTAGGGTAGCTTGATGGTTGGTTTAACTTGTATCAGGTTTAGTTTTAAAGTAGTTTCACCTGTGTGTGTGTGTGTGTATGTGTGTGTGTGTGTGTGTGTGTGTATATATATATATATATATATATATATATATATATATATATATATATATATATATATATATATATATATATATATATATATATATATATATATATATATATATATATATATATATATATATATATATTCATAGCATTTGTAAATAGACTCTATGGGTTTAGAATCTTCTCTTAGACTAGCGGACAATATTGTTCAAGCTGCTGTTTTGTTGTCCTTCTGCTTTAAATGTTCAAATGTTTAATGAGGTTGTGAATTAAGAAATCAGAACTCTCACTATCCACACTAGCATTTTTAAGCTTTTAACAAAATTTTCACATCCACTCTGAAACATCGGAATATGCAAGATTGTGCATGCGAAAAACCTCATAATCGCTTGCTTGGATTATTCTGACAGAACAGACAATCCCCTGATTTTCCTCTAGCAGGATCATTTTATTTGATTTACTATTTTATTTTCAGGTCGCACACAGTTACATTATATGTTTGACCTAAAACACAACTGCTCTCATGCTTTGTTGCATGACAGCAATTGGCAGTCAATTTTCTGTCATCTTTGTAAGACTGTAATATGAAGAGTAATATGAAGAGTATGTAATATAAAGTGTACAAAGACGCATATCTTTAGTAACCATGTGAAGGTGAATAGCACAGACACAATACCTGTATAAACATGGATTTCTATTGGTACAATACGAGTCAGATGACAAAAAAATGCATCATTGTTTTCACAGTCCATACTACAATGTGAAAACAACGTTTTCAGTTTTATCCACTTGAGAGTGCATTTTCAAAAAGCTCTGTCTTTGATTACAAAAATGCCTTCTCATTGTGTTCGGCAGACCAAAACTAGGAGAAAAATATGTATCTAGTTCTTGCCGTGATTGGGTCTTTAGCTTGTCTTCAATGAAGGGATGAAGAAAAAGGAACATTCTTATCAGGAAGTTGAGAGTGATGTTCCGCTGCACAATTGAAACAGCAAGAGTGCAGCGTGTAGATGTAATTATGGAACATGTATTGCTTAGAATTGTAAAAATGTTTGATGGCAAAGAGAAATACTATATTATTTATCCTGAAAACCAAAAGGTTTTCTGGAGTGTGTGTTTGTGTATATGAAAAACACAGGAAATATTGTAAAAGTCACACAGTCACATAAGCCAAGTGTTAACAATCACCTAAAATACACACATGGTACTGAATAGACTTGGCACTGGTATAAGAGCCTGAGGAAATATGATACACACACACACCCACACACCTGTATGTATCAAACCTAAAGTGATCCTCTCCCTCACTTCACTAGTCAAATTCACATTTTATTCCCATTTTATGCGTGTGTCTGGGCCTTTGTGTGGTGCTAGTAGGGCCCCAGTTGCTATACTAGATTAGCATAGAGGATTGAGTGCCATCTGGTAACCGCCTGCAGAGAGAGACAGAGGGAGAGACAGGCACTTACAGACTCCCACATTCTCTACCTGTCTGCTTCTCAGAGACTATACTAGGGCTTTCTTTTCCATTGATTTATTCATCCTGTAGTCAATTTCTAACCCTAACTGTTTGTGGGCGAGAGTAAAAAGACACTGAGAAAGCAAATTAAGTAGGTTATACGAGTTAAGCGTCTCTCTCAGTTTCAGTGTGTGCCGTTTGTTTGTTCACACAACGTATGAAGACAAATAAAGACATGTCTCATACTGTGTCATATCAAGCATGCTCTTCACTCACATTATTGAACACTATTACGACTTTATTAAGCAAAATTGTTGGTCATTATTTATGAAACATTTTCAAACAATTCTTAATTGAAATAGGCTGTGTATATTTTTCACTCATGTTTAGATGATTTAAGTTTTAAGCGTGCATTAATTCAAATTTCTGTGATTCTTTTACATTTTAAGATTGAAAGTCTGTTTGGAAAAAGGGTAAAACAAAAAAAATCAATATGTAACCAGCATTTGAAAAGTAATAAAAGTCAATGCATGGTAAAATAATATTTCCTTTCGATTTTTATGACGGTCTATGGCCAGCCGTAACAAAATGTCACGGTTCTCTCAGGTTCAGTTCCGTTTCTAGTCACAGAACCGTGGCACTGCTCTTCCTCCTGTGTTTGTGTCTTGTGATTGTAAACCCCGCCCATCTTGTTACCTCAATTCCCTTGTGTTGTCAGCTGTTCTCAGCTCGTTACCTTCCCTCATGTGTCCCTATTTAATCCCAGTGTGTTTGCTGTCCTGTGTCGTGTCGTTGTCATTTGATGTCTGAGCCTGTGTACTGTTTCCCTGTTCCTGATTCTCCCCGTTCCATCCGGTTTGTTGATTTATATGCTCTGTTCCATAGTTTGTTATGTTTTCCCCCTCGTGGGTTCTTTTCTTTTGTGAGTTTTGATTTATGTTTGTTATAAATAAATCCTTTCCCTGCATCCCTGAGTCCTCCCTTAAGTATTCCGTGACAGAACGACACGACCATTACTGGACTCAGCAGGGAAGCGGATTTTTTGTTTTTGTTTGTTTTTTGAGGGGCGAGTCGGACTTCCGCGATCATGGGAATGTTTTTTGACCCATCTGCCGCCTCGAGACTTTCTGTCTGCGAACAGATGCAGCAGTACACCAACCGGGTCTATTTCCGCCAGCTGGGAACGGATGTGAGGGTTTTTGCCCGCAGATTCATGATCGAGGTGGATCCCTTCGATTACACCGAGGATGACCTCAAAGAGGTTTTCAATCTCTGCCTGGACAAACCCTTGATTTATTGGGAGATGGAGAAACTCACCGAGCTCTCATTTTGGGAATTCGTCGACCATCTAGATCTTCAGGAGACGTTGAGACCTACTTCCCAGGCGAGCACTCGACCCACCTATCTCGTCCCAGTTGTTCCGGTGGTGAGTGGAGTTCCCCTCGCCCAGGGGAGACGGAGGCGGAGAAGGAGTAGAGCCTGTCCTGAGATCATTCCCGCTGCCGCCCCGGAGGCCGCCGTCCCAGTGAACGCTGCCGGCCCGGAGGCCGCCGTCCCAGTGCCCGCTGCCGGCCCGGAGGCCGCCGTCCCAGTGCCTGCTGCCGGCCCGGAGTCCGCCGTTCCACAGCCTGCTGCCCGCCTTCGCAAACGGAGGAGGAGGAAAGGGATCGTTTCCGTTCCGCCTATCCCAGTGACTCTCGTCCCTTCGTTACTGCCCGCCCTGCCGGCGCCCCGTGCGCGCCTCGCCCTGCCGGCGCCGCCGAGACCGCAGTGTGAACTCTGCTCGCCCGGACTTTGTCCATCCGAACTCTGCCGGCCTGAACTTTGCCGATCTGGACTCGGCCGATCTGAACTTGGTCCGGTAGATCTCCGCCGGTCTAAACTCTGGCGATCTGAACCCTACCTGTCTGAACTGCTGCACCCGGACCCGCGGGCCGAACCTGAACCGTTACGCCCGGACCCGCGGGCCAAACCTGAACACGTGCCGCCTGACATTCCGGCCCTGCTGGACACGCCTGATCCGCCGGGTTTGCTGGAGCCCACCTGGCTCAACCCACCGGTTCCGCCCGATCTACCGGTACCGCGGGAGCCACGCTGGCTCATTCCTCCAGTTCCCCCTCCCTGGACTGTGTTTTTTCTTTGTGGATTGTTTTTGAGGAATTATTTTTCATTATGCTTGGGGACTGTTTTTGAATTAACATTTTTCATGACATTTTGAGGAATTTTTTTTTTCTTTTCATGATGTTATTAATGTTTTGTTTTTTTTGCTCTTTGGTTGGCCTGTTCTCCCCTCCCACCCCTGGTTTCATGTCAGTTTGACCCCTGTCTTTCATTTCTTGTGTTGTCTTGTGGTACTGTTAGTCTGGTGTTCATGTAGGGACGCCAGGTGGCGTCCCTTTAGAGGGGGGGTAGTGTCACGGTTCTCTCAGGTTCAGTTCCGTTTCTAGTCACAGAACCGTGGCACTGCTCTTCCTCCTGTGTTTGTGTCTTGTGATTGTAAACCCCGCCCATCTTGTTACCTCAATTCCCTTGAGTGTTGTCAGCTGTTCTCAGCTCGTTACCTTCCCTCATGTGTCCCTATTTAATCCCAGTGTGTTTGCTGTCCTGTGTCGTGTCGTTGTCATTTGATGTCTGAGCCTGTGTACTGTTTCCCTGTTCCTGATTCTCCCCGTTCCATCCGGTTTGTTGATTTATATGCTCTGTTCCATAGTTTGTTATGTTTTCCCCCTCGTGGGTTCTTTTCTTTTGTGAGTTTTGATTTATGTTTGTTATAAATAAATCCTTTCCCTGCATCCCTGAGTCCTCCCTTAAGTATTCCGTGACACAAAAAGGATTGAGCGCTCACTCTTAATGTGATGTTAAACAAAAAGTGGAAAAACGAGAAACGACGGTATAAAACTCAGGAGTGGACAAATAACAAATAAATTATTACTCTCTAAATTCTCTAAAAGAAAGCTAACGCATAAAAAAATAATATTAATTAAATAATATTAATATACAAAATAAATGGTGTCACACTCCCTATTTTCCTTAAACTGATCCTGTAGCTCAACCAGTGTCAACTGGTGTTAACAATGCCAAGGTCATGGGTTCGATCCCTAGGAAAAACAAGAACTGATTAAAATGTCAGTCTTTTTTCTTTTTTTTTTTGAGTGCAATGTAAGTGCTAAATGTAAATGTACACATTATATACAACTGAATGTAATTGTAATCGAAACATCAATTTTAAAAATCATAAGTGAAATAAACCAAGTTTTACAAAATACTAGGGATGAGCGAGAACCGCATTATTTGTATCTGTTAACCATATGAATTATCTGTACTCGGACTGGGCGGGGCCTAACCCGGAAGTGGGCGGGTTGTCTTAAAATGGGCGGGGCTTTAACGGTATGTTATTTTTAATCATGCAATTGATATGGGTGTCACGATTGCGTGCATAAGGGAGACTCGCAGACGCAGGTACCAAAAACATCGTAACTTTATTAAAGCAAGACGCTCACGCAGGTAAATTCACACACAGTGTAAACGAGAACCCACAACCCAAGAGTGAACAAGGAGAACTAAATATACTGACAGTGATAAACGCAAACGACAAACACCTGTGATGATTGGTCACTATGGAAACTGATAAGTGCTGGAAAGTTCTGGAACAAACACCATGTGACCGTGAAGAGACAAAATAGGAGTCCTAGGTGACCGTGACAATGGGTTGATCAGAAATTGTTATATCTATTGATAATTAGGAAACTACATACATGACAGCATCAGCATTGAGCTTCAGATCACGATAACAAACGAACTATATACAAAACAAGTTTTGCAACAATAAATTCAACGCATGCGGTTGCAATTATGAAGAAGTCATTATTTTTAATCATTATTTTTAACATGAAGTCAAAAAACTGGTTAGAGCCAGCAAACGGTTAAAAAATGGAAAAAAAAATCTCAGACAGGCAGAGACGCAACGCTAGTTGCATTCTACCAAGCACCACGTCTGAACAAACCCTACGTTTACCAGAACTATACTGGTTAATAAGTACAGTAATACCTCGTTTTACGAGCGACTTAGTATATGAGCAAATTGGTGTATGAGCATGGAGGATCAAATCGGTGTACGCATTGTATAGCATTATATCGTAAACCGAGGTATTACTGTACTACAAACAAACCGAAAAGAAAACAAACAAAAAAAGCTGAAGAAACCCTAAGCGTTAACGGAAAAGACCCGCAAACCTGAGTGACAGAGAGAGAAAGACAGCTGTTCTCTTCTCAGTGCTCTGCGTGTGAATGAGCAGAGCGGGACACAGCAAATCTGTGTGTGTAGGGGAGGGGCGCTGTGACTATCCTATGACAGAATGCAGACACAGTCAACTACCCAATGATGATTTTTATTCAATCCGAGCACAGATGTTGACTCGTATAAGAGGTGTTACTCGTATAATACTCGTACTCGGCAAAAGTGCTTTATCTGTACCGGATACTCGTTTCAGTTGAGTATCTGGCTCAACTCTACAAAATGCACACGCAATCACAGAGGAATCGAGACAGTACAAATGGCACTAATCGGCCTCAAATGGTTCTTATCACTGGAGGAGGGACCAGACCAATTCAGGTTCTCTGCTGACTTGAGTACAGTTCTCATCTTCTCCTGGAACAGACACGTTCAGAAACACTTCCAAAATACATAAAACATAACAATATGACAAAAAGAAAAATGTTGAAATCTGTTTAATTACTTTAACCCCTTTCAGAACATATTGCCAATTTCACAACACCATATTGCTATTAATATATATTTTATTTGAACAACTGGAACACGTGTCCTGCTAATGCTTCAATAAAACCTGAAACTGGAAATGTCAAGAGTAATGTGAGTGTGAAGTAATGTGATGTTGGTTAGTTTCTAGTGAGATGAGTAATATTAGCCTATCCAATATCAGTATGGGGTTAATGAAAGCTCAGGTTCCATCTGTTGCTGTGTGTGTGCATGTGAGTTCATATGTGCCAATTTTTGTTTTCATATGCATATTCATGTTCATCCATCTGGGTGAGTGAGTGAGTGTGTGCAGTAGATGGGAGCATCTTTAGTGAGGAAGGTTTTCTTTAGGCTTAGGCTTGGGTTTAGCAGACCTATTTACTGCCATGGTGTTTGTCAGTGTCACAGCCATCCCAGCAGGGAGTCACAGACACAAACCATCAATACTGTCTGACAAATCCCATTTGGCCACCTTTGATTTGTATTTATTTTTTGCTCTATATTTGTCGTGTTTAATATATGTTTTGCATATAAACAATTCTCCTATATTCTGCATGTTTCTTTTTGTATTCACCTGTATCATAGTTTGTATTTTGCTTAATAAATATATTACATTACAACACAAATTACAGAGGAGGGGATGAAACTTATTGGTACCTTGAAGATTATGATGAAAATGTATCAGCAACATAGTGACTACAATTGTTGTTATTACTGTGAAAACATAATAAAACCATATTTGGTATTAGATCATTTCTTTTTGAGGCTGTGGCTAATGCCCAGTTACCACATGTCAGATTTAACAAAGAGGAGATTTAGGTGAAGATGTGGTGAAAAAAAGCAGCTTAACTCAACCTAGTAGCCAATGATTGTACTTGACGAGCCTTATCCTAAGAACAGCTCAGTAATTTAAAAAGAAATCTTCATTCTGGTTGGGCTGTACAGTAACTCACATTTTGTTCTAATCACTGAAATAATTCTGTGTGCATATATATATATATATATATATATATATATATATATATATATATATATATTCATTCATACAGTGTATATAGTGAGACTTCTGCAATATTACTTTTTGACCATTCAGGGTTTTAGTGCTAACAATGGTTATTTGTCATAAAATCGTTGATAAATTGTTTGTCAAAGTACTTTCAGTATATCTATTTTGCTAGACTTACTTGTGTCTATGTGAATACATTTAGAGACGAGTACTGGTAGTGGTTTTACATTTCAGCTTCACCACTGAATACACAAAGGAGAAATTTAAAATGATTAAGCAAGGTTTGTTTTTCTTTTTTTTCTGATCAATCTTTGTCTTTGACATTTACAGGATGTTACTAGTTTCTCAATATTGCCTTAGGTTTCACCTTACCTTTTGTTTTGGTGTTAAATTATTGGATAACAAGACTGAAACCTTCAAATTTAGTTTGATTTAAAATATGGCTTAAATGTCGTTATCATTTGACAGTGACAACAAACTATGTGAAGCGATGCTGTTATTCGTAGACAAAGTGGTTATAAAATACATTGGAATTTGCCATGTGAGTCTATGTCTGCTTACATCTTTTCCAGATCTGTGGCATGTCTTATGAGCATTACTTACAAAGAATACCTTTGTTGCTCTTTTATATTTAAAGTGAGGGGAATAGAAGAAGAGGAACTTGTTTCCTGTTCTCAAATACAAGATAAAGAAAAGAGAGAAGGATAGGTGGTTCCTCATTTTCTCACTGACCTTCAGAGAAAGGTTAATGACTTTTGAGGCATCATAAAGGGCAGGCTGGTGGGACGCTGCAGGCTGTATGTTCCGTGTCATCTGGTCTATTTGTATATTAAGTATACATGTACACTCGAACAGACAGTGCACAATAAAATGTAAAAATGTACCAAATCAATGGATAGACAGCCTTTTAAATAAACACTTATGTAAATAACATTTAGTGGGATTATGAATGATTGAACAGTAAAAATGAATAAACCTTAAAAATATATTTTATTACCAAATGTTGTTATAAATGAATGTAATGTGTATGCATCAACTTAATTATCATGACTGTGTAACATTTAATGTGTTTTCACAGTGTTTGCGTCACAGTAGTTCTGATTTTATGCGTATAATGACACCATTATAATATACAATTAGAATAATGTAACATGTTTAAACTCATTTACTATAAATAAAATCAACTCATGAATAAAGGATTCATAAAAATATGAATGTTTCTAAAGTTGTTCATATGTAAAAGGGTTAAAATGTTTACGTGTCTGTTGAAACTGTTACAATCTGTTATGTTTTTTGTTTCAGACTTTAAGTTTATCGTCATTTCCTGTGTTTGCCTCCTGTTTTCTTTTATTGCCATGGTTATTGATTGTATCAGATAGTATATGGATCTTGCTGCTAAGATTATCGCCCTCATTCGTGAAGGGGTTACTATTTTTGAATATACTGCTCGTTTTTGTCTGTTAGCCCACTTTTCTTTTCTTTTTTTAACATCGAGGGTTTGAAATCTTTATACTGGGTTGGAGAAAGTTATTATAGCCTGCTGGACTTATCCGACATTAGGAGAGAACATGGAGAGAATACTTTCTCTGGTGTCTTTATGCTTATGCTTATTTCTTTTTGTCCAGTGTGGATAAAGAGGTGTTACCCTGGGTCAAAAA
Source organism: Rhodeus uyekii (assembly GCA_037043235.1). Lineage (NCBI taxonomy): Eukaryota > Metazoa > Chordata > Actinopteri > Cypriniformes > Acheilognathidae > Rhodeus > Rhodeus uyekii. Next base: position 44,562 of record JAWRVZ010000323.1, read on the forward strand.
CTGGCCATTTTTTGAACTGGCATAACCCCAAAATGTCACTGCCAGTGGGATTTCAAACACATGTACAGTGATCCCTCATTTATCGCGGTTAATGTGGACTGGAACCCCCCGCGATAGGTGAAAATCTGTGAAGTAGGATCAGCCAATCAGCTCACGGGATACATCCACTCGTGCTCCCATTCGTCAATATCACGCCGGGAACCAATCACGTGCCTTGTCTAAGTGCCGTGGGTGTGTACAAAGCCTCTGAGAGAGTTTCTCTCTTTGTCTGGCATCCTGGGAAACCTTTTCTCACGCGCATCATGATAAAACAACGCTGCTTTCCGCAATACAGCTGCCGATATTTTTGAATTTTTATTTTTCGATTAATATTTTTGGCCGCGAAACTTGAACCGCGAGGGGCGGGGAATTACTGTAATAGCTTATCTGTAGTAAACGATCAGCTGGAACTAGCACCGAAATGATTAATTCCTGTCTGATTATCACAGCACTTTGAACCATATACCGTGATGCCAATCAAAAATTAGAAAATTATGGATATGTTTTTACCCATAACGTAATGTTGGTTGCGCCATCAGCTTGAACTTTTGATAAAAGCTGACAGCACACATAGATGGCGATGAAGACATTGAATTAACATCAATTTATATACCAAAAGATCACGCAAGTTTCTCTTTTGTGCAATGTTAGTTCAAATCACATCAAAACATTTTTTAAGGGCCAAAATAATTGACCATTTGGACATTTGATTAGAACATTCTCCAACATTACATTTATTACAGCATCCATTGTTTGAGGTTTTTGAGATGATATTAGCATTAGAGGGGTTGATCTCTCTCTCTCTCTCTCTCTCTCTCTCCTCTCATTAAAGATCAGGCCACTGGACCAGTGGCCTAAATCTGTATGCAGTTTATATGGAGCAGCGACAGTATTTTCTGTTGGGTGGGTTAAATATGGCCGCTGTAGTGTTTCCTTATCCCCGACTGTAGCATTAAAACTCTGACCTATTTAAAGCTCAGCACAGACCAGCGAAGAGAGAAAGAGAGAATATGAGAGCGACTCGCTGCATCTCTCATCTCTCCCTGGATGCATGAGCCTTTCCTCACTGTAATATCCTTTTGAGGAAACGGCAATACAGAGACCACAGTGATCTGAAAAGAAACACATTAACACATAAAAAAACTTCAATGTTATGCACATTAGTTGTGTTTAAAAATCTATGAGCTGCGCTGCTGCCCATTGTCTACATAGCTGCTTGACTAATATGAAACCTCAGAAGTTATTTTGAAATGCTTTACATAGTCAGCAAATCTACATATCAAACAGAAGACTTTTGATTCTACTATACTTTGAAATTAACATATTGCGGAGCTGACAATTTGATGTTCAATAGTACAATACTGCATCTCACACAGTATGTTCTGCTTGTCTGTTGCACATTGTGAAATGTTTACTTGGTTGTTCGGGTGTTCTTTATATACCAAATTTGGATTCTACATGCTGCAGAAATGCTACTATAGTATGGTAACCTCCCACTCTCTCTGATCAGAGATGAATGCTTTCCTCTCTGTCCAGTTTAATTTGAATGACGTCTGCTGCAGCGGCTGTCTAATGTCATCCTCTAAGCCTCCCTTTATGTCTAATATTTTTAAATGTCTGCTGCTGCCATGTGATGCCTCATAATTTCCTCCACCTTCCTTTTTACTTTTCCAAAGTAACTGACCACAGAACCCTGAAAAGTATTGCTGTCATATACAGTTTTTTATTTTAACTGACTGTCATGAATAGTTTGAGAGCAACTCGCTCTGCAGCATGGGATTACTGTAATATGCCCGTCAGTGCCCAGAGGATGAGGTTTGTTTAAGTTTTGTTCTTTTTGAAAGAGTATGTACTTAGTCAGGCTAGGCGCTATATTGAATTTTATATGGATAAAAATGAGACTGTGAGGGATAGATTTATGATGCACAGTATAAAACTACTATATTTTCACAACTCACGACATATTGACACATAGTATTTAAACTTTTTCTGTTTCAGGTATGATGCTGTAAGTTCATTTAGGCTTCTTAGATTAAACTAAAAGACTAAGAAAGATTTGCTCATGCTAAGAGATAAGCAGATGTATGTGTGTGAGGAATTATAATATGTTGTGTTAAAAAAATACCATGGCACATGAGAAAGGCCTGTTCACACCACAAGCATTGACTGTAAAGATACCTATATTAGTGTACACACCAGTGCGACGATAATGTTCAATTTATTATCACTTCCTGCAGTTTTATCATCTTTCACTTTAAATGCTCCTATTCTTTAAAGCAGGATGGATTCTGATTGGCTGTCAATGTATTTATCATTCATCATCTGGGAAAATAAATCATTTTGAATTTGATTCCAACAATATTGTTCATTTCTCAGTGCCGTGATGTGAACTCTGCTGTTCTTTTAAAACTTTGTCTTTATTGTTACAGCTATCGTTGGTGTGAGTTTGGTAGAATACTATGTACTGATTATTAGTAATTACAGTAACTGAGTAATGACTAGGTACTAACCCTGAAACTACCCCTAAACCTAACTTTAACCCATGTAGTTACCTTATGTTACCCTCTGCTTTCTTAGGTAAGTACACATACTGGAAAAAAAGAGTGCAACCCTCCATTTTAATGAGGCGTGTTACACACCTAGGAGGATTTTTCCCAGTGGGAGGATTGCATTTACATTTATGCATTTGGCAGGTGCTTTCATTCAAAGAACACAATGATATTCTAATCAGTTCTTGCTTTCCTTTAGGAATTGAACCCATGACCTTGGCGTTGCAAGCACCATGCTCTACTGTTTGAGCTACAGGAAAGCTACGATTCAATGATTTAATCATCTAATGATTTTACAACATTTGATTTTATAACATTAATGATTTTATAACATTAATACATATTTTTGTCTTTATTGTGTGGTAAATATTTATAAAAACAATAAGGTTCTCAATGCTGTGTTTTGAATATAGTCATGATGGAAGGGTTTGTCAAAAGGATGTTTCCTTTTTTTAATGTCTGTTACATTTTGTTTTGTTTACCACTAGTGACAATTTAGCATGAACACTGTTCCATTTCCGAGGGCCGAGGTAATTCAACATTTAGTTTGAGATGGCATAATTCAATTTATTAACGCTTAAATACATTCTTTGTCTTGTAGAATTACAGAAATATACCCAAAGTGCACTTAAAAATCCCCAATAGTTTAAATCATAGAATTAACCACCGGATCAGGTAAATAGAGTTGTTAAAAGTTGGGAAACTGTTTGGGTGTATATTTGTATGTCCTGGGCGTGGTTTGTGGCTCTCACGGGGAATTCTCATTCTGTGAGACCTCTGGTTTGGCCAGAAAAACGACAGTTAAAGAGCCAGCACCACACCTTACTGTACAGCAGAGAAAAATACACACAAACTGACTCCATGCATGAATGAATTCATGGCTGTTTAAGAGTTTCTCATGCTCTATACCGGAGTGGGCAATCTTTTTGTCTCGTGGGCCACATTGGTTTCTAAAATTTGACAGAGGGGCCGGGCCAGAATATAAAGCATAGTGTGTTTGTGTGAACTAATATAAATGAAATGTAAAAACCATTACATGAAAAGATTTGGCCTTTAACCAAAGCATGAATGTTCCAAAACATCAGGGTTCATTGAAAAATTGTTTTCCAAATGTATTAATTTAATAACACCGTAGATAAACTCGCATTCAGTTTCAGTGGGAACAGTGTTGTTGATCTAATTTTTTGCAAGTGCATCAAAGTCTGGAGTTAGTTTTGTAGTGGCGATTCTCAGGGCAGATCCGAACTCCTACCCTTCACAATTTCTGAAACCTTATGTGATAACGGCAGTTGACAACTGGCCAATTGTTGTGCGACGCAGCTCTGGCTGACAGACAGTTTAAATAGCATAAGTGCGGCGATTGCAAAATCATGACTGAACACTGCCCTGCTAGTCAAGCGCGATCATGGCGGTTATTTCCAAGTCTTGTTCCAGCCTCTCAGGGAAAAGAGGTTATAATAGTAACCGGAGATGTTCCCTTTCGATAGTGGTGTTCAGCCCCGCCGTAAAGAGAGACGCAGATCAGCCTGAAAACACAGGGATTCAAACACCAATCACAGCGAAGAGGCACACCGCTCAACCAATGGCGCTGATTTTGGCGCTGATTGTGGGGTAAAATATGTGGAATGTATATAAATATGGTAAAATGCTTAAAGCACTGTTAAATTAGCTAAATATTTAATAAAACATAAGGGATCATTATCATAATCATTCTGTGCTGAGACTGTAAATTTGCTGTCAGAGCTGTAGCCGTCCGATATTTTTAAAAAATTTTTGGAGACTGTTTGTTAGCAAAATTGGCATGTTTTGTGGCAAAATGACGGCAGATGTTGTATTCTTTAAAAGCCGCTACAGTTTCTTGGCATATCAGATATACAGCCCTTAATCGGACATCAGCGGAAAAATATTTTGCTGTCCACTCTTTATTAAACACTTGGTACTCATTGTCTACTTTTCTTCGGTCCGCACATTTTTACTGAAGAGCTCAAAGTGCAAAGCGAAAAAGTGACGTAGAGAGTAACATCACACTCAAACAAGGGTCAATGTCTTTGGTGTACGACATCTGTTGGGGAACACTGACATTACAGGCAAAGGTCAAATGAAGGAGGTTTAATTATAATAAAATTTAAATTAATAACGTAACTTCTACAAGTTTGGCGGGCCGGATTAAAAAGCCCAGCGGGCTGTAGTTTGCCAACCCCTGATCTATACTCTTTTTATCATTTGTTAAATTAAAGTCAATCAATCACTGTCAAATAAATCAATACCTATCAAAGGTCAATAGGTATTCTGGGATTGGAGGTGGATTGCATGAGCCCCTTTCCGCCTCTTATAACAGGGTTGTGGCCTGGATCATGGATGATGAATGTGCTCTTATGAGTTTCTCTTTGACATTATTGTGGCGTTCGAATCTTATTTGTCATTTTATGATCCAGCCATCCTAAATATTAATATTCTCAGGTAGAAGGGCCACAGATTGAAATTTTAAAATGACATTACACAGTACATTTATTATTATTACTTCTACTATTACTACATGCAGTATATATTGGATTCTGCTTGTCTGTGTCTGCAACAAAAAACAGCCAATATCAAAACTTGATGAGAAATCTATATAGTTATACAACACATTTTACTAGCAAGATTCATTAATTTTATGCTTCTGTTTCCTGCTGTATAATGCAGCAGTATGATGACAACTTCTCACAACGTCTTGTGCTTTATGTTTGTGTTATGTTAAGAAGTACTGCTTTATACTTCATATAATAAATGACTTACTGAAGGGCCAGGTGTCAGGGTTCTGCCACATTTGGTCTAGTCATTTCTTGGTTTTGTGGCAGAGCTCTGACACTACCGTAATGTATCATGCTTTGTGTGTGTACGTGCGGTCGCGCACTCTTGTCTGTGTATCGTCTTGTGTGCGGGTTATGATGTCCGATCCTCAGACTGGTCTTGTTCAGTTTCGGTTTTGTGTCGGGGTTCGGACATTCATGACATGTGTATTCGTCCTTGTCGTGAGCGCGCGAGACGGGTGGTTGCTCGTTCTCGCACGCCCTACGTTATGTGAGTGGCCGCGGTTCCGTGCTCTGCTTGAACCGCGCGCTCTCGTGTCTTTGTGCATTGTTGGAGCACGCGGTTCGTGTTTACATCGGCCGTGTGCTTTCATGTTGTGTTTTCATCATTAGTCATCCTCCCTACTGTGTCTATTTAACCCCTTCGTGTTTGCTGTCCTATGTCGCTTCGTTGTCACTTCTTGTCGTCTTTCATGTCTTGTGTGTGCATCTTGCCTTGCCGAGTCAGTCCAGTTATGGTTTTCCATAACCAAATCCATAGCCAATAATGTCAGCAGCAAAAATTAACTTTGAAAAATTATAGCTTTAAAGGTATGGACAAAGAATGTCTTTTCTAAATCCTTCCAATAATTTTTTAATGCCAAAAGAGGGTTTGTGCTGGCGCAAACTGTTAGTAAACCTGGCCCTTAGTGAATAGTTTTCTATTATACTCTACAGTTGTATTATATTGTTTATGATTTAATTGTCATTTGCAAGACTTGAGAGGATGAGCAGTTCACACACGTCTTTTGTATGAACTGAACCTTTGTCTTGTTTAATTTTCTATATCTTATCGTCTAGTTTTTTTGCCTGTGTAGTCCCTGTGTCATTGGTTCTTATTGGTTGATTGATCAGTACCACCTGTTCCTTGTTTTACCTCTCATTGTATTTCATATTTATATTGCTCTGTTTGGTTAATTTTTTTTTTCATCCGTGTTGTGGTTTGGTCTTATGTATTCCTGCATTATAGTGTAGAGTGTTGTTATGCTCTATTAATAAAAATACTGATTGCAATTAGATTCACTACTCTCCCTTGATTGATTCATGATTTATTTTATTTTTTTATGAATGAATAAAGATTTTGCACTTGGCTGTGGCAGATATACAATTGCAATTGTGTTCTTTGACTAATGCTTTCTTATTGGCATGTCTATATGAGCCATCATATATTTTGCTATACCATGAAAGAAATTAGTTTCAAATGGCAATATTGTGGTACAAGCTCTACAGTGTTCACTTGGTTGTAGGCTTTGTCCAGGGTTTAGTTTGCCCATCAGCTAACATTTGTACATATTTGTATATGTGGGATGGAATAATTAGAAATGGGTTATTGGGAAAGCAAATAAAAAAATAAGTTTGTTATTAGAATGCATACTGTACATACACTGCACTGACAGGTTTATGGATGTCATTTCTGATGTATATATGCTTTCATAATGGCAAAAAATCTATGACATCCACAGGGTCACAGGCTAATTACAATTGATTACTTTGAAAAGATGAAACAGCATCTGTGTTTGTTTGTGTGGGTGTAAGTTTTTTCCTTCCAGTGAATGTTGGGAATGTTATGATTGTTCAGTGCTTTAAAAATTGTTTCATTTAATCATGTTCAACAAAAAAAGACTCTCAATCTAAATGGTTCCTTTTAAGAGGGTACCATCCCAGTGACATCTTTTTGTGTACTTTCACTGAACGGCCTTGAGTAAATGTACACTAAAGTTTATTTAGTTTAAAATGTTAAACTATTCTACAGAATGCACAGTAACTAATGTAAATATAAACAGAGGCATAAACATACATAAACAAGTAAACAGAAGATTGAATGAATGAAACCGCAGGGAATGAAGCTATGGAATTATGGAAATCTAAAAGCTGTTAGCATCTTAAACTTTGCTCACCAATGGTTTAAGTGTAGAATTGCCTTTAGCTGTTGAATCAGCATCCAGAGGGGAGTTTTTAGGATTTTCCCTGGAGTTGGAGATTCTCTAGTTAAAGAGGTAGTAGTGAATTATTATTATTATTATTATTTTATTTTATTTTTTCGAAAAGTGAGAAGACTAAAATCAATCTTTGGAAATATTATTCAGACTTGATGATGTAGTTGTTTTCTGGTAGTCTCACTCTGTGTTGGAAGGCTCATTACAAATAAGTGTTCACCACCTGAAGGTAAAACTGATCATCCTAAAGTGCCATTTTGTGTAGGAAGTGTTTTATGTTTGTTTGTTTTTAAATCTCGAAAGCCTTTTTGCTTCATCAGGTTGGACTGACCAACCAATAATCTAATGCATATACAAACACACATACACATGTATGAATATATACACATTTAATGATAATATATGACTTTTAGAAAACAAGATATGACGTTGCACTATAGACTTTAAAAAAGCTCTTTCTTTCTGTCTTTGCAGGCCATAGTGAGCGCAACTAAAGATGTCCGATAGTGTCGATATTGAAGAAAAACCACCTGCCCCCCCCTTGAGAATGAACAGTAGTTCCCGTGACCCTTCCTCATTACTCAGTTCCAAACCACTTCCAATGGCTCCAGAAGAGAAGAACAAGAAAGCCCGTCTCAGGTCCATCTTTCCCGGGGGAGACAAAAGTATGTGCACCCAGTTGTCCCACACAGAATCTGTACACCTTTGTTTTTGGCGCTGATTGTGGGGTAAAATATGTGGAATGTATTTAAATATGGTAAAATGCTTAAAGCACTGTTAAATTAGCTAAATATTTAATAAAACATAAGGGATGGGTTGAAGGATTTCAAATGACAGACCATTAAGTTCTGCAGGAAATTCTGACCTAGTAATTTACAACGCCTTAGTTCAGTAGTGTTAACCTGATTTGGAATGTGGAAACTCACAGACATGCATAATTGCATATCATAACATGATCAAACAAAGACGCGTGAATTAATCACTACAAATTCAGACACTTTACAAAGTGTCTTCAGAGCTATGGCAGAGTGACTTTCAGTGAATTGCCTTTAATCAAAATTAAATAATAGCAATGGTTTAACTACAATTCAGTCCTAGTCATATTACTTCAGAAGACTTAATTATTTTGTATGCATAAATCTGAATTGATGGTTCTAATTCAGGAACGTTTTTGAATACGCACTTAAGGTTAGTCTCTTTAGAGAGGACACTCAGCAGGTTATTTATACTTTCATTGCACTTCAATGAAAGTATAAAACGTTATGGAAGTTTAAGTTTTATTCAAATGTACTGAACAAATTTTAATTTTATACAAAATAATTCAGACTCTAAAATTGCTTGAAAAGCCATGTCTAGCACTCCAAATCTGAAGTTGCAATCACAAAAATTACCCTGCTAAAAGGTTTTAAAGTGATGTTTCCGTGTTAACACAATGTCATTTTTGAAAATCGTTTTTCACAGGAGCAATTTTGAGTGTTTAACTTACGAATAATACCTAATTTATCATAACTACAATATTTGATTTGGAATAAAGCTAGTAGCTTCACAATATTTGATATTGTGAAGCTACTAGCTTCACCATAAGACTTCCTTGGCAAGCCAGCTTCACCAAAAAGATGGTGCTGCTTATCTGGAGGTAGATTCAAAACCAGCGATTACCAGTATAATACACATTAGTTTAAGCAAACCAGCAAAGATGCCAAATGGCCATACTACCATTAAATGTTAAGTACCCGATTGGTACTTTTTTCATGTGCTAATCCCAAAGGTTTAAAAGTGTGTTTGCTTCTCTATTCAACAGCCAATAAGAAGAAAGAGAAAGAACGTCCAGAGATATCCCTTCCCTCTGATTTCGAGCACACCATCCATGTAGGCTTTGATGCAGTAACGGGGGAGTTCACTGTGAGTTCACCCATCCTCTGAAGTTTTAGGTTTTTCATTTATGTGTTTGAGAGTCATTGCTATCTGTGATGTATGGTTCATTCGGATGGTGTTCTTTTCTGACATTTGGCGTGTGTGTGGCAAATAATTGCATTCATTGTGAAAATCAAAAACCATATGGAGGATTTTTAGAACAATGCCATAACGTTAACATTGTTTAGTGACAGAATGTGCTGAAGTAAATTGAACCCCTCTCTATATCTAATATCACACATTTTTTTAACCTTAACCTTAAAAATATATCAGGCATACACTATGTAAAATATTTTACATAAAAACTAATTTAAGATTTAAAACTTTTCAAATGCGTTGCTCTTGAATGAAAAAATGTGTCCTGTATGAATGGCCCATAAGGATGTAATTCATGTAATTTATTTTACCAGTGCCATAGCTTGTAATGTATTGTTTTAAATTCATGTTGTTGTTGTTTTGTTTTTTTTAAAATCATATATGCAACCATTGTAATCACGTCGTGGAGTTCTGCATAGCCATTTCAGTTAAAGTTCCAAGAGGTCCAGTCTGTACATTACTGGATGTACTACATTAATGGATATAAATATTAAAAGGTACGATCAGATGTTTCGTCTGGCTATTATTATTTTTACATTTAGATACCCATGTATGCCAGAAGGACGTGCGACTAAAATAAACTGTATGAGGGTTTAGGGTTTTCCTCTTGAAGTGTGGACCATTTTTTAATTTTTGTTTTTTGCTTAAAATAAGTATCTACTAAAAACAAACAATGTATATAACTATCAAAATACCCTCATCATGAGTAGAGAATAAAGTTAACCTGTAATTTCAAAGTTTCAGTTTCATCTACAAGTAATGTAATCAATTATAACGTTGCGTAATAAAATGCTGATTAATAATGTTAAATGAAGAAAAATAAAGTCATGTGATAATTGTATAATTATTGTTTTTGCGGTTTTCTGCAATCTTTTAGCAAAAATATTGATCTATTTATTGCTGTTCACTGTTTTTGCTATTGTTTTTAAAATAGCCGTGTCATCTGCAACTCAATGTGATGCTTTAGTGTCTTTAGCGGGAGAGAGAATCAATGCGCACAGAAATTGTTTCGCAGTCCGGTTGGAACCAAACCAGGGTCTGGACTCTGGAACCGGATCATGATCTGTTATTTAAGGAACTCTGATTTAGGTTTTATGGATAGTATCACAAAGCCTGGTTCAGAGTTATTTCTTTTTTCGTGTATGTGTTTGGCAAATGCAAAAGATGTAGTATTTACTCATATGACCATTTTTTTCTTTTCTCCTTTTTCCAATGCACACATGTACTCAATCACAGGGTATTCCAGAGCAGTGGGCTCGGTTATTGCAAACCTCTAATATTACTAAGCTGGAACAGAAGAAAAACCCTCAGGCTGTTATAGATGTTCTCAAGTTCTACGACTCCAAAGAGACTGTCAACAACCAGAAATACATGAGCTTCACTTCAGGAGGTGAGGAACGCACAGAACGCAGACAGAACTATAATGCTGGCCTAAATGCTTTAGTTGTCACTTACATTTTTTGTGCTTAATATTAGCCACTTTAAAAAAAAAGAGAAGTTTATAAGGTCTAAGTCAGTGTGGAATACAAGTGTAGAACCAGTAAATGTGTGTGGCTTACAATACTTTGTGTGGGGTTATTCTATACACAGTCACGGTTAGATATTGTCATTTTCTGTAGATTTTGAGTAGACTGTGATTCCTTCTTTTGCTACCCCAATGAAATCTTTGGGTCTTACCTTGAAGAATTGTAACACCCCTCTATGTATAGTTATTCTCTTGGCCAGGACTCCCTGGTAGAAGAGATTTTTATCTCAATGGATTATTCCTGGTAAAATATGGGTTAAATAAAAAAAATACAATTCTGATGAAATGGTGTGTCTCCACAACTCAATATACATGTAATTGACAGGATTAAGTGTTATTTTTAGAAAATAAATCATTATATAAATAATTTCACTGTATCAAAATTAACTCAGTAGTTCAAATCATAGTGATCAATTGAAAATGTTAATTATTCTTGGTACAACAAACAACATTAATTGGAAATAAAGTATTTTAGTGCAGTATTTTGCTAGATATTTACTAAAATGCTTTTATTGGTTTGTGGTAACCTTCTACCCTGTAATATTTCAATAAAAAAATTAATGTGAATTTTATTGCAATGCACACCAAAACTGAGCAGTTCTACCAGAATGGACTTTATTATCTATTTGAATTAAATGAAAAAACTTGTCCAAACTAACTATGACATAATGATATAACAATCCCAAAACGTATGCATCAAAAAGTGCCTTGAGAATTATTAGAATTACACAGACGGCAATTGGGATTTGATGATAGTTTGACCTTTTTATACATACACACAAACACACACACACACACACACACATATATATTTTATAAATTAGTTTAAGTAAAACTGACTAATGTATCTCTTTTTTTTTTGCTTCCAGATAAATCCGCTCATGGTTACATTGCAGCCAATACTCTGGTGAGTTTTTTTTTTTTGTCTTTTCATTCTTTTGTTTCCCAGTTTGACAGTTTAATTAAATTTACTAATTCATCTTCATGAATTAAAGGATTCATGATTCAAGCATCTAGTATTGCCATGTCTTACCCCTCACAAACATTACTGTTAATAACATGGACCAGCTAAATTTGCTTTGTAGTTTTGTAACCATTATGCAGTTTTATTAGCCATTCCTTAGTAACAGATTTACTAACTTAGGCCAGATTTACTAACAGTTTACGGCAGTGCAAACCTTCTTTTGGCATAAAACTAATGTTAGGATTTACTAAAGTCGCGCAGGGAAAAATTAGTCCTGAAAAGGTGTGATTATTTTTGCGGCTGATTTATGGCAGGAGAGTGTTTAAATAATTCATGCAACATGATTTGCTAAAGTTTGCACTAATCAATTTGCTGGTATTTTTTGCTATTATTTACTTCCCAAAAAAGTCTTAAACCAGACACTAATCTACACTGCTCTTGGTAGATTGCATTGGTCATTACTGAAAAGATCCGGCTGTGTCTGTGTTCTTTAATGTGCACGTTGTCAATAGATCACCGAAGAACTTTTCACTCCCATCTTTTATGGTATTGTGCTCTGACGGTAATTTGCCTTTAGTAAGCCTGCCCCTAAATTTAATCCTGACTTGAAGATTCTGTAAAATATCACTTTTGCGCTAGTATTGTGATAATAAAAATCACTCTTGTGTATCTAGTTAACTTCAATTCTTTCCCATCACCTGCATGTTTCTAACATCAACATTATTGATGGTGTCCTCGATCATTGCCAGAGGACTGTGACAAAACTGTTGTGTTGACCTAGATTCAAAAGTGATTTCAAACCACAGAATCAAGCAAAAACATACCGTATTTTATGGTACCTAAAAGACTTACATTTTCTCAAAAATCGTCCGCACACCTTATAGTCCGGTGCGCCTTATGGTGCGGCAAATACAGTATCTTCTAAATTTTTATTCCTCTGCAACCATTATCTAAATAGCTGTTGCTGGTTTTGAATTGATTTTCCACACACTGTAAAGTATTAAAAGTTACCACTGAAAATGTATAAATTAGCTGAAGCTGCTGAAGCTGTTTTTGGTGGTCTATAAGGTCTGAACATCTTGACGAAGAGGGTCTACCAGTTAGTGAACCATTTAGACTAGCTTGAATCAACTAAGTTTAAACTTTCCTGCAGTGTTACAGTATGGTCAAGACTGATATCTTTCATAATGATACTGCAAGTAATGTTGTGTTAACAATTGGTTAAACATACTGTTTAAATGGAGGTCAATTTTTGTTTTCCAATTAAGTTTTCCATTGAACTCAGTGTGTGACTCAGGTTCCATGTTGTATCTGTGTAATTTTGGAAATGTAATTTCCCTCTTGTGAAGTTTCCAAACTGAACAACATGCCTTAAGTTTAGGGCTAAATCCCAGCTCAGACTGTGAAATTCGGGTTATCATCAATCACATGATTGACTTATGCTAAGAGAAGTTTAAAGACTCTTAATCTTTAAACTTTTCCTGTGATGAGGTGATGCTTTAATTTGGCCCTGTGTGTATGTTTGTTTGCATCATTTTTTTATAGATTTACACACAAAACAGTTTTTACTGCTAGTTGAAATTCAAAATGTTTATGGCTTAAAATATTAAACTGAGCTGAGTTGAATTTGGTTGAGAAGGACGGTTTAATGCAGCCCGGCTTATTAGAAAAATGTGTCTCTACCTACATTTTTGTACAACACTAGGGGCAATAAAAAAAATTTTTTTAAATTCCTTTTACAAAAATTATGATCACTGGAGCACATTATCAAGTAATGAAGACTTTTTAGTGCAGACGACAATATTGTCAAAACAAATTAACAATATTGTCAGCTCTCAGGATTTTCTTTTTCCTTTAACACCATTGGTTGGGCTAAGGTTTGAGTTTAATGAATGATGATCAGATGTCAAAAAATGCAACTGATATTCCAGAAAAGATATTCATTACAGTAAGTGGTTTTAGCTTTTCATCAGCAGATTTTTTTTAGTAACTACATGTGTGTTGTGATGCATTGTTCATCAAAGCATTGATTATTTAAGTGTCAGGGACACTTGAGATGCCCAAAAGAACACAAATGAGAGTTAAACACTCCCCAGATAAATGTATGTCTATCTCAAACCGAACCTCTCTTCATCTGACATTTTATCTGGCGCAAAATCCGGTTTTGCTGGAACTATTGATTTGATCTTTACAGTTCAAAGCCACCAAACAATCAAGCTGTCAAAGTGGTGGCAAATGAATGTCCATGTTTAGACCTTAATAATAAAGATGCTCACTCCTTTTCTTAGTTGTATTTTCCCCCTCGCCCATTTTTTTCACAACACTCTCACCTCCAAGCCACCTTTCTCTTTTGCCTACCTCCCTCCTGTCACACTTTCCCTCCTGTTTCCCTCTGTTGCCTGGAATCCATTTTGTAGTGTTTGAATACTTTGTGGAGTTTTTTTGTGTCAAGTAAAATATCCTCCCGTTCTTAACCTTATCATCATTCAGAACCGCCTCCTGTCTTCCGGGCCACCTGTCAGCCTTAGAACCTGCAGCGCGTTATTTGACAAGGTAAAACTTCACCTTTATATTGTACGGCACTAAGGAAGCAGCATCATTTGGCAAAGCTAATGCCTCTACTGTGCAACAATGAGTCTTGAGTTTAGAACTTCACAGAAGCAGATACACAATATTTGGGCATATGATACCTAAACACAAGTTAGCAGTGGCCCAACAGCCCAAATGTGTGGTTCTCCACAAGCTAATTTTTTCACAAACTGAAAAAAACGTCTTGCATTGTTGCGCACTGAATTTCTAGATCTTACTGGAAAGTCTTTAACTGTAGGTAAGATAAAGCTAGTCCATAATACACCAACATATTAACTAAGACCCCATGAAATAGTTTGACGAATACATATTTTCTGTATTTATTTAAATTCTTTCTATGATGAAAGAGAGTTTCTATCTAGGGTTACTATCAAGGCATGACTGATACTTGCTATTGCTTGATTTCTTGATTTCATATGTAGTTAATTTTTACGTTTTAAATTTTAAAATTTCCCATTTTAATTTCTTTGTTGTTTATAGACGATGAAATTTAGGGACCTTAATATCAATGTAGGTAAATATGATTGAATTCTTATTGTGTTTTTCTTAAATCTACTCTAATGCTCCACTTAAATTTGCTTGCTAGCTAAAAAAAATTGCTGCTTGCCTTAAGGACTCCCTAAACTGCAGTTGATCTTGAAAACATACAATAACAGCGTCACGTGCATGCAAGTATGTGTTTGTGTGTGTCTTTTATCTTTCGCCATCCATCTCATACCAACAGGTGCTGGACGCTTATGGAATCTCGTCGTTTTATTTCAGGTTTAGATTTTTTTTTTTTTTTGGCCCAAATTCCACTTTCTAATTGGATGAGGCAAATAGGGAAATGCATGTGATGCATAATCCTGTGAGTGTGACCTTTATACAAATAAGGCTGCTGTTTTAACTCAGATTCACCATGTAGAGCATATGAGTTAATTTAATGCTTCCTTTTTAGGAAGTAGTATGCTTTGTTTTCAGTTGCCTTGGGCATTTTGATAAACAAGTGCTCTGTATTTAAAGTTCACTTAAAAATAAAGGTTCTTAATTGGCATCACAGGTTCCTTAAAGAACCTTTAACATGCATTCTACCTTTCCATTGCACAACATGTTCTTTATAATGGAAAATGATTTTTAAAATGTTCTTCTTGTTAAGAGAAAATGTTTTTTTTAAAGAACTGTTCACTGAAAGGTTCTTTGAGAAACCTAAAATGGTTACTCTATTGCATTGCTATGAAGACCCCCTTTGGGAACCTTTATTTTTAAGAGTGTAGTTTCTCAAACCAAAGCTTATTTTAGCTGTAAAATGTTATATCCTTTCATAATTTAATCATCACAGCATCCAAGCTGGTTTTTAAAGATGTTGATCCCAAACCTCACAAGTGTTGTCGATATGTGTGTTTACACTGAATGGGTTAGATTTTGCTACGTTTGATAGTAAATGATAGTAAATCTTTGGGTTTCACTGGTCCTGCGAGTATATGATAATGCCTTTAACCATTTCAATGCTCCTAGTTTTAGTTGACTTTTTAAAGTGTCTATTGTGGATTTATGAACTACTTTAACACATACAAATCTGCAATGAACCAGAAGTAGTTACGGCTGTTTTGACTCATCATTTGATCAGCCTGACAAAAGTTTAACAAAAATAAAATGAATTTAAAAATATAACTATAATTGAACAAATGGACTATGACTGTTTCATGTGGCATAATACTACTGTTATACTACAAAATACTACTGTTTGAAAAAGTTGTGTAGTCATCTCATGGTTTAAAAACATATGGGACATCCTCAGTTCTAGTGTGTTTATGATGTAACACACCCTTTAGAGGTTGAAAGGACTGAAACAAATTATTACAGGCCTAACCATGAGAGCTTGAATTATTTACAGTATGTAGAACATTGCGCCCCTGTTTAAATTAGCTACAAACGAGCAGTACATGGATGAATTTGTGATCTTTATTGATTGTGGATCAAGTGCTTAACTTTGTTTGTGCTCTACTTATGTGTGTGTCTGTGTGGGAGCGCAGCAAGGGGCTAAAACAACTTCTGAACCTCCTATTGCACCTCCGGTGTCTGAAGAAGAAGATGAGGAAGAGGAGGATGAAGAGGAAGAAGAGGAAGAAGAAGATGATGAGGTTCCACCCATCATTGCTCCACGACCTGAGCACACCAAATCTGTTAGTACATCATGTTTATTTTGTAGATTAGATATATAATACATTATGAACAAAAACCTAATGCTAGGGGACTTTCTCGGGGGGAAAAAAATTGAGAAGCAGGAGACTTAGGGTGTGTTCACACTTGGTAGGTTTTGGTTCAATTAAGACAAACTCAGGTGCGATTTCACACATTATCATGGAGTCCTGATCCTCTTCCAAAACTAACTCTAGTGCGGTTTGACAGAAATATGAATGCAAACACAAACCAAGTGCCCGATGCAGTTCAGTGTAAACGCCAGAACTACATCTATTTGCAACAGATCTTCACTTGTGTGTGTAACAGAGGAATTCCTGGCGCTTTTTTTACTCCTTTACACTTATTGATGAGATCTTCTCAAGTTCTCAGCAGGCAAAACAGCAACATTAGCAAACAGCAACATTTCGGATGTTTGGTAAAGGGCCAGTCACACAGCCGATCACGCACGAATCACTCACAAATCACGCACATATTGGTTCTGTGCGTGCTTGTGCGTCGAGAAATTGACCAAAGTATTCCATGAACATTCGACGCACGCCCGACGCATGAATCACTGACGGATCGCGTCCAAACACGCACATTCCACGAACAAGCACTTTCAGAATCCACATTGTCAGTGGAATGAACGTGATACGTGTGCGGTTCATGCATGGTTCATGTGTGATATGAAGGTGGGGTGTCAGTGGACGTGCGCGGTTTTGAACCAGTTCCGACGCATAAGCACTGACGGCATACTCGCGCATACTCGACGCATAAACTACGCACACCGACTCATGAATAACGCACAAAAATTTTGAACCGTTCAAAACTCAAAATCACGCACAAACCGCCTTCGACACACATCCACTTACAATCATTGATGGTCCACGTTCGTTCCACCGACGAAATACGCATATGACGCACGCTCTGCGCAGAAACGAAAATCTGTGCGTAATTCGTGCATGATTCATGCGTTTTCGCTGTGTGACTGGCCCTTAAGTTCTGTTTCAAAATGTACGTCATAGAAGCTGTCCAACCTTATCCTTGTGCCTTTACTTTTGTTAGGGCACATTACTAGTCTTGTGGTGAACATTTGATCCATGCAAGTTGATTCACAAATGTACATTTTTTTTGTCTTTGTAATCTTTGATCAAAATCTGAAAATGTGCTTCCCCTCTAAAACGGCTTTCCTTCTATAATGACGTCAGTTTGACGGCTTGGGTAGAAAATCCCCTCCAACTGTCATGGAACACTCACTTTTCTAGATCCAATAACAAGCCTCACCCTCTGTTTGTCTCATTCAATATTCACCTTCACATGGAAAATGTCACAATACTGAAAAAAGTCACAAATTCCGATTCACTGTAAAAATAACAGTGTGAACACAAAGCAAACCAAGAGAATCAAACTACAAGTGTAAACACACCCTTAAAGTCTATTTGATCTCTATTTCGTCTTTTTGTCTATGAGAAACAATCTCCTTTCATCCATGTTGGATTCTCGCTCCTATGTATTTCTATGCATTTAGTCTATCGCTGAATTTTTTTGTTGTTGTAGATCTACACACGCTCTGTTATTGAGCCGGCTGTACCTCCAGCTTCTGTCAAAGAGGTCACGACCCCTCCAGAGTCACAAGTCCAGCCCGAGAATACATCTAGTACGCTGTACCGTCACACTGACCGACAGAGGAAGAAATCCAAGATGACTGATGAGGAAATACTAGAAAAACTCAGTATGTGGGAAAGAGTGTTGATTTTTAGCTGTAAACATGGTGATAACATGGTGCAATAAGATACTATAGCAATATTTGGTTTAAGAGTACCGGTAACTTTACAAACACTGTCAATTGTCCACTTTAGACATTTTACTAACTGTAAGTAACTTTGCCACTACGTCAACTAGCAGTCAGAGTATTAGTGGACTCTCTGATTATGCTCCCCAACAGACGTTTTAATGACTAGAAGTAACTTTGTAACTACGTCAATTTGTTCTGCTAATTCTAAAGCATGTCAACCCTAACTGTAGTTGCAAAGTTACTTAAAGTTAGTAAAATGCTTAAGTGGACTATCTAAATAAAGTGTAACTTTAGACTTTAAAAAACGTTACATATCCACTCATGAAATTATATAGATCCATGCAAAAAGTTATTAGTAATAATATTTCATTTATGTGGTATGATATAAATAGAGACAAAATTCATGAAGGACTGAACTGTTGTAATATGGTTTAGCCACAATACTTAATACATGATTGTCAAGTTGCTTTATAAATTCAAATTTATAAAGGATCTTCTAATAGGAATTTTGGTTTCACTTTATATTAGGTGTCCTTGATTACTATGTACTAACATTTAAATTAATAATTTGATACAGTGTACTTGTATACATGTTTTCAAAATGTATTTATATAAAAAAGCTGCATGTAATTACAGCTGTAATTCTTTTCTGTAAATGCATCTGTAATTACACTACTGATCTTCCTTTCCCTTTTAACCCAGCCTTAAACCTACCCATACCACCAAACCTTGCAATACAATATGAACACAATAAGTATGTTGGCTATGTATTTTTTTGATGTAAGTACATAGTAGTTAAGGACACCCGACATAAAGTGTGAACTGAATTTTTTATGTAAATGATTATAATGATTTCCAATAGAATAAAATAGAATCGCTGTATACCCAAAAAGATCATAATTGAATTTGACCTCATTCTTATTCCATCCCATTGGGATCCTTTGGAGTTGGTTACAAATTTTGATCAAGTTCCTATATGTATCTTACACACATTTCTTTAGAATTTTTGAATGGGAATGCAGATCTTTTCTCTTTTCTGTGCACTCTGTGAGTCATTGTCTTTTTTTTCCATTTGACTCTGCATATTTGATCCAGATTACCAACAGCACTAAGCAATAAAACCGAGATTATAGATCTTATAACAGACAGAGATTACTGTTCTTACTCACAACAGACACACTCAAACAGAACTATGTCAATAACAATTATTTTATATTATTAACCAACCTCCTAATGCATCTCTCTTCACCAGTTACCTGTCCAAAAGCTTTGTTTGAATGTAATTGCTTCCATGTGCATATAGTCTTACAGGGATCTCTTCTTTGTTCCAGGAAGCATTGTTAGTGTTGGTGATCCCAAGAAGAAATACACACGTTTCGAGAAAATAGGACAAGGGTATGTTTATCCACAGTCATCATCTATGCACACACACACACACACACCCAAACACACACCACACCTCTCGTTTCATGTTTCAAAGACATATGGATTTAAGATCAAGACGGAGAAGAAGGGATAGTATGAGTTGGATGTCAGGATTAAGAAGTCAAGAATAAATTAAATTAATAATTGTTTCATACTTGACTACAGGCCAAAGAGAGTTCATCAGCTAACCTCCTCTCACAGCAGATATTTTTTATGGAACACAAAAAGCTGTTTTCAAATGTTTTCAAGAATGTTCTCATTGCCATACAAGTAGATACCAACTACTAACCGTAACACTACAAAACAAAATTATCATAAAACTAGCTCATATGACTCTTACATTGTATTCCAAGTGTTCTAAAATCATATCAATTTCAGTTGGTAGTGTTTTTTATTTATTTACTTTTATTCACATTATTATCTCAGTTGTTGCAAAGCAAAATCATTATATCAAACACACAAATTGGTTTATTTGTATTTATTATCCTTGTGCTCCTGCATAAATGTTGTCAGACCTGTAGATATTCTTGTCAGTTGCTGGCATTCCCTGTATTCTGAGCAACAAATGCTGCTCTGGGATCAGTCCAAGGGTGTTTCCATGTAGCTTTAACCTGAATGCACCTGATCCAGTTGCACCCTTGCTCTATTATTTATGTACCCTGATAATAATCTGTGGCCTGGTGCCCGAGAAACAAAGAATGGGTGTGTGTTCGTGGATTGACATGACCAATTAATACTGTCCAATGGAGATACACAGCCTCATAAATCAAGCAGATATGCATTTATGCATTTGACAGACACTCTTATCCAAAGCGACTTACATTGCATTCAAGGTATATATTGACATTCTTGTCAGTTTTTGCTTTCCCTAGGAATTGAACCCATGACCTTGGCATTGTAAGCGCCACGCTCTACTGTTTGAGCTACAGGAAAGCTTATCTCGCTTCTTCAAGCTTACACTTATGTGCTATGTGTATGAGATAGTGGTGAATTATACATTCATGACACTGGTAGGATTATGTTAATCTTTATGCATCACTTTGTTCAGCCTTGTGAAAATGCCCCAGTATATTCCTATGATTATAGGTCAGTCCGTATAGGGGTCAAAGGTTCGATATTTCATATCCCTGTGAATTTGTGTTGGATTTGTTTTAATCTCCACACAGCAACTCCTAATACCATCACTCACAATAATGTTACCACTACATCATGTTTTACTTTACTGACAATGAGTCAATAATTTGAATATATTTTATTTCCAATATATTTAACTGTTAACTATTTATATGGTTAAATAAGTAGTATTTATACTTTATAAGTAGTATTATAAATACTTTAAATAAGTATTTATATGGATATGTGTTGGCAATTATCATTATCAACATCAGTTTAATCTTAAAATTTATATTAATGTAAAATTATATTTTAGATTATTTGACTGCTTAACCCTCATCACCATTTTTTCTTTATTTGTTGTCTTTATTAGTTCGTTTTAAATGGTCCTGTGGTGTGACAAAAACATATATGTAGTCTTCCAAGCCATGTGATGTTATTAAATTATAAAAAAATTGTTTAGAAGGTATAGCTTGTGTCACAGCAGGACATCAACTACCCACCCATTATACACACACATACTTCTTGAAAGGCAATCTCTAACGGCATTAAGAAATCCAGTGCTGCCCCCTATTGGTCATTGAATAGTGTACGACTCCATGCTAAGTCACTACAGTATAAAAAAGTTTTAACCTGCTTCTTCTCTGTGTGTTTTAAGGGCATCTGGGACAGTATACACAGCGATTGATATTGCCACAGGACAAGAGGTAAACCAGATTACGTTTCGTTTTGAAGAAAGCCTCCACATGGCCTCCTGCCCTTTGCTCACCTCTCTCCCCTTTACTTTGTTCAGGTGGCCATTAAACAGATGAATCTGCAACAGCAGCCAAAGAAAGAGCTCATTATCAACGAGATTCTTGTGATGAGGGAAAACAAAAACCCTAATATAGTCAACTACCTGGACAGGTACAACCTTCAACTTTAATGTATTCTAATTTAGTATATGTTAACACTCATTTTTCCTAACATTTATTTTTATTGTGAATTGTTTTTTAAAGACTTTTCTTTATTATATTTATTTATTCTAAATTATTCAGGCATTCTCAAATACACTGTGACAGTTTGGGTAAAATAGTTGCATTTATTAGTATGAAATTATTAGCAATAAGCTATTATCTATGTTAATTAGTTTATTTCATTTTTTTTCCCTTCTCTTTTCTTTCCTGAAAAGAGAAAATTAATAAATACAACAAAATGGACTACAAATGGCAAAAAGTCTGTACTAATTAATATCAGTTATTTTATTCTATCGATAGCCATAATGTTAATGTCATTTTTAACAAATGTTTTTCTAAATATTTGTATGTATTGTTTTCTCCCTTGGATTTAAAGTTTCTGCTTGTAGTATTTATATTTTATGTATTTTTGGATAAAAGCATCTACTTTATGAATAATTGTAAATGCCATTAAAAACTTGTAACTTTTTGTCCAAACCTGAAATACTGAAAACTACATATAAAGATGTACTAAACCTTAAATTGAGGTACCGTGTTACTATCACCTTACTTCTCATTCATTGGTCAGGTTGGTACCTGTAATATAAATTATTTTCATCTTTCTGTCTCAGTTATCTTGTAGGAGACGAGTTGTGGGTGGTGATGGAGTATTTGGCAGGTGGTTCACTTACTGATGTGGTAACCGAGACCTGCATGGATGAAGGACAGATTGCTGCAGTGTGCAGAGAGGTGACGAATGCACTCAAATTACACTACGTATCTACACACCTACAGACTGATCTGATCTGACTCTTTAGATGTGTATATCTTCACAGTGTCTACAGGCTCTGGACTTCCTCCATTCTAATCAGGTGATTCACAGAGACATCAAGAGTGACAACATTCTGCTGGGCATGGACGGTTCAGTGAAACTCAGTAAGTAACGCACAAAGCAAATCTTATTTTATAGCTTCCTTTTCAGATGCCTTCACAGATGTAGTTCGGTTCATTTGGTCTGGACCAAAAAAAATCGCTTTAACATTGCCATTTTAATATCGTACCTAAATGTGGTTAGCCTGCATACGATGGTGTTTTGACCAGCTGAGAACTCGTGAAGAGAAAAACATTAAAGTTAGAACAGTGTCCATCACACACACAGCAGAAGATCTGCACCAAACTGTGATGGGTAACATCACGACTCTGATGAGAAAAAACAGGTATTCTTGAACATTCTGTCCTTTTAGAGTCATATCTTGTGACATCATGTCCCATTTTTAGTTCATTTTGAGGTCTTTGGTCTGTGTTGCATTCATATTTATTTCAAACTGTACCAGAGTTCGTTTGGAAGTGGACCGAGACTCATCTTTTCAGCAGTCTCAATCCACTTGTTTAGTGTGCATGAAGGTTCGGATGGCAGGTTCACACTTACTCAAAAGAACCACACTAACAGAGCAATCGCACCAGGGTTCATCTTAATCCAACCTAAAATGTCAAGTGTGAACACACCCTTATTTTTGTATTACTGTTGTTTCATTTCACAAATTCTTCAGTAATGCAATTTCCTGTTATGCATCAAGACCAATGTCTTAACCCCCTCTCTCTTTCTTTCTAAAGCGGATTTCGGGTTTTGTGCTCAAATCACACCTGAGCAGAATAAGCGTAGCACTATGGTGGGCACACCCTATTGGATGGCCCCAGAGGTCGTAACCCGAAAGGCCTATGGCCCCAAAGTGGACATTTGGTCCCTTGGCATCATGGCTATTGAAATGGTGGAGGGAGAACCACCATACCTGAATGAGAACCCACTCAGGGTAAGACATTAAGACATTTTACACATTTGGCAGACGCTTTTATCCAAAGCGACTTACATTGCATTCAAGAAACACATTGAAGGTCTTGTTTTCCCTGGAATCGAACCCATGACCACGGCGTTGTAAACATCAATTCTCTATTGATTGAGAGCTTTACTGAGATCTTTACTGATTGAGAGCTCTACTGGTTAAGACCTTACAGAACTTTTATAAATTAACATTTTATTTTCTTTTTAAATGTCAACTAATCCTAAAATAAACTTAATCTGATTAGTCTTTCTTTGCTAAGTACAGTAGTTAACTTTGTTGAGGTTAATCTAAGCAGTAAAGCATTTGACCTTGTAACACAAATGTCTCAATTGCTTGATAATTAGAGATTGCATGTTGAAGACCTAAGGAGTAAACCATTTGTTCTCAGAAGTGACAACAGTGCTACTGTTATTTTAAAAGTTGTTTTAAAGGTCTCCCTCAATAGGTTTACATGCATTCAAAGTAAAAAAAACATAATATATCATAATATACATGGCAGTATCTCCCCTTTTCTCACAGTCTCTGAAATGGTTCAATCAAGGATTCAGTCTCTCTAAACCTCTGCTTTCCGTAAGCCTACACTGCTCTGATTGGTCAGATGGCTCAGTCTGTTGTGATTGATCTACCGCTAACAGCACCTGTCAAACTAAACGACCATTATCATTTCTTCATTTCAGCTCTTCCTCAGTACTTGTATACACAGTGATACGAATAGTAAAGCATGCAAAGTGGAAAATGGCATCTTCTTGACATGTTAAAAACAGCACGTGTTGTTACAACGTTGCTTCTCAGGTACAAATACAGCGTTTGAAGGCGGGTCAAAGTGACAAGTAGATGTTTTTCCCGGGCAGCCAATGAAGACATAGGCTGGCATTATGTATATTTGTCACAGTCCTGCACAGATGTTAAAGAAGTGATACTAGAATTGCTGACACATTTCGACAGTTCAAAATTGATTCTTACTTTTAGGAGACAAAACTTTGCAGACCTTTTACATTAACAAACAGCTGTATTATACACTGCATAAAATATAATATTCAAAAAAGCACAATGGGGCACTTTATTCAATTTCAAAAATGGTTGGTTATGCAGACTTTTCTATAATTGTTCTACTAAATTAATGTTTCTCCCTTGTGGTAGGCTCTATATTTAATTGCAACCAACGGAACTCCAGAGCTACAGAATCCTGAACGGCTATCCTCAGTGTTCCGAGACTTCCTGAACCGCTGTCTGGAGATGGATGTAGACCGAAGAGGGTCAGCAAAAGAATTGCTGCAGGTAACAAACTATGCTTCAGACATCTGTATTTCTGTATAAAGAGTACAGTTCTTTTACTAGACTTGTACACATTATACAGAACCTCATACTGCTCTATATTAGCACCTTAAAAGGTATCAGACATCCTTAAAAGAAACAATAGATAAAATGGCTGAACTCTGCCCGGCTCAATTTAAGCAGGATGAGCAACTAATCTGGCTGGTTTAGACTTTACCGTTTCAAAGATAGTTAAAAAGTAGTGTGTAGAGATTCTTGTGGCAAAGAGACCTCAGCTGCTATTCAGGTATCTTGGCCTTTGCTGCCTTTTCTGCTCTGATCTGCAAATCCTAAATGGCTTCTGGTCAGCTTTGCATAGTATGGCGGCTTATCAAGCTGACATTTTGGAGGAGATGGATGAGGTTTCTAGTAGGGATGTGCGAGTGTAGTTGACTACACGGTACAGGGTGCGACTAGTCGACACCGAAAACACTAGTCGACTACACAAGAAAAAAAAACACCAGATTTTATTGTTCAAACGACGTTTTAATCTTACATGTAACCCTCTGACGTGCGTGATCACACGTGGGATTAGAACGATCCGTGCGTCTCGTGATCAATTGCTAAATTCAAACGCGTTTTCGCGCGTTCGCGACAGACGCGCTCAGTGTTTGTCATATCACAGCTATTCAGTTTTCAACCACGTATCTTTATTTTAGGTTTCAGACGTTTAAATATGCATAAGTACTGGCAAAAAAAATATACATTTATAGTTTGAAAAATACACACCGATGTCTATAAAAGCGGAAATAACAATCCATTCAATAGTAAACTGACAAGATGTTTTATTCATATCAGATACACATTGCATAGGTAACTATAAACTTCTCCCGCTTCACCGGACACTTACTGTAATGTATTTCGAGAGAAGTGACTGAATTTACGTGTTGTAAATCCGATGGATCAGATTCTCTGGACTGCGGCGCCTGTTGCGCATCAGCTGACATGATCATTATAAAGGCTTTTAAGCAACAAAACGCATTCACTTCCACATATTTGAGAATTGGAATATCAGGTAATTGATATTTCACAAGTGTGTGAATATTTTGAATAAGCAAAATTAAATGAGTTGCATCTGTCATCCAAACAGGAACTAAATCTTTACCGCAGATCTCCCATGCGTTTTGTTTATATCAGTCGCGGCGGATTTGATAATGACCACTGAAAGACAAGCGCGATGTGGGAGTATTTTAAAGTAGGAGGAGAAAGAAAAGTGTTTTAAAAACTGTTGTCAAACTGACATATATTGACACTGGATCCGAGCAAAACCATATTAATCACAGACACGGAAATGTTTGGAGAGACGAGCCGAAACAGCCAAATCATCGCGTCATTTATTACAACTGTCCGTCACTGTGATCACGTTCAGCTGAAAGAAAGATATATGTATACTTTTTTTTTTTAACCTTTTTATTGAACTCACTGTCACTGGTTTCACCATGGAAACCGACACGCACGCCTCTCGCTACATAAAGCTGCAGTTTTGAGACTCCATAAGGAGCGGCATTACTTTTAGTCTAGTCGGTTACAAAAATGTTGTTTTAACGACTAACAAATTAGTCGAAAAGCACATCCCTAGTTTCTAGTTTAGCTGAAGAGGCAATTAAAGAGCTACCAATTGGGATGCTGAAGTTCATTCTTTTCGACCCCAAGATTGGTTTGTTATTTTCATATCAGATCGTCCAGACACAGGTAGTTCCTCAGGTTTGCTTTGGCTCATTTTGGTGCAATCACAGAAGTTAGCAATTTGTCATATCGGCAATTGGTTTTAAACCAAGGCTTGAGCTGAGGCGAAACCCTCAGAAGAACATGCTGCTTAGGCAGTAGATTATTCTTCTAGATGTAGATTTGAAAATAAATCTGCAATATTCTTTTAGAATTTTAACAGATTCCAAGGTTTTAAAGGAAAATATAGACCAAAATGGATATTAAAAAGAGTCGTTTTCTAAATGTTTTTTTCTCTTTACAGCACTCGTTCCTGAAGCTTGCCAAGCCCCTCTCCAGTTTGACTCCGCTGATTGTAGCTGCCAAGGAAGCCATCAAGAATAGCAGCCGCTAGGATGTTCCCCCTACCCACCCACACACACATACATACTACATACACATTCATACGCACAGAGTGCAGGTACAGTGTTTTTATGTGTGATAGCACAATTACACAAGAAACAATAACACAAGCACATGCTTGCACATGCACTTACCCCTATAAGGGTGATTGACAGCAATTCAAGGCCTTTGGAATGGGATTGGCCCCTGTTGCCGGCCCTCACACACTTTGTGATGAATGGAACTGCTGTACCAGTCCATCAGTGTGTGTTTACCTGTACACATCTGGAAAGGAGACAAACTGAAAAACAACTCCTGCGTTCCTTCTCTCTGGAATGAAAGATGATGTGGATTACAGTAGACCTCTAAAATCATCCTATCTCTTATTTAATCTATTCCGTACTGTTTTGGATTACTAGCAACCTTCTTTGGGTTTTACAGAGTTTTTGCTGTGCCTGAAGAATTGTACCTCCAAATCTCGGGATCTCCTCAAGACATCTGCATGACTGTCTACCACAGCTATTCACAGCAATCATTTCCTTTCTACACTGTGTGCGCAAAATTATAGAACATGCGATAGTATTCTAGAGAGTGAGAGAGAGAGCTTGACAGCAAGAGACATATAAGAACAAAGTCACATTTCATCCCAAAATCTAAAATAAAAGAACTATATTCTGCACAAATGATATTATGCCTATTTTTAGGACTATTAATACTCAGATTTTTTTTATTAAGACGCTTTTTTTTTTCTTTTGTTCTGTATTCTCCCCCCACCTGTAACAACCCTGTTTTTTAATTCATTTAAATTATCGTAAATTAAAAGCATGATTACCATATTTATTTTAAATTTTTTAAATTAATGAGAATTGTTCAGTATAGTAGTAAAAATAATAAATAATAATCAGAGTAATTTTTTTCATTAAAAAAAAGCAATTGCTGTGAAAATAATTTAACAATTTAATAAATCTTAATGGTTCCTCAAACAGGCTTAATTTTTTTAGTAAAATATCATTTCATATTTCTTGTGATTTTGGAATTAAAAGTAACTTGGACATGTTCTTAAAATATTTCATAAAATTTAATCACAAATATTTGATACATAAGCCACTTTGCTTCTGTAATAAACACAGATACAATCAGTAAGCGCCTCTCTCTTTGTCACTCTCTCAGAATGGATTCACAGACTGTGTTTTCTTGTGCAATATCTCTGTCATAGGACCCAACATTTAAGCATGAATACCACAACATATAGGTCTATACTATGCATTTTAAGAGAAAATGAAAAATGCTGAAAACCAAGCCATGTGGAGCCAAATGTAGAGCAGGCTAATGTGCTACTTCTCGGGCATTATGGAGAATGAAATCCATGCTGGTGTTTTGACATCTGCTCATCACACATTATTAGAAAACATTCTGTAGAATCATTCAGAGAGCAGTGATTGGCTGAAAATATTTGCATGATGAAGGGCCATTCACATAAGACTCATTATTGTGTTTTCATTGTTGCCCAATGTGCACGTGTGGCACACAATGGCGTCAGTCTTTAGTTTTGTTGTTTTGTCTTGCAACATCAGTGCCATATTTTTAAAGCTCAAAGCTCTACGCAGTTACGCGGACACTTCGAGCTATCCTAGCCCAATTTCAGTGGCAGAAATTACAAATCATAATGCAAAGGAAAGTACACATTGCATTCTCAGGAGTGCTGTTTGAAGAGAATAACGCTGAGCAAATTGCATCTTATGTAGCCAACTACTTGGAATAATAACGTTCAGGTTGATGAAGGATGTTTAAAGATAACTCTACTGCCTAGAAAACTAAGGTTTATAAAAGCAACAGTAGCACAATAATACATGGTATGTATTTAACATTCAACACACATGGTATGTATGGAATGGGAGTGTACGTTCGCAATGTGTTGGTTGGCCAAGCATTCCCATGAACTGTTTGCATACTTGCGTAGAGAGTGTTCTGCCCAAGAGGGTGGGTTCTACTCCATTTCATTGTAAACGCTAGATCGCATCTTGTGTGAATGGTCCCAAGGCCCTGTTTGCACCTGGTATTAAGATGCGTCTTGGTCGATCACAAGGGGACAATGCTAAATACAGGTGTAAATGGGGTGATTTTAAAACTCTTTTAGCTTATCCACTTTTGACCTCTTCCAGAGGTGGCCAAAAAACGCATTCGACCGAATTGCTTTCGTAGTATAGATGCTTATGTGGTAGAACGTGTTTGAAAAGACCACCTACTCTCCGCCTACTGTCCTAATGCATAAACATTATAGGAAGCGCACTAACCAGATGAAATTTAAACTTTGTTTAAACGGCTAAAGAATCAAGTTTGGTTTGAATTTACCACACAGTGTTCTCTCACCAGTCCAGATTTCTAACACACACTCACAGCATTCGGCATGGTCTTGCGGCTGTCAGAGCAGAAACGATAGTCTATAGTCATCTCCATGAGCCTATATTCCATTAGATGTCCATAGATCTAAAATCTGAATAAAACCCATACATTTACCCACCCCTCAAAGAAATCAGGACAGAAGTGGTTAAACATGAGCAAAAATCTATTTATTTGTGATCCGATCGACCAAAATGACACTCAATACAAGGTGGAAATGACATAAGAGAACAGTCTGTAAATCCAACCCACTTCCCAATTGTTGGCGCTCTTTATTTTTCAAGACTTTCTGGTTTGCAACAAACATCAATAGGGGTGCTATTTCTGATGCCTTTTTCAACTCGGTCACAAGTTAAAAATCTTTGATTTTTGCTGAGGTTATCTTAATTCTCCCTTGGTTTAAGAATATGGATTCATACAGTACATGAGTAGAAGTCTTAAGTGTACACCCTTGTAGAGGATCTGATTATGTCGACTTGATATCTTTCTTTACAAATGAGTGTTTGTGTGAGAGTTGTGCTATGTTTGTGCGTAGATAGGATAACCTCAGCCTGCTTTTAGTCTGTCTTTCAAATCACTGTGAAAATTCAGGATACTACACCTAGATAACCCTACCATAGACAGAAGGGTACTAGAGTAGAACTAGAACAGTAGTTAGCGACAACCATAGGCATCTAAAGGCATGGGTAGCAATATCTAAATAGTGCTACTGCTTCTGTGTATGTCGCAATGGATGTCACAACCAGTGAGTATCAAAGCAGGTAAATGGGAGTGTCTTTTTATCGTAGGAACCAGTTTCATGCATGACATAACTGAATTTCTTTCTTTCAGCTCTGATAACCTTTGATAAGTTAGCATTACAAAAGGTATTTTGAGGATGATATTTAATGTACATTGTTGTGTTTTTTTTTTTTTTTTTATGAAAACCTTACGACAGGCTGCTCTTTGATATGTATTTGTAAATATTGTGCACCCTGGTTCCAAGAAATACAACAGATGGACATGCAAATTCTACAGATAGCAGCATCTTGTGCCTGTAACGGAGACCCCATTAACCAGGCTAATAATCGACCATCACAAACACTCGTCGAGTGACCTACACCTATGTACCGGAGCAGACAAGGACAAGGACAAACACACTCTCTAACACAATGCAAATTTATTTATAACTTGTGGACTTCGTTATTGAAAGACCCGTCATATTTATCAGGGCTCGGACCTGATGTGAACTAGGAGCACATGAAAATGTAAAAGGTTGAAAAGCGCCATGAATCTGGAAAGCGTAACGACTCACTCCAGGATTCCTCTTGTTTCTTGTAAATTCCCTTTTCTTCTGAATGTGTG
The DNA here is from genome assembly GCA_037043235.1 of Rhodeus uyekii. Classification (NCBI taxonomy): domain Eukaryota; kingdom Metazoa; phylum Chordata; class Actinopteri; order Cypriniformes; family Acheilognathidae; genus Rhodeus; species Rhodeus uyekii. Next base: position 75,379 of record JAWRVZ010000323.1, read on the forward strand.
AACCCTGTACACGTGCTGTGACAAAATCCCTCTATTGGTGTCTAACATGAGAAAGAAACAAGACTGTACATGCTTACAAACACAAATTTTTTCTTTTTAAATTATTATTCTAATTATGACATTTAAGAACTGCTGGACTCATCTCAGCAAGCCCCTCCCCTGCTCTTTGAAAGAAGGCTGGATGTGAGGCGTATGAGAGAGGGGGGAACTATTGTTTTGGATAAGCTATTTTAAATTGTGGTTGAAGCAATATACTTTTTGAATTCTCAATTGTGCATGGCTGTGTCTTGAGTGTAAAACAAAAAAAAAGCTACAATTTTGGAACTAAAAAAATATATATAATAAAAAAGGAAAAAAATCTTGAGCAGAATGTTGTTTTTTTGTCAAATTGATATTCATTCATAGCACAATACCTTCTACAGTTCCAGTGAATCATTCGGCCACTGCTCTCCAGTCATTTTACTCGAAAAGCTGTCAAGTAATGATTCTCAAATAGCTCCTTACCCTTGCACTTTTTAACCAAATACTAATGGTTCACAAGTTACCATGTAACATTTCGAATTTAAATCCTAACTCACTGAGCTTTTTTCCCCCTTCTTGTTTTACATGAATGTTTAATTCCATTTAAGATAACTGTTTTTATGTCTTTTTCCATAGGTGAACTACTAGAACTATAAGAAATTCTATTGCTTTTGTTCATTATGGCCATAGTCTTGTAGGCAACAGCACTTTGGGTGTAATCTAAAACATTTTGGTAGGTAGGACTGGAGTTGAGAAACAAAGTTTGGACACAGGTACTTAATCTTCTGTATACGTATTCTATATTTTAGAATAACAATAAAGCCATCAAACTATACAATAAAACTAGAAGAATAAAAAAAAATTAACCAATCAAAATTGTCTAATTTTAAACTTCTACAAATTTGTATCCCTTTATCAAGATCACAGCTCTATACACCGTTCCTTAACTAACTACAATTTACAGCTTGTGCCTCGGATACTCTGCTAAGATGAAACGTTTGGTTTTCATTCACGTGACATTGCAGTTGTTTATCATCCTGAAAGTTTATTATCTGCATGCATTTAAAATCCATGGCGAGGAAATAAACATGGTAGACTGTACACAGTTCACTCAGGGCCAGAAGTTGGTGCACCAATTTGTAAAGTGGATGCAAATGCAAACCCCCTGATGATTTATGTATGCGTCCACCAATGTGTTGTCTAGCTGGACAAACACATGGTGGCCTCTGAGGTCTGGAAGCGTTCTTGGGCTGAGCGTTCGTGTAAGACCGCTTCCAAACTCGGTGAGGGAAGCATTCGTTGTTAGTATGTATAAGTATTTGCATAAAGTATTAGTATTTGCATTCTCCCAGCATAGGACCTTGGGATAGGAACCAGGGTTTTTTTCCACATGGCCAAGGCACATAAGCATCGCCGTGTGACCTTGATTGTTCAAAAAAGATTGCCCTCCTGGAAAACCCCCTGGTCTTGAGCCACCACTGCAGATGGCAAAAGGTATTGCGTTGGATGCTGCTGCCGTCAGTTTCCAGAACTTTTTTACAAATAATGGCTGGCCTATCTTTATTCATTTTACAGCCGAAAGGATTGATTCATAACCGAATCCCATACCATGCCTAGATTTATGCAATGCCGAATTGTGGAGGCATGCTTGAGCCTGACCAGATGCACTATACGTTTTTCCTTGGGCGGAAATAACAGCAGAGTGTCATTCTGTACCCTGGGAGAAGACCTAGTGGGTGAGGGCAGAGATAAGGCAGGACCTGTCTCTATCACCTCTGTTAGGTCCATTTGCGATCCCCAGGAACTAGATTTCTGCTGTGCCTCAGCCACAGCGGGACCTGAGCGCTTAGGACCGCAAGCCTGGGAGCTCTCCTCAAAGAGCGCTAGGCGGGAGTGGAGCTTCTATAACGGAATCTGTTTGCAGTGTACTCTGCTCCCACACAAAAAATACACCGATTGTGTGCATCGCCACCCATGATGTAACAAGGGAAGGGATTCATCTGCTGTTCGTTCATCATTTCCTTCTCTTTCCTACATAATAGTTGGTAGACAGACAACAATAAATAGGACAAACAAGCACATAAAGCGCTAGTGAAGACAAAGAAGCTGCTGCTGCTGCTTTGTTTGGCATGCCTTTTATAGTTTCACACGTTCTTCTTGACTTTATCACGCAAATTGTTCCCACAGCGTTATCAACACACGCTGGGGGGGATATGAATACTAAAGTTTTAAGCAGAGATGGTGCATGACACCATATATGGGATATCAATGGTGTCATCATGAATTCACACATTTAATACAAAATTTGGAAACAGAAGATTCTCTTCTTCTTTCGTCTCTGCATTGTTGGGTGCTTTTTCAACATGACAATGGCATTCTCCCAAGGTGAAACTCTTGCAATTGACAAGTATTTCATCCAAATTAACCACAATTGAGAACCTTCGAGGGATTTTGTCCTCCAGGATGTGTTGATTTGTGTTCACTTTTGTAACCCTTCATTTAAGCACAATTGTCTAATCTTATGTTTTTATATTACCCAGCGTTGACAATTCCATGGTTTTCGCACGCACGCACGCACACACAAATATACAATTTTGTGTTTGTACCATGGTAACTGAAAAACATTTGCATCATGCTGCATCTCTGCCACTAGATGTCAGGATAACACAACCCTCTCACTGTCAATACTGTAGTTTGTTGAACTAATTACAAGTGGACAGTCTTCATTAACTACAAAATTTGGTTTTGTTCTTCAAGTAACATTAATATAATGTTTGTTCAAAGTTATCTGTGTCACAGTCTCATGTTCCACCTCCGGGTCCCTTTTAATCCGCATCACCTGTTATGTTTATCAATTACCTTGTCTAGTCCTGCAGGTGTTCCTAATGTGTGTTCTTGTTAAATACCCTTCTGTTTCCCTGTGTAATCGTGGTTTGTTGTAACTGTTTGGGCCTAGCTTCTGTGTGGATGATCCGCGTTCCCAGTTTCCCCGGTTTTGCACATGCGTGCCATTTTGGTTGTTAAAGAGTCTTTTGTTTATGTTTTTGGAGGAATAAACCTAAGTTTGATGCAGTGCTCTTTCTCCTCGTTCCTCGGCATCGCACACCGCACCTCCAGCCGTAACAGAACAAACCACCAGGTTCGTCGCCTTTAAAGACTGTTCTAAGGAAGTATGGATTATGAACGGCAACTTTTGACGATCGCCCAAGGCCACCGGGATTTCCCCTCATTTGCTTGGGACTTCGTGTTCGTTGCCGTCCGGGCTCCATTGGATAATGAACTCGTTAAGACACTGTTCTGGATCGGAGCTTTACAGCACTTCCCTGAGGGCATGCCAGACCTAACCGGTCTACACTGGATGGAGGCTGCAACTAAGTGTTTAAAGATCTTCGCGCTCCGATCCAGACAGTCCCAACAATCAAACCCAGAGCCTCTGCCCGCGAGCTGTCAGCCTGAACGTTTGACCGCACATCAGCGGACTGTGCCTGTGCCTGCAGCTCAACAGCCTGGACCAGCAAGCCTCGCGGGTCAGCCCGTTGCCGCATCCGCAGTTCCTCAGCCCGCTCCAGCGCTCGAACCGAGTCCCGAGAGTGAACCGAGTCCCGAGAGTGAACCGAGTCCCGAGAGTGAACCGAGTCCCGAGAGTGAACCGAGTCCCGAGAGTGAACCGAGTCCCGAGAGTGAACCGAGTCCCGAGAGTGAACCGAGTCCCGAGAGTGAACCGAGTCCCGAGAGTCTCCCAGAACCTCCAGAGACCTGGGACCTCCCAGAACCTCCCCACGACCCTCCTCCAGATCTCCTAGACCTCCCAGACCCTCCTCCAGATCTCCTAGACCTCCCAGACCCTCCTCCAGATCTCCTAGACCTCCCAGACCCTCCTCCAGATCTCCTAGACCTCCCAGACCCTCCTCCAGATCTCCTAGACCTCCCAGACCCTCCTCCAGATCTCCTAGACCTCCCAGACCCTCCTCCAGATCTCCTAGACCTCCCAGACCCTCCTCCAGATCTCCCAGACCTCCCAGACCCTCCTCCAGACCTCCCAGACCTCCCAGACCCTCCTCTAGACCTCCCAGACCCTCCTCTAGACCTCCCAGACCCTCCTCTAGACCTCCCAGACCCTCCTCTAGACCTCCCAGACCCTCCTCTAGACCTCCCAGACCCTCCTCTAGACCTCCCAGACCCTCCTCCAGATCTCCTAGACCTCCCAGACCCTCCTCTAGACCTCCCAGACCCTCCTCTAGACCTCCCAGACCCTCCTCTAGACCTCCCAGACCCTCCTCTAGACCTCCCAGACCCTCCTCTAGACCTCCCAGACCCTCCTCTAGACCTCCCAGACCCTCCTCTAGACCTCCCAGACCCTCCTCTAGACCTCCCAGACCCTCCTCCAGATCTCCTAGACCTCCCAGACCCTCCTCCAGATCTCCCAGACCTCCTCGCCCTGCCGGCGCCTCCGGAACTCTGGCCCCTCACCCAAGGACCACCTGGGCCTCCTGACGGTTTCCCGGGGAGGCCCCTCAAGAATTTTTTGGGGGGGGGTAGTGATGTGACTTTGAGGGTGGGTGGGGCAACGGAGGCGGAGCCTCCGGGGAAGAACGTTCCCCCGGCGCCGCCCTGGACTACTCTGACACCCCGGCGCCCTGTTCCCCCGGCGCCGCCCTGGACTACTCTGACACCCTGGCGCCCTGTTCCCCCGGCGCCGCCCTGGACTACTCTGACACCCTGGTGCCCTGTTCCCCCGGCGCCGCCCTGGACTATTCTGACACCCTGGTGCCCTGTTCCCCCGGCGCCACCCTGGACTACTGCACCTCCCTGGGTCCCCATGACCCCGGTACCACCCTGGAGACCTCCATGACTCTGTGTAACCCCGGTCTCCAGGGTGCCCACCCTCCCACCCATGTTTTGATGCTATGTCTACTTTGTCCTCCGCCTGTTCCCCCTCCCTTCCCTCCCTAAGGTGTAACTATCACGGCGTGAGGTCACGCCTTTTGGGAGGGGGCGTTATGTCACAGTCTCATGTTCCACCTCCGGGTCCCTTTTAATCCGCATCACCTGTTATGTTTATCAATTACCTTGTCTAGTCCTGCAGGTGTTCCTAATGTGTGTTCTTGTTAAATACCCTTCTGTTTCCCTGTGTAATCGTGGTTTGTTGTAACTGTTTGGGCCTAGCTTCTGTGTGGATGATCCGCGTTCCCAGTTTCCCCGGTTTTGCACATGCGTGCCATTTTGGTTGTTAAAGAGTCTTTTGTTTATGTTTTTGGTGGAATAAACCTAAGTTTGATGCAGTGCTCTTTCTCCTCGGCATCGCACACCGCACCTCCAGCCGTAACAATCTGGTCTTTAACAATGTCAAAAGATTGCAAAAATATTATCTATACCTTGTTCATTGAACTTTTTTATGGTTATTTTATTTAGATGTTCATCTGACATTTTTAAATGTTAGTTTCAAAAGTAACCTTCAAAAGTAACATTCCCACAATGTTTGCAAAATGGAATGTTTCCTTAAAGTTAGGGCACAATTTGTTCTACAAACACTTATGTTATCCTGGTTGAACCTCTTTTAACATTCTGATAGCAATCAATAATAGAAGTGGTCTAAATATTAAAACATGTACATCTTCTGTGGAAGTCTCATGACCAAAAAATATTTGTCCAATTATTGCATTCAACTGAATTTGAAGTGCCAATATTTATGCGTTTCTAACTCTCCTGCAGGCAGGAGGAACAAGTAAGAGCTCTGTAAGCTGTTCATTATTATTGTAATGTTATTTGCTTTGAGACAAGAGGTAATTTAATGCTGTCTCTCTTGACATTTTTCAGAATCTGCTGTGTGCGTTTTTGTGTTTTGAAGGTTACTTGGCTTTGGAGAGCCTCTGAAGGGAGGGTAGGATCTTATGTTTTCAAAGCTAACTTGCTATTGCTAGCCTCTTTGCAAGGGTAGCTAGCTACCTTTGGTAGAATAACTTTATGGGAATGTAAGGAAACTTTATGGGAATGTAAGGAAAATGTTGTTAGATCACATGTAGTTAGCTGGGAATGTTATATTTTGACTAACGATAACTAAGGCCACAGAATGTGGTTGTTTATTTTTTATCAATACATATTCATCATACAATAGTAAACCGAAAAGTAGCATTGGAAATATATAAGTGCTTCATTTCTCTGTTTCATCAGCTCATTCTAACTTCATACTTTAATTTTAAGTGCATTTTTATGTACACAAATTGACAAAGATAATTAATAATAAAGCAATCCTGTCCTAAGTCTAGGCATTTTCTGATATTCTGAGAATGGTCCTCACAGGTCCATACTCAGATAACTGAACCTGAAAACAAACTAAAATCAAAAAAGCTAAGAACTAAGCAACTCAACTAAGCTTTGCAGTGGAGATGAGTGGTACCCGGTGGGGTCTTCTGCTGTTGTTGCCCATCCGCCTCAGGGTTGTGCGTGTTGTGGCATCACAAATGCTTTGCTGCATACCTCGTTTGAAGCAATTTGTTATTTCAGTCAAAGTTGCTCTTCTATCAATCAGTCGGCCCATTCTCCTCTGACCTCTAGCATCAACAAGGCATTTTCTCCCACAGGACTGCCGCATACTGGATGCTTTTCCCTTTTCACACCATTCTTTGTAAACCCTAGAAATGGTTGTGCGTGAAAACCCCAGTAACTGAGCAGATTGTGAAATACTCAGACCGCCCCGTCTGGCACCAACAACCATGCCACGCTCAAAATTGCTTAAATCACCTTTCTTTCCCATTCTGACATTCCGTTTGGAGTTCAGGAGATTGTCTTGACCAGGACCACCCCCTAAATGCATTGAAGCAACTGCCATGTGATTAGTTGATTAGATAATTGCATTAATGAGAAATTGAACAGGTGTTCCTAATAATCCTTTAGGCGAGTGTATTTGAACAAAAAGTTATTGTTCCTCAAAAGAATGAGTCGACTCTGAACCACCTAAACAAGTCATCAGGAATTCGAATCCCACTTTCATTATGGCTACACATCACTAGGTAATACACATTTGCTAAATTCCCATCCATGTTCTACATTGTCTGCCCTTCAACAACTTGCTACATACTCAAACACTGTAGCTAGCTGCTTTCTGTTGTGTACATGTCAAGAAGATGCTGTTTTCGGCTCTGCAAAAGCAAATTCTTGTGTAAACACTTTCAAAGGATGGGTATTTGAGTCAGTGGTTAAAATTACCACAGAGATACAGCACCAGTATAACCTTTTGAAGATTGCTTCTCAAATCTCTGTGAGGTCTAAATGAGTTAATAAAAATGCTTATCCAAAAACGAAAAATACAGTACCCACTTTATTTGGAACAAATTACTCCTCAGAATCACAACCTGCAAGTATGATTAATTATTGATGTACATATATTTATACCAAGTTTTCAAAATACATAGTTATGTCAGGACCACTATCGTCAAAGATGATTTGAAATTGATTTACAATACAGTTTGAATTGGCAGTATAGTCCTGTTCTGGGCAAGAACTCCTTAGAATGGAGCAGGGAGAGAACATAGAATGAACATGGAAAGAACATAGAATGGATAAGAGCAGGGAGAGCAGCAATAACCCCCTTCTCCAGGGTAAAGAGAACAGAACCTGCATAAGGTATTGCAATATCTTGCAATATTCTTGAAAAACAATGAAAAACATATATGGAGAGCATCAGCTTTCGAGGTTTTTCTGATACCCACAAGACCGCTCCGTAAACTGTGATTGTGTGCTAGAAATCAAGAATGGCGACAGAACATTATACTTGCTACGTTTTTTGTCTTCAAACCAAACTTTAACCAACAAATCCAACCCAGCTTTTGTGCTTTGCATAATGTTTACGCATTAGGTCATTAGGCAGAGAGTAGGTGATGTTTTGTGGCTGTTCGAACACATTCGAGCACATGAGCAACTGCACCATGAAAACAGTCTGGTCAAATGTTTTTGACTACCTCTGGAAGTGGCCATATAAATATCCAGAGCTACCTCCAAAAAGGAAGTTAAAAGACAAAATTCTAAAGATGGCTGCACGCTTATTCTCTGGCGCATAAGTTCTATATACTCTGTCTCCTAATAGCATGTGTTTTTCCATCCAATCTAAGAAGTGAACTCTGCTTGGTGCTACCAAATTTAAATCTCCAAATTTATCCACTTGAGTAAATTTGTTTCTGTTAATGTTTCTATTTTTTTCGCCTTTGGATCTTGATATGGCATCTGTCTACAGCTTAAATCACTTTATCTAAAGGGCCAGTCACACAGCGAAAACGCATGAATCACGCACGAATTACGCACAGATTTTCGTTTCTGCGCGGAGCGTGCGTCATATGCGTAATTCATCGGTGGAACGAACGTGGACCGTCAGTGATTGTAAGTGGATGTGCGTCGAAGGCGGTTTGTGCGTGATTTTCAAAAATTTTCCGCCGCACTGCTGTGCGTCCGTGTGCGTTATTCATGAGTCGGCGTGCGTAGTTTATACGTCGAGTATGCGTGACTATACGCGACACGCGTCAGCCGTCAGTGCTTGTGCGTCGGAACTGATTCGAAACCGCGCACGTCCACGTCCGTCCACTGACGCCCCACCTTCATATCACGCATGAACCGCACACGTTCACTGACATCCACTGACAATGTGGATTCCGAAAGTGCTTGTTCGTGGAATGTGCGTGTTTGGACGTGCTCCGTCAGTGATTCATGCGTCGGGCGTGCGTCGATGTTCGTGGAATACTTTGGTCAATTTCTCAACGCACAAGCACGCACAAACCCAATCTGTGCGTGATTTGTGAGTGATTCGTGCGTGATCGGCTGTGTGACTGGCCCTTTAGACACATATCCTTAAAAAGTGCTCTGTGCTGTTCTGGTACTGTTGGCCATTGACTGAAGTAGTGAAAGAAAATGTGCACGTTTCTTTTAAGACTTGTTAAAGTGTTTTATGGCTTGAGATATGTCAAATATGCCTACAATTTCTTTTTTTGAATTCTGGTTTGCCATGTACCCACTGTTGTCAATTCCATGGTTTTCCAAAGAAAATGGGTTATATTTGTTTAGTCCAAGAGTTGAAGCAACAACCAACCAAAAATTAGTCCAGCCACTGTGGACAGGGCCTCACTGTTTCTATGGTAACCGAATCTTCTAACTGCAGTGCAGTGACATAATGATGCCACAATTTATTGAAAAGGCAGGACTTTTTTCTGCCATATTGTGCGATGCCATATTGCTCCTATTCATAGTAGTTAATATGAGTGAACTGTCTTGGTATATAGAGATTTTAATCTTTTCTTAAACGTCTTTTTGCACAGCCTTTATTGAATTATTGAATGCTCTACTGAGACATTCACATAGTTGAAAATAAAAAGCAAAGGTAATGTTATTTTTAATCAAATCTTTAGAATCTCTCAACCTGTCATTTCACTAAGAGGTAATGTTGTAGAAGTAGGTGTTGTATCCGTGTCTAGCTCTATCAGTAGAGCATTGGTGTTTACAACGGCAAGGTCATGGGTTTGATCCCAGGGAAAGCATTCAAGGATTCAATGTGTTCCTTGAATGAAATGTAAGTTGCTTTGGATAAAAGCGTCAGGCAAATGTAAAATGTAATATATAAGAGGAAGTACAGAATGAGTCGGTTTGGCAGTATGGTTTCAAGAAGAGTTGTTTATGGACTAACAAGGAAGTTTTGAGTCCTGAAACGTACGGTATAGGTATTTATAGTACGATGACCTCTTATTTGTCAGAAGAGTAGGGAAAACTGGATTTCTCAGTTCATGACCCCTTTAATTAGACAAGGAAAAGTGGAAAAATTAGGGCATGAATGTGGGTCATGTGCTTAAAATTCATTGGGGGGAAAACAATAAAACAACAAAAACAACATTCATAAGCATTACTGCAGTCAAATTATGAGCAGAAGACCATATCATTTTAATAGTAAAGAGAGAAGTTTAATACACAGAATGACATCACCAAAACAAGTCACAATGATACAGCAGGAAGTACATGATAATCAGAAAGGAAGTCTGATTTCTTTCTTTTTTTTCTTCTTCTTCTTTTTTATTTATTTATTCAATGTCCCCAAGCTCAAAAAGATCATTACACAAGCAAACTGTGTTTACAGCACTATAGGAGAAAAGAGAGCATCTGCACCATGTCTGAAGAATTACCCTGATAAACTACTACAGTAACAGATTACAGAGTATGTAGTTAGAGTTAGTGTTTGAGCCCCACTTCATATCAAACATTTCAAAAAGATACAGTAAACAGCTGACAGTTGAGTGTTTTTCGTTTTCTTGTAGATTTTTTTTGTTTGTTTTGCGTTTTTCAGAGAGGGTGGTTTATAAAAGGCACCATGAAAGGTGAAAAACCATCTGGAGACACTTCAGTGGAAAATGGGAGAATGGAATTTATATATGTATACATATATTTAAAAAAAAAAGGATCATCAAAGGGTTTGTGCAGTTTTTTGTGCTAGTACTTTTTCATCTGTCAAAGAGTTGATCAACAGATATCACGACACTGGCAGAGATTGAGAAATGAATGCCGTTTGCTATCATACACTGAATTCCATCTTCATCTTCATCAAATCATCATGTATTTGGTTTTCAAATATGTAAATGTTCAGGTGTGATATTCTGTTAATCTTTAAATAAGAACTTTGAATGAGGGACTCTGATATGTACATCACCACTGGGGGAGAAAATTTTTTTATTTTTCAGGTTCCCTCTTTTCAACATAACTTTGGCTTTCTGAAAAAGGACACTGTACCTTCAAATACATTTTCAAACTCAATTTCAAAAGCAATAGTCATCCAAAAAAGATAATGGTCATTATTTGTTGAATGGACAAAGTATTATTTTTGAAGAATGTTCATGCTACACTTTTCATACCACAAGGATATTCATGACTTAAAATATTTTTTAGTTTTTTTTTGCATGAAAAAAATTAATTCACTGAAAACCTTCCCTGCATATTAATCTTATTCAAACTTGATGTGTCACAACTGGATATAACACAAATGACAAACAGTGGCATGTAATCTTGCATCCGCATCTTCTTGTGAATGACATTTAAGAGCTGCAGTAGAAATCAAGGTTTTCAGTGAATAAGGACTTACATTTGGGTCTGTTCCTCACATAGAACAATCATGACATTTTAGAAGACTTGGAATATGATGCATGAATTGAAGGGATAATCTTTTCATAAGTCATACTAGTTTTAAATCCCTTTGTACAGAAATCTGCTGCTGTAGTTACCTAATCTTTTACCTTTACAAAACAGTGTGATTGTTTTTGAAAGCGAAAAAAGACCTTGTTATATGGCTTTTGGCCCCCCTCTCAATCTGCAATGAGTACCTTCAGAGCTATTGACATTTAACATTATATTTATGTTTTAAAGACATCACAACAATGTAAAAACATAGATGTTGGTGTCTAGGCTGTACACATTATTTACAGTGATATGGATAGAGTCTTTTCTGTAGGCTCTATTTCAACTTCATGGGCTGTAAAACACACTAAACCATTGCACAGAGAGATAGAGAGAGAGAGAGGGTTACAAAAAAAGATTAATAAAATTATTAATGATGCAACAAGTTTTTTTTTTACGTTTCTTTTACAGTTTTTTTTCTTTTTCTTTTTTTTCTTGTACAAGTCAGGCTATCACACCCTTGTAAAAATGACTATTTGCTGCTTGAAATTTATAAGACCAAGCTTTTAAAAAAGTCAGTATGAAAAAGTCAAAACTATTGGTTTAAAAAATGAAGGTTGGGTATTTAAAGAGCTAAACCAACCTGCTGTGTGATAACACTTAGGTTCCTCAAATTTCTCATATATAAAATGAATTTCCACAGCAGACCACATGTACAAATTTGGGTGTTTGTTGTTATAATACAAGTGAAAATTACAGCATATGCCCCGCATATGCTTTACATTTTCATCAGTCACTACAAATCTATTATCAAAACACAGAAAATGGATGCAACTAATTCTCAAGCAGCAAATAGTGCACTGACCATCGCTGCAAAGCCTCGAGGTCTCAAGCCTGACGACCAAGGGGCAGCAAAGGTGATGCGTGCATTCACCCTGGCAACTAGGGTGGTTATGTTGATGTTTCCAAGACAGATAGCACCAGAGATGCTGTGACTGGCATGTTGGTCGTCGTATGGAGCGGAAAGAGTCTACATGGACTCCCCTTGTGAATCATCATCTTCCAGAGACAGAGGCAAGTATAGATCCTAGAGGTGAAGATAGGGTAGAGTAAGCCAAGGTGGACTTGGTCTACATCATAATTAAGAGTCAGATTGACTGAACAGAGCAAATTAGTGTTACACCACATTAAACCCTTTTAGATTTTAAAAGCCTGATCTACATATAATGACCAAATAAAAGAACACAAATTAGCATTGGGTCGCAAACCAGCAGACCCAATGATAATCAGGTGCGGGTAATCTATTAACAACAGAGAAGGAGCAAATTTAGAGCAAAGTTTCGTTTGCATCTTCCTCTTGCATTCTGTGGCAAGTAAGGCGGGGACGAGAGCTGCGGGAACAGAGTGAGGCCTGTGGCGCAATTGTTCATGAGCCACACCAGCCTTGGGTCTCACGGAGGAGCTCCAAAAGGACAAAAGGAGGATGGAAGACAGTGCAAGATGAGAGAGGATCAGCCCTGCCAATTTATGTTGTGTTTTATTATGTTTATATTCTGCGGTCATCCATGAGGATTTGCTGAGTAAAGGTTTCCATTTTACTTTTGATTTGTTGTTTGTTAAGCTTATGATTAAACTTTATGTTGATTGTTTGCCGTTCCCCACCTCCTTCTTCCCTGAGCCTTAAATCCTGGCTAAAAATTCTGAATAAATAAACTCAAGTGGAGAAAATTCTCTCCCTTTCATCATGCGCTCTCTGTTCCCTATCAGTCAGTCATGATCAATGTTACGTCAGATGTGAACTGACGAATTGGGGTTGCCTGAGAGCCCAATCACCTTTAAGTGTAAACTAATCGAGCTAATGGACATTGGCGTGCAGGATTTGCAACACGATTCACGCCCTGCTAAGCGGGTATGATTGTAAGCATGCTTGCATCGCACATTCAAATTTGCTTCGGAGCTGTGCGTTTATAAGCACAGCCACGGGTCTGCTTGACACTTTGGAAGATCAAGGATCTCAATGAGAGCTTATCCACCAATTCCCAGTGGACCTCCCGCTCCTCAGCGTGTTGTGTGCCGTCGAGCCGCCGGCTGACAGTGCGGGTTGTCACATCATCCCAGCGTATCACTTGGCGCTAGGGATCTGATGTCGATTGCTGCATTTGAAAGAGGGCTATTATTTTCTGGAAATGAAGATGATGTTGAGTTTCTCACTGTAATGGTGTGTTAAACTGAATTACATTCAGAGTTGAGAGCCATGCTTTCCCGGGCTGTTCAGTGCTCAGTCTCATTCTGAGATTTTGTGGATGGAGCTTTTCTAATCTTCCCGGATGTGCATGAAGAACTTTATCAATTTGGAAGCATATTGGCACCAATATGGAACGCCAGTGATGCCAAAACCTGCTTAAAAAGTTTTTCCTCTCTTGTGGGGATTCTCCAGGTGGAGTGTGCCGTTGTGGTGTATGCGCTGCCACCTGGCATCCACAACTCCTGTCCAGCACCTGTGAGACAATAACTCTCGCTGCTGGAGTTTACAGTGCTGGTGGTCAGGCCACCTCCACACTGCACATGATGGTATCCTGCAAGCCAAAGTTCTCATATGTACTGGGTAGTCCTGAGCTAGGTTTAGTGCTGTGCATGATGACTGATCATGATCAAATCATAGCTCAGCCCCTCGGCCTGACAGTGTCCATCCTGGTGGTCCAGAAGTGCCCCCTGCCTATCTTTGTAGGGGTGTGAGATGTAGACAAAGCTTACTTTTTTAATTTTCCCATATCTCAAGGTGGCCTTTTTGGTGACGCTGTCGAGAAGTGTGCCCAGCGGTTTTTACTTGTGTTTGAGGGTCGGTCATATCAGTAAAAATTTTGACTGTCACTGTTGCCTCATGTCTTTACGTTGGTTGTGGTGGTGTCTCTTGTTCCACTCAGGGAACATTCCATTCATATCCTCAACTATCTCGACAACTGGCTCATACCAGCTCACTTGTGAGAGCAGTTGTGTGAACTCCAACACCTGGAGCTTCAGGTCAACTGGGAAAATAACAAACTCTCCCCCGGGCAGTGGATCTCATTTCTTGGTATGGAGATGGACTCGGTCAACCTCACAGATCTCCTCAGAAAGGAAAGTGATCAGTCTGTGCTGAACTGCCTGAACTCCCTCAAGGAAATGACACTTTCTTTTAGAGGCTCTTGGGTCATATGGCATCAACATGTTGTACTTAGTGAAATGACATTCACCTTGCAACTGACTCTTTTTAGAGTATTAGTAGACTGTCTGTGTTAGGGTTATTGCTGTAGTAGAATAAGTTAACATGTAGTTGCAATTTATGATAACGTCTATAGTAGACTATCGAATAAGGTGTTATCAAATACAAAATTTTGCGCCTGAAAGCAAAACTCCTAAAGCTATAGTCTATAGCTTTTCATTGCTGTTTTTTTAAGTTGTTAATAAATCTTCGCCTAACAGTATAGCTGTGTTTGGAATGGAATACTAGCATACTTCTGCCTGCTGTACAGTGTACACTGTCCAGTACAGACCTTTTTTCATTGATTGGATATTGGCTCGATGGAAGCAATCCAAATTTTTCTTCAAAATAAACACTGCATGCTGCATACAAAACTGTATGGTGAAATACCATTCCAAACATGTTCAGAAAAGTAAAAACAATAGTTTAAGTCGTTAACCAATAGATTCAGGAATTGGCAGAACATTACCTTCTGTTTGCGAGTGTTGCCAGGGCTAGTCGGGGTCGAGATGGGTGACTGCTTCGAGATGGGTGTAGAGAGCTGACTACTGGAGCCTGTTCCATTAGCTAGAAAGAAAAATAAAAAGTGCAAATGTGAAAGAGCGGGATAGAAGAAGAGCCACAGACACAGAGATTAAGGGAAAAGAATAGACAAATTGTGGGGTTAGGCAGTGTCTTCCCTCCTCTCTGTATAATCATGTTGTCAACTGTTGTCTAGCCAGCTGCTAGCGTGTATCTGTTTGCTTGAACCCATTTACACATCTCTCTATGAATAGTGCAGGTTGCTGTGATACACCAGAGTTGTGTTGATATGTGAGAGTGTGTGACAGTGTGTACTAAAGTACTAAAGGCTTTTTTTAAAACAGAGCTTTCATTTAAGCAAAACAAAAACCTAAGGACCAGGCGCCAGGCCTTAAAACCGCTCCAGCTAATGAATAAATGAAACAAAGAGAACAGAATCTCAGATGAGAAGCCAGGCAAGACCTGGATAAGGAGACATATAAAACTTTTCTAAAAGTGCAGATCTCAGCCTTTCATGTGCCAATTAAATGCACAGCTTGTTTAGATTTTCTCTAACTAAGCATTGGTGTGTGTTCATGATCAGTTACACCGCCTAAACAAGCAAACAGATTCCAAAAAGATCCATAAAGGTTTTTTTGGTCACATTTTATGCTATGCTTGTACAATAGCTTGTCCCTAGGCTAAAGTACAAAGAATATGAAGAACTCTTCTATTAATTTAGAAGAGTTTATTTTATGTAGGGTTTTTTGGGGTGGTGATAGAGCATGAGCATGGTTTGAGAACAGATATATGTTAAATGTCTTGCTATATTGTCTTACTCATTCAGCAATTGCTATGCTATGCTATGCTAATTCTATTAAAGCATTGTGTTACCATTTTAGCATGATAGCATTTACTGATTTTGCTAGTTAAAGCTAGCCAAGTTTCTGCATCAAAAAATGTTAATGTTGAAATTACGTTAATATTAAGTGAAACGCATGAGTTTGCTTCTTCAAATATTTCAAGTTCAGAGCAATTAAAATGGAATAAAAAATGTAATGTAATTGCCTCAAATTGTTTGAGTTTAGCCAACTTATTCGTGTTTACAGTGTATACTTCCAAAAATGGTTCTCAGATACATATGTAATGCTATAGCCTAACAACAATAAACTAAAACTGAACTCAAATACTAATGTAAAATATGGAATGAAAGAGAAACTGAAAAAGATAGAACTAAATGGATGTATAACACAAGAACAGACGGTAAATAACAACAACAAAACAAAACCAAATAAAAAATGCTCAAAATGTCCTTGTTCATTTATTTCAAAAGGAGATCAGTGCAATACAAAACTTACAAGATGGGCTTTAAAACAAGGGGGAGAGATATAAAGAAACATGAAAAGAAATAGATTAAAAAAAACAGTAGTCCCGCCACCAGTGAGTGTGTACAGTGGTAAAGTGATACAGATACACTAATTTAAAGTACACAGGCCATGCAAGAAAAGTTAGCATGCACAAATGAGCTATTCTTACAATAAAATCTCATGTCCTTTTTGTGAAACAAATATTCTTCAAATGAAAGAAACAAAATTTGTTTTATGGCTTTTAGTCAATGGCGTTAATGTTTGAGGTTACCGTATATTAAAGTGTACACATAAAATGAATAAAATGTTAGCAAAAAAAAAACAAAACAAATTTTTATTTTTTTTTGATTTGCAGGGGCAATCACATTTCTTTATTTTTGTTCAAATATCACATTCCCCTAATATCACATTCCTCTTACTAGAGCAAATATCAAACATTCAGGAAATTTATCGGAGAATGTTTGCAATTATGTTATGGTGCAGTTAGTGGTGCAGAAATCCGAATTTAAAGGGATAGTTCACCCAAAAATGAAACTTCTGTCATACTTTACAGTTGACTGTAAAAGAAGATATTTTGAAGAATGCCAGCAACCAAACAGTTGATGTCATTGACTTACTATGGGAGTCTTATCAACTGATATTCTTCAAAATATCTTCTTTTTTTGTTTAGCAGAAGAAAGAAATTCAAATGGGTTTGGAAGAACTTGAAGAACTATCTCTTTAACTAAATGATTTAGAATGCTGTGAGGTTCTGCAACCACAAGATGGCAGTCACATCATGATACTACTGACTGTCGAAAGGTCAACGAGGACATATTAATGGTTTCTTCTTCTTCTTTTTATCTATCACTAAAAATCTCATCTCTTTTCCAGCCTTCACCTCTGCATGCAACCTTGTAATAATGCATACATTTGACCTCATATGACAGAACTGTTGATGGGACACTTTGTTTGCCTATGTTTTTTTCTGTAGATGCCACATATGCTTATAAACTAAACTGATTTATTTATTAGTCTTCATCGTCTCGTATGCAAGCATGGCCTTTTTACCCTCATCCTCAGATTAAAAAGTGTCCCCAGGCTCAGTCTCCCTTGGAAGATTGAGTGATCCTTCTTCTCTAAAATATTAAACATGTAACAGCAAATCTATCTGCTTACATCAAACTCAAATATGTGACAGGCGTCCTCTCTCTTCACCTTTTAATCCTCAGAGACCCAGACATTAATGTGTATGCGCCTTCCTTCCTTCCTTCCCTTGGTTATAAGCATGATGTTTGTGCATATTTTATTATTCACATATTTCAATTTCTTTTTAACCTGCAAACTTTTGCCGTATGA
This sequence comes from Rhodeus uyekii, assembly GCA_037043235.1. Lineage (NCBI taxonomy): Eukaryota > Metazoa > Chordata > Actinopteri > Cypriniformes > Acheilognathidae > Rhodeus > Rhodeus uyekii. The sequence continues at coordinate 92,986 of JAWRVZ010000323.1, forward strand.
GTATAAATAAGTACACCTTTTTTGACGCCCTTGGATTTGTTTTTGTGAGAAGCTTTCCCAGCATGCAAAGAGTCAGAAATTCGGATATGTTTATAGCAGTTCTCTGACATTCTCTAAAGGTTTATGATGCTGGCATATTCCTACAACCTACTGATCCCTGGTATAATAGCTGAAAAAGCATTTAGAAAAATTCTGTGCAGTTGCTTTGACTTTTATAAAAGCCTTCCCAGTGAGCTAGAACTTCAGTATATTCCTTTCAGTGTACTCTTTAACGTTTCACTAGACTATGATCACAAATATTTCAAATATATATACATGTGAATTTTTTTAACTGAACATATTTTCTTGAAAAGGAATCAAGAAAAATATAAAATTTTACGAATTTCATGTGCGAGTTGCTTTTGTGAGTAGTCATAACCTATATTTAATTTTAAAAAATGGGTATTCATTAATTAACTGCATTAAATAACTGTTGCAGTTTTAGTGCAGTGGGTCTTTGAGGTTCAACCATCGATAATCTGTTTATTTACTGTAAGTAGTGATGCATGTATGACATATATATTAAAATCATTTTGACAGTATTAACCATTTATGCACACAGAAGGTTAATTGCACAGGCCATTGCAAGAACACACACTCAAACAATTGCGAGATTATGATAGATTAACAAAAAGACAAATTAAAGTGACAAGGTGTTAAAAATCTCATAAAAACAAAACAACAGATGATTCATAATCGTGCATAATTTAACGGTGTACGCAAAAATAAATTTGCTAATATAATATAATGGACAAAGAAAGCAGTTTAGCATAAAATAAAGTGTATTATTGTAGAAAGCTTGTCAATTATCCATGCAAGAAATTGTGGTGCTTTAGCCTTGATGTGGAATTGACTATAGTTAGTAAGCTTTATTATGAAGTTAAAGGTGAGTTGAGCTGACATGAATCACATAATTATAGGCTCACTGGAATCAGCCGGAGACTTGCAGCGTCGCATTGGGCCGGGACTCTTGGTGGAGCCCCTCTGTCCTTTGGGGGTCTTCATTACCCGACACTCTACAGCAAGAGTAACAGACAGAGCACAAGTATGAAGTAAAGGCAGTCTTTAAGAACAGAACACAGCAGAGAAGCCACCAACAGACACTTTGTTGTTTCAAATTCCATGAAAGGCGAGTAAAACATCTTACCCTTGCCCTTACCCCATTCTTCCCACACAGAAATAAACATTACACACATTATCATCTTATTTCATTTGTTTTGTTGGTTTTACAGTCATGCTAATAAAGCAATTTGAAAACTGAAAACAGATATTCAGAAACATGCAAAATATAGAAATAAGAACATTCTTGTGGAGACAAAATTGAAAACAAAATGGTGTTACAGTGATCCCTCGTTTATCGCGGATAATGTGGACCGGAACCCGCAAAGTTAAATTCGGTGAAACTCCGCGAAGTAGGATTGCCCCCCCTAGGAATTTCCGTATATGTGTGTGTAGGTACCAGAATGTTTAAAATATTTATACTTTAAATATATTTTAATTAAATCTATGTAATTATAAAACCTTAATATTATATATTTACTCTCTCTCTCTCATACGATACGTATTACGGTGCTCTACACTCATCAATGACAGTAGTATCTTGAGACTCCAGTAATGACGACGATGACAGACCTGTGCGGTTCGATGAATGTGATGATGATGATGATGATGATGTTACTGCACTGGTATAATGAAGCCTTTAAATCAGTTCGGGAAGCGCCTCATCATCAGATATCGGGGCTGGATCATCAACATTTGCTTCTGAGAGAGGCGAAGAGGCTCCCACTCCACTCGTGCTCTCATTAGTCAATCTCGTGCCGGGAACCAATCACGTGTCTTGTCTGAGTGCCCGTGGGTGTGTACAAAGCCTCTGAGAGAGTTTCTCTCTTTGTCTGGCATCTTGGGAAACCGTTTCTTTCGTTCATCACGATGAAGCAACGCTGCTTTTCACAAAGACGGCTGCCGATATGGTGGTATTTTTTAATTTAAATTTTTCGATTAATATTTTTGAAAAATCCGCGATGCACTGAGGCCGCGAAACTTGAACCGCGAAGTGGAGAGGGATTACTGTACACTCTATTTCGATAGTCCACTTTAGATATTCTACTAACTATGAAGTAAATCTGAAGTATTTTGATGGTCCCTAACAAACATCGCAACCACGTCAACTTATTCTACTAACCCTAACCAAACAGTCTACTAATACTCTAATGACAGTTAGTTGACATGTAGTTGCAAAATTACGAGAATATCTACATATCTATCGAAATAAAGTGTAACCCAAAATGGCAATTTTTTCTGCACTATCTTCGAATGTCAGAATTCAGTTTCTTTTTACAGAAATTATACTGTTGCTTTGTAAATAGCATCATCTTTGTAATAATAATAATTATTATTTTTATTATAATATCTACTTTAATTTCTTGTAGCTCAGAAACGCTCTCGGTGATGCTCCTACTGCAGACACAAATGAATACATTATTTATCTCTTTCTCTCTCTATCTCTTTCTCAAAAACACACAAGCACATTCCTCTTGAGCTGTCTGACACCTTATCTATGTCTCTGAACCTTATTACACCCATGTGAGTCGCACGTCGGCTATTTACATATGTAAATGTGAATTTGAATAATGCATTAACCTATTTGAAAGCCTGATTCTGAGAGGCTAAATGAATGACATCCAATAGCATGCGACTTTCTTTTGCTCTCTCTGCTCTCTCTCTAAAACACATTCAGACTGAAAGTCTGTTCTTCAGCCAGTCTGGTTGAAAATATTGTGATCAGCTTTACTGATAACAAGGGAATTAAAATGAAAAAGATTCATTTTACTTCTGTAGATATTTGTTTGAATTAGAGCACTTTCTTTGTTTGGTCAGATATTGGATTAATGTTGCTAACCACAGATGTTTCTTTTATGTTCTTATTGTTCAGGGTTGGGTTAGTTGCAAGACAATTATGTTAGATGGTAAATGCCTGACACCTTCTACAAAGTAACATTGGACATTAATCTTTGAGAATCTCTGTAATCTAAAACAGAAAAAATGCAGACTTCGCTGTAGGAACATACACAACTGTTACAGTTATAAATGTAGAGATTAAACATGGGCAGGTTTAGTTTGAGCTGTAAAAATGCACACAAAACCAATTTATTTATCACCAATATGTTCAATTTCTCTCTTATTTATTGAAAGGTGTGATTTACCGTTTTCATCCAGAGAGAAGTCATCCTGTGCATAGCGAAATTTTTCTGGTCCACAGGCAATGAAAACGTCGTCATCACCAAAAAAATCTTGCAAGCAAGTGACCTAAAAAGAAGATGAACAACAAAATATTACAGTAAAACAAGCTGTAAGGAAGATGGGTTGATTTGACCCACTTTGAGTTGATAATTCGCTCATAATCAGTGGTGTTGGGTTAGAAATACGGATGTGAAAGATGTAATGCACATTCCTGGCTTTCAAAGATTTAACTCATCCAAGCCGAGTTTTTTTGACCCAGTCATGGGTTGCCTAAATGACCCAAACTGGGTTGTTTTTAACCCAGGATTTTCAGACTGCAGCATGTATGCTCACACATAGAGCCAGTTGTTCATAGGCTAGAAAATAAAAGTTTTGGACGTTGTTGGAGACAGCTATTTGACATTCTGTGCTAAAATTGGGTCGCCAACAGCCAAGTAAAGAGTCCCACCCCAGTTGATCACTTAGCACACGCACACGCACACATACGCACACACACACACAAAGAAAGAGAGAGAGAGAGACAGTGATATATGACAAAGCTAATCTATGCCGCCCTTGCCGTGAACAGCTGGCCAGACGGGTGTGTGTGTGTGTGTGTGTGTGTGTGTGTGTGTGTGTGTGTATGTATAAGTACATACTACCTCCCAACAAATCTGTACACAGAAGTGAGATAAATCTAACAAAACCTCCCAAAAAATGCAGAATGTTTTCTGTTTAATTGGCCGAATGTTAAGGTGCTCTGAGTGGCAACTGGGATGTTGCTATGTGGTTTGTGCTGGGTGATTGTTAGGCCAATGTTACCATGTTTAGAGTGTTTTTAGTATGTTGCTGTGCAGTTTCTAAACTCTGCTGCGGCTGAGGAACTCTCAGATACATTAAATGTATTTTTGTAATCTGATGAAAACATGTACATGCATTTAAAAAAAAATCTGGATGCTAAAAATGCATCACGACAGTCTGTGAAAAAGGTCCATTAGTTTATTACTGAAGCATCTGCATAACATCTATTACTTGTCTTTTGTTCACTCAAATTACAGATTCATTTTTTGTCAGTAGTATTAGACATAGTGGAGATGGAAATGCATAATTCCAGGCCTGAGTATTTCTGTAACTATGACCGGCCATAAGTCTCTATGACGATCTTGTTTCTAAACGTTTAATTAATAACATTCAGGCTAATACTCAAGTCCATGTCTGTCAAGAGTCTGAAAATCTGTGTCAGAGAAAGCAGGAAAACATCTTGTTAAACCACTTTACTGCCTTAATGGTATGGCACTTACTGACAGATTCTGATAATTATCCAAGCTGACATTCAAAAGCAATCAATCTGCCTGTCAATCATGTATCAGTCCAGCCAGCCTCCTGCACCTGCTGCCCCCAATCCCATTCCTGTCTTGTGCTGATTATATGGAAACTGGGAAACCTCAAGAGGCAGGAGAGTGTGTGTGTGTGTGTGTGTGTGTGTGTGTGTGTGTGTGTGTGTGTGTGTGTGTGTGTGTGTGTGTGTGTGTGTGTGTGTGTGTGTGTGTGTGTGTGTGTGTGTGTGTGTGTGTGTGTGTGTGTGTGTGTGTGTGTGTGTGTGTGTGTGTGTGTGTGTGTGTGTGTGTCAGAACTGCTCATAAAAATGGGCCATTAAAGAAGGCCTCATGGGACACACAATCCGCAAATTGTTCCCAGACACACCCAGTCCAGCACAAAATATAAATTCGCTTTCGCTTAATCTCAATAATCAGTTTTTCGCTATGACCGCCACAAGGCACAGAATGACCTCAGGGTCAAAGGTCAAGAGCAGAGATAGACTTAAGGTGTATGATGAAACCATGGCAACAGAGATGTCCCTAAAGAACAATGCTGAGGCATAATTTCTCCTTCATTCTTTATATAAATATACAGAATAAAACTGCCTTTGTATACAAGCAGAATTGCAAGTATTGTTTTTTAATCAAATATCCACTTGCCATAATCCATAATTTCTTTTCTTCTAAATGATTTACTTGAAGTACCCTAGTAATGTTATATCCTCTACATAAATATAATAAATAACACATTTACTGACATTTTTTAATAATTTATTTTGAAAATTTTCAGTGTGAGATCGCAAAAGGAAGATTGAAGCTTTTCAAAATATTCACTTCAAACAATAATTTACATAAAATAGAGAGCTGGGTCTGATTGGTCTATTATTCATGCTAATTCTGAATGTGGATCAGTGTTAGAATGTCCTGAAGGGAAGAAGTCTTCAGTCAAGATACTCTGAGCCGTGATTTCTGTGCTTTTTGTTTATGCATGCATGCGGTTTTAGTGTGTAAGTGCAGTGCGTCAACACTGTAACTGGAAGCTAAGATTCAGGGTGTGTATGTGTGTCTGACCCTCATCTGTCACCTCATGTCTCCTCTCATCCAGAGTTTGTTCCTGCCAGCCAATGCGACAGAATGAACAAACAGAGTTCAAATCACAGTGACCAACAGGAACAACATTAAAAGTTTGAGATCCTTGTCCTTGTGGGGACATTTTTTGGTCCGCATGAAGAAAACAGCTTATAAATTGTGATGTTTTTTTGAAAATGTAAAAATGCTGCAGGTTTTTTGTTATTGGTAAGTTTATGGGTAGGGCTCATATAGGGGGATAGAATGTACAGTTTTTATATTATAAAAATCATATAACATGAAGACCAGGTGTGTGCGTGTGTGTGCATGCGCGCGCGCATTGCCAGAAGTGATGAGAATTAATTAAGAAGAATAAGCAGATCTGGTGAGCATGGCCCTCTCTGGATCAATGAACCAATCAAAAGACCTGTTTTCAGTCCCTAACCGTCTAGCTTCAGAAATATTCATCTGAAATTAGTAGTGTTGTCCTTAAATGACAATGACAGATTTCCTGAGGTCAGTGTCTAGGAAAGACCTACATTACAAAATGATTTGCTATATTTACTTATAGCTCACAGGCAGCTGTGATCATGATCACTTATGTGTGTGTCTAAGGAACGGGTGATGTGAGATGTTGCTTTGTCATGTGAAATGATGAGAATTGAATGGAAACAGAACAAACAGAGGGGACCTCCATACTACCAGAATGAAACAATATGAATATTAATTTTTATTATTTACTTTCAACATATTCATTATATTTTGTCCATGGTTATTTTCCTTGTACTTTCTATTCGTTTTTTCTAATCTGGGTGCCAAATTCACATTGAGTTTAATGTTTTTGTGACAAGATGCATTTCACTTGCTGTTGGCCAGGAAAACACTGATATACACAGTAACAAATTATGCTTTCCCTGAATGCACTTACTCATTTCCTTTTATGGGAACTAACAATAATTTTGGACAAACCGGGAAATGCTTTGGCAATACAAAACCTACATCATAAAAGACTAATTCAAACAACACCTTCTATTCTACACTTTCTTTATTAAATGAGTGAATAAGGCCACGTCCACACAATGCCGGTGCATTCCCTATCCGATCATAAACACGGCGTCGGCGCAAGAAATATCAGCGTCCACACGAGACCACTAAAACCGACTGATAACGGTGTAGTATATATGCCAGACCAGTATGGGGCGCTGTAATTCTGCCACAGTTAATACACTGTACACAGAGAAGAAGACTTTGAGCAGGCGCATTGTTGTTGCTGTTCTGTGTTGCCAGATTGCTAGTTACCTTTTGGTCATGTCCGACCGGGAAAAAATGCATTGGGCTGATTGATAAAATTTGGGATGGTTTTTGATGCATAAAATCTCTCAAAAATTTTCATTATTTATAAGAGTACGCACTTTGGGCTGGTATTTTTTCAAATGGGAGGGTTTTAAGCTGTAGTTGGGCTGGAATCTTCAGTCCAATCTGGCAACAACACGGTTGCTGTTACTGTGACGCAGCCGACACGGGATGTGATGACATCATCGGTAAACAAAAAATATACGGATTGGCCGTCCACACGAGTCCGCAAGGGTATCGGATTCAGATCTATCCACTTTAGGACCTGGTATAAAAAGTGAGCGGATTCAGTCTCCCAAATCGCCGGATAGGTGTGGATGCAACGCCAATCCGATAAGAAATGTATGCGGATGCAGTGATCCGCGTCTCCGTGTGGACGGGGCCTAAGAATATCTGGTTGATGAAGACAAGGGTCCATTGTGTTCAAATCCCTTTGATCATGAGGCCATTGACCACACTGTCACACTGTTCTTTTGAGCATTCGACCACTTGATGTGTCCCTGTTTGACAAAAAAAGGGTACCAAGTGAATCTTTGCATGCTGGGTAGTTTCTTGCTACTATACTGCTCCTGTCTTCCTCACACTTACTAAAAGAAATGTCTTCATTACAGCCAAGTCAATACTTAGAAAATTTATGATAAATTATTTAATAAGAAATTAGTGGATGTTTCTGGGGTCTGAAGTTGACTTTCTTTTACTGCTGTCGGGGGGGGGGGGGGGGGGGGGGGGGGAATTAAGGAAATGTCCAAGCTATAAATATATTTTACCAGACATGAAACGGAATATATGCAGAATCACAACAGAATGACAATAACTGAATATATGTATATATACATGAAACTATTATTTTTTTGAAACCTTACATTATGATGCAATTCTTAAAAATAAATCAATTATTCTTTTGTCAACTACCCAATGCAGGAACAAGTATTAGACAGAGCAAAACTGCCAGACTCCCAGTGGACCACTGAGTCAATAGGGACTGACTGCTGATTATGAGTCTGTCACTCAAACAGAGATATACAGTGATTATTAAACTCTTAAGTTTTAGTGATATGTCATGCATAATAAATCAAGCATGTGATCTGATAAAAAAAACAATGCTTAATATTAATTAATATTAATGAATCAATTAGCTCTGCTTTGTTGCTGCATTTTGGAAGGTTCTATATGTCTCTGTGTGTGTAGAAAGACACTCATTCCTGCCAAAGTGAGTTCATAAAATGTATTTTTTGTTTGTTTGTTTCTTTCTTTCTTTCTTTCTTTCGTTTCCCTTGCCAAAGTAAATGGATAAACCTGTTTAAGCTTTTTAGGGTAATATTCATTTCGGCCCAGATGTCACAAATTGTACTTTGTCATTTTAGATTTCTCTTTCCATCTAAATGGGTTGGATTTGGCCAGAATAATCTTCAAAGTAGACCAGAATATATGCCAGGGTCTGCAACATGTGAAATATACACACACAAAAAGTTATCACTAATCACTACATTGTAGGGCTCTTGCACACAAATAAAGGACACATAGAATGACTCCCACTTTAGCCCCTAATCCTTGCCTAACCAGCTGTCAGGGCCACATGTCTCTTATTCATCAATAACCTCTCCCAAACACACCCTTAAATTTAATATAGGTCATACGGGAGTCCCCATATAACTCACACACACTCACTCTTACAAGCTGCTAGTCTGTAGTCTGTCAATTATTAACAAAATTCTTAATTGTTTCAATGTTCTTTACTGGGCATATTGAGAAGTGTGTGTGTGTGTGCTTGCACTGGACACAGCAGGTTCTTTGCTCCTGGTCATGGTTATGAAAAGGGGTGGACAGAAAGAGGACAAGCCCATAGTTTCCAGAGTTCTGGGCAGGGATGGACTATTGAGGCCCCTGCCTGGATCAGGAGATCCCTCCTGATCGGAATCTCCCGGGGAATTCTGTCGAGGATATGGATACTGGATCCGTGAACCATACTCTGCCCGGCTACCGCTGGGCAATCAAGGTGAGACGGATCTTCTCCAGGTGAATTGTCTCCAAAACTCCTGGGAGCAGAGCAATGTGGGTAAAGATGTCTGAACCTTAGCATTCAGTTCAAGAGGAGGTGGTTGCGTTAGGAAGAAGCAGAGTGGACAGTGAGACATCTCTTGAGACGCAAACAGATCCACTTGTGTGATATCTGCTGCACCACTTCTGGGTGGAGCCTCCATTCCCCGAGCCTCTGCCCATGCCTCGACAGGATGTCTGCTCCTATGTTTTTGGTCCCAGGGACTATCGGAGGATCTGGTGTGCCGACATGCAAAGTGGGAACAGTGGAACAGTGAAGTACCAGTTGTAAAACTAGATCTCCATGTCTGGGAGAGGTAAATCTCCATGGCCCTTTTCCACAGAAGAGATTTTACTTATTGCTCCATCACCAGAGCTTGCTCAGGGCCCACCACTGTGGGCATGACACTGTTGAACCTAGGCAGGCAAGACCACACTGAATAGTGATGGTGCGCAGGACCCAATGAGAAAATCCAGCACACATATCCAAGCTGCCAGAAGTTCTACTGAGGGAACAAGCCTGTCGAGTCTGGTCTCTGGTATTTTCATGAGTGTTCACTCCAGGGCCCTGTCCTGCAGGGAACACCTGAAGTGACTGCTCTAGGACCCTCCTCGAAGGAGGCAAGTTTCCCAGGGATGCCACGATTCCACGATTGGCAACTGAGAAGACTTGCCAGGGACCACTCCGCCCTAAAACACACAAGATAGCAGGATTGGCAGAACGATCCCCTCAGGGCACTGAGGTGTACACCCCTTCCTGTCGGAGGAGACTAGCCTCAAAGGTCTGGTCACCCTCTTGTCATCAGAATCTTTGGCTTGCAGAACCTAGAGCTCAATTAGTTGAGCATTGGTGCTTACAACGCCAAGGTCATGGGTTCGATCCCAGGGAAAGCAAGAACTGATTCAATTTGTTTCTTGAATGCAATGTAAGTCGCTTTGGATAAAAGCGACTGCCAAATGCATAAATGTAAATGTTGCAGCCTTCCTGGAGATGAGGACAGTCCTCAGATTTGTCCTATCTCGAGGGCTGGGGATGAGAGTATTGCCCGACTCCCCTTAACTCTGAGAGGGTGTTCAGCTAGTGACTCACTGTTCTTGAGTGGCATGATGTAGGGGTTATGAGGCTATGGCTGGCTCGCAGGGGAGCCAGATAGAAGGTCAGGCCCTTCTCTAACCCTTCTGACAGATCCATTTGTGATCCCAGGACCAAAAAAGCTGAACCCAGCTGAACCCAGAATCCCAGCTGAACCTCAGCAACAGTGTGACCTAAACCCTAAGGACTGTGAGCCTGAGCGGCCTCCTCAAAGACCTTCAGGTGGGAGTGAAGTATGCATGCTAAAAATACTGTATAACAATAATGCATATAATAATAATGTGGTTTCAGAGTGGATGGACAAAAATATATTTTTTTTTAGGTGATCTCCAGGTGATTTCCTGGAGGCTTGCTGTTTTAAATGATTCCTGGCAAATTTTTCATGTTCAGTGTGATAAACATTATGCTACTCACAGACAGAGTAACATTTCTCTATGTACAGATTGGCAGATAGATTTTTTTTGTACTCTCTCATTAATAACAATTTGTTCTTGTTATGAAAAAAGTATTTAAAGTAGCTTTAAATACTGCACAATTTAATATTTAGGTAAAAACAACCGGTACCAAATTCTCTAACAGGTTGCCCATACGTCAGCTGGAAACTAGAATATCATTCTGAAAATATGTGCTAGTTTTAAAGCATCTTGCCAGGCTACGACAAAATGTTCCATTTTACAAATATCGCTCTGATACCATATGAGGAGGGAAAATAGCCTGGCTAATATTCTTAACACCATCCAGATGTTTTCAGACTTGTTCTGGAATAATACTTATATCAGATTTAATTTCTTTCAAATCCATGTGAACATTCCTATTTAAAGTACTGTATGTCAGATTTTTTTGTTAAAATACTTTCTCTTAACCAAGTTTATTGTTCATTGGCTAGTATTAGTATATCATTCATGGGTTTATCTCCGTTTATATCCATCAGTCTTTTTCCAGCTCTCTTTTTGCATTACATGGAAAAGCTTTGGTTACAGAAGAGCAAGACCAAATTCACTGCATTTAGACCCACAAAGATTAAAACATGTCAAAGTGAACGGGACAGTGAAATGCAACGCTCCACCATGAACACTTCAATAGCATACAACATCATCATGCACATGTTCAGACAGACACATATCTTGTGTAGACAGTCTCAAACAGTTGTGGCGAGTTTATGTTTACATGGTTTTGTGAAAGTATGCTTTATTTTTGTAATTCTGTTATATATATTTATCCTCGGCTCACAAATAAATGGTTAGAATGGCAAATCAATGAATATGAATGAATGCTGCCACATTCATATATATACTATATATATATGAGTTATCCAGTTATTTAATGCAGTATACTAGTTGCAGACTGATGTATTTTCTGATAGTCAGCTATTTTCAGATTAAGCTGATAATCACACTTACTTGGCCGATTAACAGAAGTGTGTCATTTCCAAAGTATCCTGCCAAGTGATAATGCATATTTTGTGTAAATACTGTCCAAAATACAATTTTATCACTAGTAGTCAATTACAGACAATTAATTATCTGTAATAATAATGCAAATCACATCAGCCTATAATTTATCTATTCAGATTACTGATATGTCTCAGATGTTATTCTGTTCATTTACAAAAAGAGGTGTGTAGATTTAATAAGAGTAAATGAGGTTCATTAAAAAAATGCTTTTTGTTTTATATCACACTATTTTAAGTATGGTTTTGCAAATACCTTATAAAATATCAAAGGCATGTTCTGAATATGGCCAAGACAAAAGAACAAAAAATTAAGACACAGCCCTCATCTCTCCTCTGGGATCTGTGTTTGTTTTGGGGATGGGCGGTGACTGTCTGCGCTTGCATTTATGCTGCTATTCATTTTGCCAAGGATGTAAATGATAAATGATTTTTAAACACTCTCACATGTGGTATCGCCCCAAGTAATCACACTAATTAATGTCTGCTCTCACTTAAAAGAGAACAATTAAAGAGGACTCAACTCATGGAAACGGCTAACCCAAAAACCCAGAAATCTGTGTAGCGTGCGTGCGTGTGTGTGTGTGTGAGAGAGAGAGAGTGTGAGCATAGCAGCAGAACATGCAAAAGCGTATGCCAAAAAAAACAATACACACAGGCAAAGAAGGTGAGAGACTCACAGAAAGACAAAAGGAGGGAGAGGAGCGAAAGACACAGAAAGAAGATGCATGTAGAAAAAAATAGGTAAAGATTGAGGCAAGAACATAATATAACTAGTAGTTGTTTTACAGCACACAGCTTGTAATTTAAAACTTGTGTGTTCTGTATGCATACTGAGCCATGCCAATCAATCAATCAATCAATTGTAATATTTTAGCGATATCGCAGAGTGACTAAGAGAGAAGTATAACAAGACAATGAAGATTTTAATAACCTGAAATCCATATACCTGAATAAAACATACCCTTTAAAGACACTATGAAATTATTTGCCACGCTTTTATCCAAAGCGACCTGCATTGCATTCAAGAAACACATTGAGATTCTAATCAGTTCTCGCTTTCCCTTGGAGTCAAACTCATGACCTTGGCATTGCAAGTGCCACACTCTACCCTTTAAGCAAGAGGAAAGACCTCAAATCAAAAGCGACTATTTTATATATAGCGGTATTTATTACGAATGACTACTTTTTTATTTATTATTATAATTCAGCAAAAACTAAGCAGGCATATATCAGTATCATAAAGTCAAATACCTGCTAAACTCTATCCTACCCAAAACATTAACTGAGAAACTGTTTCTTACAAAAGACAGTTAAAAGACGAGTGTCATCCTTATTCGCCCAGAAGAATCTTTTATCACAGCTTCCAGGATCAGCAATATGCTAATACGTCTCTATCAGTCATAATGACTTTTGGGCAGGCTATTTTGGGCAGATGTGTCCTTAAAATTAGCTGCGTCCTTAAAACTTACGGATTAACCAGATTAAATAGTCAGCATTTGGGAAAAAAAAGAATATACTGTATATAATAAAGCGGTTTTCAGTCTGCTGTACCTAAAAATTACAACAATTCAAACCATTTTTAAAATATCTGTGAATCTCTAAAAACTTGTCGATTTGTTTTTATGTATTATCTACTTTTAACACTTTTTTTAGTATAAGTTTAGTACTTTTTAAACAGATCATTTGTTCGTGACCCGTTTTCCCTTTGGTACGTTATTATTTGAAAGAGCACAGATTTTTGTATTGCCATTTAAAGCAGATATCTGAAGTACGTCTTTTGGTTTTCCACAAATGCTTTTCAGACATTGGATGGTTGTTTCCTTGTTTGGAATACATCATGATACATTAGCATTATGCTACAAATGCAATGTTGAAATGTCTCTAATGTCTTATCTGTTCTTTATATACAGTGAAGTGATACACAGCATGAACATGCATAATCATGGTGATTACATTTAGATTATTATGCTGGGAGGTATGCAAAGAGGATGCTTTCTTTTGAAGATGTCCGAACAAAAACACTGGAGCGTCTTGTTAATAGCAGGTAAGCTAATTATATTTACAGATGAACATAAAATATGTTACATACCACTGCTGGTAAACGAGCCAGTGTAATGCGAATATGTCTGAAAGGTCTGACATAACCATATGTACATGTACTATATTGTATTCAACGTTGTTTGTTTCCATCATGCTCTACCTCGCGTAATGAAAACAACGTTTGCGATACCGCGAACAAAACTTTGTGATGTAGATGCTGGGCAGTCATCCAAATTATGGTTAAAACCAAAAACATTAATTTTACTTCCTCTGGTACACTGAAAAAGCAGTAGTAAAAGAGCCCAAATAATAAAAAAATATTAAAAAGTTTACTAAATAATGTATTACTGTAGGTCTGACTGCTACATTTCCACTTCAAACTGTTTAAGATAATTGAATTCAAGTTAAAATAATAACAATAATTTATTGGCTTTATTAAATTACCAGTGTGAATGTAATGTGGACTGACAGACTGTAGCAAAAAAGAGGTTTGAGTCCTGTTTAAAAGTCATGCAAAGATTTCTTCTTTTTTCACTCTTTTCAGTTTGGTTCCTGAAAGGTCTTAGTTGATTTTTGTAAAGAATGAGTATGAATACCTTTAAAAAGCAACTGTTGGCAGCAGAGAGTGGTCTCTTTGTTATTTTTGCCTGGATGTCTCAAAGCTTTGGCATCAAATTGCAATCACAATACATGGCATAATATGTTACAGCCCTATACTGAAAATAAATATTTCTTTGTTATTCCAGCAGAGTCCATCTACCCTGCAGTTGTCTTCCAGTCGTTTGCAAGGTCACACTCAAAAGTGATGTTATTATGCATTGCCCACAAGTCCCATATGACACTGCTGTCACAACAACTGTCTGGCCAGCTGTTTCATACATGACTGATGTAAGATTAAAACTGGATATGTAATTTGCAGTCATATACAGTATTCAGGAGGTTGGGTGTAGCTGTCAGGGGGCCCTGCAGTAAATTCAGTACAGAAATGCACTGTAGTATGTAATCTAAGGGGGTACTATTTGAGGTACAGTAGATTTCGATCATTTCTTGTACAACCACGTATTCAGCCTTGTGAAGCTAAACGTAAAGCGTCCACTCAGCGTATTCCTGCAGCACTATTGTCACAGCAATTGCTGTTCCATCACTCGCCCTGCAGATTTGTTGTCGCCATAGCAACATTCTCTGTGATTACTTGCTGTCTATAGCCCGCTCACTCAGCAAAACAGAAAAGAAAAGAGAGAGAGAGAAAGAGAAAGAGAGAGAAAACCTTCTCTTGAATGGCTAGACAGATAAGGGCATGTGTGAGGGAATGAAAGAATCTGATTGGCTGAGAGTGAGATCATCCGCATATTAAGAAGGTTCTTTAGTAGTTTTGTTTCTGGCAGCACAAAGACTGTGCTGAATTTTAATACAGGATGTCCATCTTCCTCTGGAGGTAACTGCATACACCCCTCCCCTAACTGCGCTTACAGCACTGATGTAGAAAGAGAGATATCTTAGCTTTGTACTGCACACACTAGTTACTGAACGGAATACAAATAACCTGCTGGACAAAGAAACCGATCCAGGCTGGACCTTGGTAGTAGTCTTGTAAAAACATAGTTGCCTCATTTGAATAAAATAAAATAAAATAATGAAATAATGCATTATATAAAATAAATATGGGCACAAGCCGTATTTTATAGTTGCCACGTCACGTTTGCCAAAATATAACATAACACTATTGCTGTCTCTTTAAGTGGGACATCAATATATTCAATCATGCCTGGCAAGATTTAAAAGAATATGAAAAACATGCTGACTTTGCATAATAGGTACCTTTAAGGTACATTTATTCAATTACATATGTATATACAAAGTAACATTTAATGATTTATTTTAAAAAATTAAGATGACAGATTTCTTTATAATTCTTTTTTTAAAATTCATGAAATTTTGCATGTGTTTTCAAAATGGCATGTCGTCCATGTGTACCAAGCTTTGGACATTGCATTCAAAGATCACCACGATTTTCCCAAGACAAAATATTTAATTGATCATTCCATTTGGAAAAATTCGCCCTAACATGATTTGTCCCTACAATCAGAGGAAAATTACACTGATGTAGAAGCACATAACTCTGGTCGTAAGCATAAACTTGACATGAACTGTAAACTTGTGCATCAAATCCGATTGGTTGATTGAAATGGTGAAATCACGTTCACCAGGTTTAGGAGATATAGGCTGATTTAAATGTACCTCAGGAAACTATAAATAAAAATGCAATTCTTGACCCTGTTCATGCAGAAATATTGAGCTGTGCTACACAAATCATGTCTCAGCTGTGAGGTGTGACATTGTCGATTTAGGGGCACAAGATTTATAGTGTAGTGCACAACCACTAGATTGCAGCCGAATACAGGGAAAGAGAAACAAAATGGCCCCGTCTCTTTGTCTCTTTCTCGCCCTGCCTGCGTTATTCTGAAGCCATACCAGAATGAAGGGGTGCAGTTTTCGTGATCACAGACAGAGAATAATTATGCCTCTTTCAGAATATGCTAAACAAAATTGCACTCCTTACTAATTACGGGTGAACATCCCTTTCTCATACACAAAGAGTGAAAAATCAAACTGTTCTTTAATAAATTCCACAATAATTTTTAACATATTCAATGCTCAATTCTGCATAAGCATATAATTATTAGGGTGTTTGATACAGACATGAATGATACCTGAAATTATGAGGAGAGGTGAACTACTAACTGACTTGCATTTTTCTCCTGGAAGACCAAAAAATGTATATAAATTCCAAAGACAAGTATCTAAAGAGAGACAAGGGGACTGGCTCTTTTGACTGCTAGAATCGCTAGCATTGAGTTTTGGATATAAATGTGAAAATATAGTAAATATTTATATGGTTAGAGGTGTGTTTTAACACAGGTGGTGTGGTTTTCGAGAGTAACTGTTTGCTTGACCATATTAATCAACAAGGAGCTGTATGCTTTTTAGCCCATACATGCATACAGTAAACTCAATAACCCCTCCACACACGCTCACACATTCACAATCACGCCTCCGGAAGGACGTGCTGACTGGCAGACTAGTCCACCCCAGCTGGGCTCCGTCTTTGTGCAGAGATGTGGTTGCTTAGCAACCAGCTATCGCAGCTGCCGATACTGAGAGAGAAGAGAGGAGACGCACCTCTCAACACAAGCATCATGCGGCACTTTGACCTCCACATAAAAATCGTTGCATACAGCGTCACACAACACAGAGTTTATGAGCTTGGGAGGCTGTAAGAAAACAGGAAATGCCTTCTCTTGTTGTACAGCACAATGTTTCTAGCCCCGCTTCCATCTTGCTTTGATTTCAACACCACCCTTATGATGATATGCAAACTGTGTGGTCATAACTGTCCACTCCACAAAGCTTTAAGTCATTATGAAATCAAAACAAGCAATTCTGCAGTGTATACTACAATATGATTTGTCTGTGCACATCTTTTTTTTTTACATTTATCTGCCCTCATAATTCAGATGCCACACCCACATTTTGATGCAGCTTAAACTCAAAAAAGGCATGAGTTTTCTCAAAACGACAAGGTAGGCTTTATGCAGAAAAAATGCATAGTTCTTAGATATTACCCACCCCTAAATTCCATGTAAGCAAGCTAAAGGAAATTGGTCATTATGATATCGTTCATATCGTTCATATCGATATGAATATCGTTCATCACCTCCAAACAAGGTCACATATTAAGGTAATCAACATATTGAATGCAGGAGAAATGGGCAGGAATAAAGATCTGAGTAACCTTGAGACAGGTCAAATTGCAAGACGAGTGGATAAGAGTATCTCTAAAATGGTAAGGATTCTGGGTTGCTACCAGTCAGCAGTTGTGAGAAATTGCCAACAGCGTTCCAGGGAGGGACAAACCATAGATTTGAGAGCCACGGCTTATCTTTTTCGATTTCGCTTAACGAAAGCTATCCCATCTGGTCCGAACCAACAGTAGGTCTACTGGGGCACAAGTCATACAAAATTGTAATGATGGTTATGGGAAAAATGTTTCCCAACACACAGTACATCGTAGTCTGCTACTTAGACGTGGGCCAATTTGAGTGCAAATGATGATCCTGTTAACCATCGAAAAAGCCTTCAATGGGCACACGAGTGTTAGAACTGGACCTTGGAGCAGAGGAAGGTTACCTAGTCCGATGAGCTTTCTTTTACATCACGTGAATGGCTGTGTAAGACAAGCCGGTGGAGAGAGTGTGATGCTCTGGGCAATGTTCATTCGGGAAACCCTGTGTCCGACCATTCATGTGGATGTCAATTTGACATGTGCCTCCTACCTAACCATTGTGGCGACCAGGCACACTCTTTCAATAGTGTTCCCTGTTGGAAGTGTCCTCTTTCAGCAGGATAATGCACCCTGCACACATTGTTCATAAACGGTTTGAGGAACATGATGGAGAGTTTAAGGTGTTGCCCTGGCCTCCACATTACCCAGAATTCAATCCGATTGAGCATCTATGGGATTTACTGGCCCAACAAGCTCAATCCACGATAGCTCCACCTTGCAACCTACAGGACACGAAGGATTTGATGCTAACGTCTTGGTGCTGAGATCACAGGATACCTTAAGGGGTCTCGTAGAGTTCATTTTATGACAGGTCGGCACTGTTTTGGCAGGACGGGGAAGACCAACAGCATGTTTGGCATAATGTTTTGGCTCATCGGCATAAATACTATTCAACTGTGAGAATTAAACTGAGCATGTCAACGAAAGCACGCAGCACTGTAAACCATTAGCACGATTGCTATGAAAGCATGACACAAATCAAGTCAGCAAAGGTATCACACAATTTAAGTTCACTTGACTGACAGCCTACAGTTTATTCTGCTGTATTTAATGGGGTTAGTTTGAGTTGTGAAAAGAAGATAATGCTTTAATAATAATAATAATAATTCATTACATTTATATAGCGCTTTTTCATAGACACTCAAAGCGCTTTACATGGAAGGGGGGATCTCCTCAACCGCCACTAGAGTGCAGCATCCACCTGGATGATGCGACGGCAAACATATTGCGCCAGAATGCTCACCACACACCAGCTAATTGGTGGAGAGGAGACAGAGTGATGAAGCCAATCAGAGTATGGGGATGATTAGGAAGCCATGATGGACAAATATGGCCAGGATGTCGGGGTTACACCCCTACTCTTGCGAAGGACATCCTGGGATTTTTAATGACCACAGAGAGTCAGGACCTCGGTTTAACGTCTCATCCGAAAGACGGTGCTTGTTACAGTACAGTTTCCCTGTCACTATACTAGGGCATTAGGACCCACAAAGACTGCAGGGTGAGCACCCCCTGCTGGCCTCCTAACACCTCTTCCAGCAGCAATCAAGTCAGTCTCCCATCCAGGAAAATAACCAGACTCAGCCCTGCCTAGCTTCAGTGGCCTACAGGGTGACATTGCTGCCAGCTAAAATTCTGAGATATTCAACTAAGTATATATAATCCAACTAAACATTCCATACACATCCCAATGACAGTGGGGTATGGCACAGTGATTAACTAGGAAACTTAAAATGGCACTTGGCACATATCATAATGACAAAAAGTTGCAGGTCTTTCTATCTAAGTAGGCAGTTCATGGCCAGAATAAGTTGGACTAAACTAGTTTAAAAATATATTTAAAAAGCAGACGCCATGAGGTTACATATTTAAATTATGAAAAATACCCAATCAAGTGGCATCTGTATTCACCGTATTTTTTACTTAGCGGGTTTATACACTTGTAAATTGAAAATGTAAGGCTTCCGGTGTCAACTGCATCCAGTTATTCGAAAATCAAGTCCTGCCCTAAAAATTTTTCTCATTCCAGTAGCTATAAACGACGAACGAATCTTCCCTTTCATGCTAACCACAGGTGTTCATTAACTATGAACATGACACATTAACATTCGACAACCATAAGTAGTCTTCAATAGTGTGTCTGTGCTAACTTCAACATAAATGGCACTTGGTTTAACATTTTCTTACATAATGCAAAGACAGTCATAAACCGGTAGTGAGGGGTGACATCCTAATAAACCTTGACTCTGAATCCCTCAGCCGGAAGCTAAGAGATTGCTGTTGTCAGCGATTAAGTGTGTGAGACATAAGAGACTCCACTGGGACCACAGCAAATGCTGCAATTACCCATATCTAAGAAGAGTGGGTGGGATAGAAACAGCTTGGCTTTAACTCTGTAGAACACTCTAATCCTACAACCTCCATCTGTTAGCATGTGTGCGTTTGTGTGTGGTGCATCACATTAATATAAAGGAAACACACTCAAACTGCACAGAGCTGGCAAAGCCTTGAGAGACATGAGCCTTAAAGGAAGAGCGAGAGAGATTTTGAAATGTGTATACCTCACGGCAACTAAGGAACCTTGAACAATAGCTGTCTGACTTTCTCTTTCCCTCCCTCCATTCTCGATTTATCCTGAGGGATTTGTCTGACTTGAGTCTAAACAAATATAAATAAAATTACTCAGAGACTGAGAGAAATAGGTAGAGTGAAATCTATTAAAATCTATGGTATTTGTATAATGTTTTTCACAATATCAAAGAAGCGATTTAAGTAAGACCATATTTTTTTCTACATTTGTCCTTTTACTCCAGCTTACTCTTAAAACTTAGATTTGGAGTACTTAAAATATTGATTGTTCTTGTACGGTAAAAAGGTTCTATTGGATAAAATCCTACAGTAATAATTTATTGTAAATGTATTGCTAGTTAGAGGCATCTAACTAGGCTCATAATCTAAACCAGAGAGGAACAAATAATGACCATACATGACCTGTCATGGATTGGATTTTCCAGCAAGGTCTCCAAACCTCATCTAGAATTTAAATGCAAAATGGCCTTCAAGAAGATAACTTAATGAGACGTTTTGATTTGAGAAGGACATGCTGCACTATAATCAGACTCTATAGAGGAATCAGATGCTGGATAACTTGGCCTGGCTTCAATGGGTTTCTTTTTTTTTTTTACACACAATCAGCTAAAGCAAACAAAGATGGGCAGTGGAAATAAGTCAGGGCAACATGTATGTATAAACCAGATAGACCTGTTTATATTGTACAGCTAAAGAAGTCCAGACATTACTTTGTTTTATCTTGCCTAAAATATGTGCGAGCACATGCTTTGTTCTCAGTGCAAACATTTCCGATTTGCTTTTCAAATCCAAACGTTAGGACTGAATATCCGCAGTTCCGCACTGTCCTTATGCAAGTACTGAAATAGGATCAGTGAGGTCAAAATCCACTATTTCTAAATCAGTTGCCATAGTAATGTCAGATGATTTTCATCAGTTCAAAAGAGGATGGAAAATTTACGATAAAAATGACAGATATATTACTGTCTTTTAAATATCACATATTAGATTTCAAACCCCAAATGAATGTGGCTTGGAGAAGGTTTGTAAAAACTGAACTTAATGTGTATGCTACAAACAACTAAATGGATTTGATTTGGATATGCCAAAAATCGAAGATTTCTGTTGCCAAAGTTGGTCATAAATCCCAATCAATCTACTCTGTTCTTTTAGCACCGTTCAATGAAATTTACCCTGATAATACCCTAAATATGTTCTGACATATTGTTGTTGTCCAGTCCAATGGACTTCTTCTCAAATATTAGAGTACAAGTCTTGTGAGATGTACCTCTCTAGCATCTTATCTGAGTTTTGCAGGTCAGAATCTGGTTCTTAAGAACTCATTAGGGAGCATTCATGGAGTTCTGCTTGAGCGAACAAATACAAAGGACACTCAGGAACGACAGAGTGAGATAAACGGGGCAGGAGAACAAGCTTATGTAAATGTTCATAAAGTGAAGGAGGGATTCAGTAGATGAGACTGACAGAAAAGGAGAACAAGGTTCACTGAAAGAGAAAAGCAAAAGGTTAACATAGAGTCACGTCCCTCCTGCTCTGCAGATCCATGTTACAGCTGCAATCAATGATGATATCAAAGTGAAGCAGACGTGAAGGATTAGAGATCCAATGGTCCATATCATAAAGCAAGCACACATACAGCTGCACATTAGTAACATAGCACAGTTAGCTGATGGTGTTTTATACATACGGATCTGTAGATCTTGAATCAGTCTAGCTAATAAGTCAAGCTTAGGTCATGGTTTCATAGTTGGTTTTACATGATCCAAAATGGTTTACAAGCCCAGCCAGATCCCCAACAGCTGGTCTACCTCCTTAAGCAGACCAGTTTGGACCAGCTACAACCAACCATCTTCCATAACACAATTTGTACCTTAAATTGGTTTCAATTGAGTTTTCCAGTTGGGTGAGCATGTTTTAAAACTGAAACCTAATCTACTTACTGGTAGTCCAGCTAATCAAACATCTAGACAAGCTTAGAAGAGCTAATGACCATGCATTTTTAAACTAGCCATACAATCAGAAGCTGGTTTTAGCTGTGTATTGAAGAATGGGGGACGGGGGGTTTAGTTGGAGCTTGAAATCAGTATATTGGCTACTGGTGCTGACAAGAAACATTTCAAGAGTCAATGGGAAATGTTTTACAGGAACATATAAAATAGAAGCATTAAAGAACAATAATTGAATGATGGCAAAGGCTGTGGCTTATACTGTGAACCAAAACCTTCCATTAGTGAGGTTGAATGAATGGCTAAATTATATTTGGCTTGAAACACAGACTCCCACAGGAAACATAAAACCTAGCTGAGTGAAATTTGATTATTGCAGTGTTATGTTGTGTGTGTGTGTGTGTGTTGTTTTGGTTTACTTTTCTGAATTACAGGCATTTCATTTAAAAAAAATTATCATTGAAATAAACAAAGAGTACCTGTTCATAAACTGATACTATATGTTAATGGTGTTCTGTGTGTGTTTTATGTGTATATTTGTATGTCACTTGGAATGGCATATTTCCTTGTTTTTCATTCTATTTCTGCAGTAAGTATACTGTGCACATTATGCAAATTTGCTGTACTGATGGAATATCCTGCTGACCTGCTACAGCTGCCAAAATATGCAGTATACCACAGTATACCACAAAAACAAATTTTACAAATTTAACTTAAATATTTCTATAATTTTAATATTATCTTCAAGATAATTTATACTCACTGACATAGACGTCAAAAAAGATTCTGTGTTAGAATGTTACGGCTTAACAACAGACAACCAACAGGCTCATATTCACGTGCTTTAGACAGTTACAAAAACACTGGACATTGTATAAATAGTAGTTTCAGCGTTTGATGGGAAACATGTCAACTGGTGACAGAAAACACGACAACTGGAGTGAAGAAAAGATATTTACATTTTACAGACGCTTTTATCCAAAAGCGACTTGCATTGAGTTCAAGGAACGCACTGATTCTAATCAGGTCTTGCTTACCATGGGAATTGAACCATAGATTACATTTTACTTGCTAACTCACATGGTCATTAAATGGCTTTATGCGACATGTTCACAAACTGTTTTAGTCATCTTCTTTCAGCCTGCCTTCTGTTGTTTATTAATATTTATTTGGTGCTATAACTAGTAATAAAGAGGAAGACAGATCGGTTCACGGGGAGCCTGAACTGAGGCGCCACGGTGATCTGTCACACCACAATAAAGAGTGCCGATCTTTATTGTTTCCATTTTGCTATAAAATTGACAGAATTCATATGAAAAGTAGCCTTCTCTGTTGTGTCTGTCAGCACATTGTCTGTCTCTGCTTTGCTCCACTATGTTTTTGGAATGCACGAAAAAATGGATGTGTGGCGTGAGAGCATGAGAACAGTCAACCCGCTGAATGTGTGAGAGTTGCCAGTCCTGTGAATACCCAGAATTAGTTGTTAACCTTAGGTAAATTGAGAGCAATGTGAAATTTGACGCAACCCAGAATTAGATAACCCAGAAAAAACTCTATAGTGTATTAGTCCCATACCTGTTTTCCATCCAGTGTGTAGATCCTTTTCACTGCTCCGCTCTCGAGTTTGATGGCCTCTGTGATGTCAGTGAGCACCTGCTCGAAAGAGTGTGCCGTCTTCTTATTGAGCAGAACACGCACGGCCTTCCGTGGCTTCACTCCGCTCCTCATCACTGTCACCAGCTTGGGTCGCACAAAGTCCTTGGTCTCCCTAGCCTCACATGCTGAGCGGTTGGCTAGCATGTTCTTCTGGCTAGCTGATGCTTTCACATTGACTGACCAGTTGGGATTCACATTTTTAGTGTAGTCCACTTTCTTGTAGTAGTTCTCGGAGGCACAAACATAGCTCTCACCTGGAGAGTGGAAAACAGAAACAGAGAAAGAAAGATGACTGTTTGAACACCTCAAAACATTTCTGCTACAGTATGTTTAGTTTGACAGCTTTGGTTTC
This sequence comes from Rhodeus uyekii, assembly GCA_037043235.1. Taxonomy (NCBI): domain Eukaryota; kingdom Metazoa; phylum Chordata; class Actinopteri; order Cypriniformes; family Acheilognathidae; genus Rhodeus; species Rhodeus uyekii. The sequence continues at coordinate 116,994 of JAWRVZ010000323.1, forward strand.
AAATGACAACAATTGCTAGTTTTCAGTGTGTTGCTACTATGATGAATGAGGAACGAAATTGCTTTCCAAATCATTCACTCTCTCTTCTCCTCTCTGGTGAAATGAACAGCAACCTCCACCCGAACTGATGAAACAATCACATCTTTCAGAAGCAGATGAAGATTTTTCACCAGCACTTAAGCACTCCACAAGCACAACCAAGTCAATAAAATGATCTTCTTTTTCTTCTCTGCATTTTTCTTCCGCTCTAACTCGTTTCTAATCTAGTTTTTTAATAAACATGGCATTGTATACTGCAAATGTTATAAGATTTGTGACAAATTGCTCCTCTGTTGTATTTACTTTGATAAAATCGTCTGCTAAATGCATGAATGTAAATATAAGTTTGAACATGACTTGTGATGTTAAATCCCCCCTTCTACCATGCCTTTCCTCTCTCCTTGTATCAATAAATGTGACAAAAGGTAAAATAATACTACTACTAATAGTAATAATAATCATCAAATAAACAATTTTATTGTTGCAACTTTTCACCAATTATGATTCACTCATATTTCCTTCTTTTTTTAAACATTTCTCCTACACTCTTCATCCTACAGAGTCTAATTTCAGTAGCTTCTCTGCCTCCCAAAGGCTTCTCTTAAATGCCATCGATCATGTTCAAGGTTGGTGGAGGATGAGAATGTGAACCCATTATTGTTTGCCTGGGTAGTACTCAGGAAAAAAAATTATGTGAACAGACACCCGAATACATCCATCACTTGGGGAAATTAATTGCATATGAATGTAAATAATACATTTTGTGCTCAAATCAAACACAGTCACTTGGATACATTTCCAGAAAGAACCAGACAGTTCAAATTACCGTAGATTTAATAGCTTGAAGTTTAAATGTTTTAAGATAGATAGATCTCATCAGATCCTCATCGGATTAAAAAAAAATAGATTTTACATATTTATAACAATTCCCAGAAGAATTCAATTATTTCCAATAATTATAATTACCAATAGAGTAAACTGTCCCTGTGGGACCCTGTAAAACCCCTGGAAGGTTTTTATTTTTTTTTAAGATTCCCGTGTGATTTCCTTTATTTGTGCAAGAGCAAAACATTATTCCATCACAATAAAAGTAGATGTGTCTGAAAATATTACTATTAAAAATCCAAAGAGAATTCAAAAATATTGTAAGACTTTTACTTAGTAGGAAATGTGGGAATTGTTTCACAATCAATTCTATTGGGATCCTTTAGGTTTGCCTCCAATTCATGCTATTAATTCCGTAAGGAATCTTGTACACATTCCTTTAGGATATTTGTGACTACATTATGGGGAGCAGCCAATGGTCCCCACAAGGAAAACAGCTTAATAAACCCACAAAATAATGAAAATCTTTCTGTGAGGGGTGGTAGAAAATATTATTAAATTTGTATAAGAACATGAATGTGTCCAGGTTTATATTATATATTAATATGTATATTACCAAATATCCTCATAAGGATCAGCCAGCAGCCCCCACAAGGAAAATGCATTAATAAACATACTAAATTACGTTTTTATGAAAAGTTTTTTTGTGATGAGAATGTTTAGGCGCAGGATTTGTGTAAGGGAATAGAATATACAGTTTGCACAGTATAAAAATCATTACGCCTATAGAGAATCCCCAAAAAGATAGCGAAATTTAGTATTTGTGTGTGTGTATGTGTGTGTGTGTGTGTGTGTGTGTGTGTGTGTGTGTGTGTGTGCACATGAATGCAAAGGCAGTGAGATTAACATAGATGTATCACACCAGCAGGCAACACAGAATAGCTGAGTTCCAGACACACTCTGGTTTAGGGGTTGAATATGTGTGCGTGTGTGTGTCTGTGTGCCACACATTTTGAACATGTTTCTCTAGGCTCCTTTATTTGCTGTCTGCTCCCAGCTTGATTCATCTCAAATTCAACACATACTGACAAGGCAGATTTGCTCTGTAATGAAGAATGTCTTGTCTTTACATGTGGAAAACATTTGCTCGCTAAAATGGTTTGGTGGGTTGAAATTCAACTACAAAAATTCAACAACAAAAAATTAATAAAATCGGTTGTACTTTATTTTACAGTATGTGCACTTACCTAAGAAAGCACACCGTAACATAAGGTGACTACATAGGTTAAGTTTAGGTTTAGGGCTATGTTCAGGTTTAGTACCTAGTTATTACCCAGTTATTGTCATTTCTACTAATAAGTACTATAAGCGTGGGGAACAGGAATGTAAAATAAAGTGCTACCAGAAAATCATTATTTCCACTTTATATAAAAATCTAAAAATCAAATCTTGGAGATTTTCGGGTGTGTGAGAGGGGGGGGGGGGGGGGGTGTTGTAGTGGTTAAATTCACGTGTCCTCATCATCCTTAATCTAAATAACATCCCCTCCTTTTTACAGTGACGTCTCTTCTCTGACCAATAGCAAACCACAACCATCCAATCGATACCAGAGGGACAAAAACAAGTCCCTCCCTACATTTCTTCTTGTTCGAGCCATTTCACTTCATAATACGTAAGAAAAAACTATCACAACTACCATTTCTTGTTGGCTTTATTCAGACAGATACTGATCATTAATTATAATGATAATGCTGTGGTCTCTGACTTATACACTCAATGTGAACTATCTATGCAGGGGAAGTGCACTAGCATTGACTCCGTACAATTTAAGAGTCAGATTAAAGTAATTACTGGTCACACATGCTGAATGACTGCTAAACCCTCTTAACTTTGACCTGTGTTAGCATGACAAGTGACAAGAGTGACAAGTTGGACATAGTTTGAAAACACTACTAAGTTAAATTATGCAAAATAACTAAAAATGTTGCCCCAATAGCACTGTTAAAACAAGCCACAATCACTTTGCATGTGTACATTCGACATGTTACATATTTGCAGAACCTGAACAGATTTTAAAACACTAGGCGTCATTCTCTTGCAGACTTTGTAAATGGTTACACAAAAATTGAGCATCATACACTAAACGACTAAGGATCATACCCTATCAGACTTTCAAATCTAATATCCTCCAACTGAATGGAATCATAATCTGAAAAAATCTGAGTCTGTGCCTATAATACACTACGTGATTTTCTGTGAATTCTGTGAACTTTGACTGCCCAGAATCGGCACAGATTTTTGGGATCATTGGGAGAAAAATCTGCGCAAAAGTCATGTAGTGTATTCCAGTCTTAAGTATTTAGCCTTTATACGTGTCACGGTCTAGTCTCGTTGTTCACATCCGGGTAACTTCTATGTATCTTCCAGGTCCTTCACACACCTGTCCGTGTCTAATCACTACCAAAGTCTTGTCAGCTGGTTCCCATTCCGTGTTTGTTAAATACCCTCTTGTATTCCCTAGTATTGGTCGATCATTGAAACTGTTTGACATTGTCTGAGTGGATGTTTCCTGTGTGTGGATGACTTCTGAGTTACTCCGAGTTAGCACTATGAGTGCCGGTTTTTGTTTGTTATTCAAAGTCTTTGTGTTTGTCTCCGCATCACACAATAGCACTCACGATAACAATATGCTGGAAGCAATTTAACCTGAACTGAGTAGAACCCCGATTTACGAAACGCTCTACGTACGAAAAGTTCAACGTACTATAAAAGATTTCGGGGGGTTTTTTAACGACAAAATTATCGAGATGTGAAAAACTAAATCTCGGCCGAGGCGACGATTCCCGCGTTTTGTTTTGAAATTCGCACTCCACTGACCCGGAAACTCGCACCAATCGTCCCGCTCTACCATTGGCTGTCTCCCGTCCAGTGTTGCCAGATTGGACTGAAGATTTCCATCCCAACTGCAGCTTAAAACCCGCCGGGAACCCGCCCAATCTGGCAACACTGCTCCTGGCTCTGACGTTAGCTTTCGCTGCAGCATCCTGCTCTCCTATTGGTCAGCATCGCTCCCACCTGCCTCTACGTAGCGGGCGTTCCTCTCCCATTTCATTTCACGATGAAAGTGAAAGTGAAAGAGAAGAAGAGGATGCTCTCCATGGAGATGAAAAGGGAGATAATTGAGAAGTATGACGCTGGGATGTGCTTGTCATCCATACTGAACAAGCATAGCTTTATTATAAAATTAAATGTGGTGTTTTCGTAGGGCTTGGAACGGATTAGGCAATTTACATGTAAAAGCCTGACTGACTTACGAAAAGATCACCTTATGAAGCCAACCACGGAACGGATTAATTTCGTAAGTCGGGGTTCTACTGTACTTAATTCAAATTTTGTTCAATTTCAGTTGTGTTTTCTGCATTCAACCTCAACATAGCTAATTTTAGACTGGTATACAGTAATCCATCCAGCCACTTCGCAGTTCATGTTTCGGCTTCAGTGCATTGCGGATTTTTCAAAAATAGTCATAGAAAAATAAAAATTCAAAAATACCACCATATCGGCAGCCGTATTGCGGAAAGCAGCGTTGCTTCATCGTGATGAACGAAAGAAACGGTTTCCCAGGATGCCAGACAAAGAGAAAAACTCTCTCAGAGGCTTTGTACACACCCACGGGCACTCAGACAAGACATGTGATTGGTTCCCCGCACGAGATTGACTAATGAGAGCACGAGTGGAGTGGGAGCCTCTTCGCCTCTCTCAGAAGCAAATGTTGATGATCCAGCCCCGATATCTGATGATGAGGCGCTTCCCGAACTGATTTAAAGGCTTCATTATACCAGTGCAGTAACACCATCATCATCATCATTCATCATCACATTCATCGAACCTCACAGGTCTGTCATCGTCGTCATTACTGGAGTCAAGTCTCAAGATATTACTGTCATTGATGAGTGTAGAGCACCATAATACGTATCGTATGAGAGAGAGAGAGAGTAAATGTATAATATTAAGGTTTTATAATTAAATAGATTTAATTAAGATATATTTAAAGTATAAATATACATATTTTAAACATTCTGGTACCTACACAAACATATACGGAAATTCCTAGGGGGGGGCAATCCTACTTCGTGGATTTTCACCTATCGCGTGGCGTTAAAAGAGGAATCACTGTAGAAGTCTGAGATGAGTATGAGTGTGAATGTACAGGATTAAAAGCTGGTGTCAGTCTTTAATGGCCACAGTACTGTTGGCATGGCAACCAGGCAGGCCAACAAATCTGTTTTTAGCTCTTAGAGAGCTTAGTGCAGGTAGACAGCGTGTGTTTTACTAACAACTGGTTTAGTGCTCGTCACACACTATTAGGTTCTAGTGGGCTAAAGGCAAACCTTAAAAACAATTCTTTTCACTACTCTCATAGTGTAATATTGCAGGAAATGTTTTTACTTGAACACTGATAGAGCAATAGATTTTGTGTGAAAATAAATCATAAAAGTGTTTTGTTTGTCTAAAAATCTTTTAATGTATGAGGTGGCGAGGGGGGCCTTTTACCCCCCATGTAATTAATATTATTAATACCATATTTGATTTATGAAGGTTTCATTATAAATATGGTGATTTATCTCTAAAGTGTACATCCAAATCCAACATTTTTTCCTCAAACCTCATTCCTTAACTCAAAAGACTCACCTTCCTCAAGCTCATCCAGATCGGTGATCTTCTGAGATCCATCGATGGTGAAGATGTATCTGACCCCTTGTGGCAGGTTGATGTGGTCCGACAGAGAGCGGGTCAGGTCAGCCAGAAGAGCATCGAATGTGCGGAAACGGTCGTTGGCCACTGCATACACGATGCCCTTGAAGTAGCGGTCGCCGTTACGGTAGAACCGTACCTTCTTAGCCTTCTTCTCATTGGTCAGAGCCTGGAGGGTGCGTGTACGATAAAAACTGCAATGAGCGCTGTGAGTGGGGCTAGGGAGGCCGTTGGGCCGTCCACCTCGTGGGGTCCGAGACGCCTTGTCCCGCTCATCAAAATGGCCGAAGTCCAGCTCCATGGCAACATGTTCAGAGGGGGCATCCATAGTGGTGGTGAAGGAGGTCTTGTACTGAGGAATTATGGGTCTGACAAGAATGAGAAATAACATAAAGGACAAACAGAATTATTATTTTTGGTCTGACTGAGAAAGTAAACTTAAGGTAGCTTGTTTCTGCCACAGAATTTAAAAAAAATTCTAGCAATTTTGACTTTTTTACTCAGAATTCTGAGATATAAATTAGTGATTGTGAGGTATAAAGTCCAAATAAAAGGGGGAAATAAAGTTAGCTCAAAAATCTGATGCAATTGCAAGTTTTTGTCACAATTCTGACCAAAATTTCAGAATAGCTAAATGTAAACTTGAAACTACCTTTTCTTTGAATTATTTCTTATTAATTTTACATTCGAACATTTGGCAGACGCTTTTATCAAAAGACACTTACATTGCATTTAAGGTACACATTAACATTCTAATTAATTCTTGTTTTCCCTGGGAATCAAACCCTTGACCTTGGCATTGCAAGTGTCCCGCTCTCTGCTGTTTGAGCTACAGGAAAGCTGTTCAGTGATGGGCACAAGCTTCCACACACACTAAATCGGTTTAATGTTGTTTAAAGAGATTTTAAGAGCTTCTAACTCAAATTTGCCATATGTTATACTTCCTTTGACTGATGTGTTTATGCAGTAGAATATATCATATACAAAGTCTGTAAAATGCTGCATCGATAGGTCAATGTAATGTTTTGAAATGAAGGAAAACAATCATCTGTAAAACACTTTTTCATATGGTTTTGAAAAAAACACATGTTATTGTCAAGAAAATGTAATGACTCGAGGTTTAACCAATGTTTAAAATGGAATAGCATATTCCCCTTATACCTTAAATGTGATTGTACACATCTGAATCATTCCTTAAAAGGTTTTTAAATATGTTTTTCAAAAATCAAAGAGCCTATCCTATTTGTACAATTATCATAAATGACGAATTCATGAATATAATTGTTTTTTAGGGATCTCACCACCTGTATTTGAATCGGAACAACTTGAAGTGAACACACACAGAATGAAGCACAAAGCAAGCGACGAAATTACGAATAGTGTTTAAAATAGAAATTTGACTGTAAAGAACATTTTACCTGAAACCCTGAAGCCAAATGTGTTTCCGATATAAGTGCTACACATCTACACATGCTCTCTGAGTAACACACACTCCACCATGGATTGGCCTACATATAACAGACCCACACACATTTCAATGTCACTCATGAGCTATTATTAAAAATCCCCTGTGGAGACAATCGTTTCACAAAAAAACTAAACAAAAGGAATCTTTAAACTAGTTATCAGGCAGTCTTTACATACACTTACTGTACAGTAAATGGAAAACAGAGAGATGCACACAAGTTTACTGACTATATACACATTTATACACAGTACAGCATTACTAACACCTTGCTCCACATCTAAATCGATCAACTGTTCTTCACTAGCCAGTATCCATGGCAACAGCTACACAAGCTTGCCATGTTCTCTAAAAGCATTGAAGCAAGGAAACTACATGTCAGCATCAAATCACATGTGATTATTCACTGTATAAGTGCAGATTGATTCACAATATTCCATTCACTACCTATTTATCAATGAAATGTCATTAACTGAAACCTTTTGAAGAACAGAAATGAAATATTGACCGGTTTGTTTGCTTTATTGGCTAAATATGATACCTTTTATAAGGAATGACCTGCAGAAGTTACGTGATATATATGGTGAATTGTGTAATTTCCACACCACCTACAACACCAAACTGATAATAGCAATAGCTATAGTGAATAATAAATATACCAAAATATTTTACAAATACATTTATTGGTATAATACACTTTATTTTACATATGTGTACTTACAGTGTACTTACCTAAGAAAATACAGGGTAATATAAGGTTAAGGTGTAAATTCAGGGTTAGTACCTAGTTATTACACAGTTATTATAATTACTATAATAAGTACTTAGTCTGTACATGGGGAACAGGACTGTAAAATAAAGTGCTACCAATTTATTTTATGCTACGTATACTACAAATAAATTTTATTTATGCACTTAATACAGTATAAATACCCTGCAATACTTTTGGTATAATAAATGAATATACTTAAAAGTCTGCTAAATTGCAACAACTAATTTTGTACTTAATGCACTTTCGTTATCTGGAAGTAGTGCTGAAGTCCAACGAAAGATATACTTTAAAAAAATATTTTTGAATGTGTTAAAATGGAACTATTGCGAGTACTTTAGGTACACTTTAATATCTTTCACTTAAAGACACACACACACACACACACACACACACACACATATGTGTGTATACATATACATATACATATACATACGTATACATATCCTTACTAATAGTGATATTACATTTTAGGCTTTATATTAAGACATGCATTGTGCAACCAACAAGTTCTCCAAATAAAGTTTAATTATAATCAAGCGATGTGTAATTAAATGTGTTAATGGATTTGTACTACTTAATATGAAATAAGTGTAAATACTGTTTGATATAGGTTTTTTTTCTCTAGGGTATACATACACACATTGATTTAAATGCAAATTCTTGACTTTTCATTGGAATTCCAACAACAATATCATGCCACTAAAATCATCCCACAATCCACCGCTCCACCCTTAGTGAGAACTGTGACAAGGAAACAAAAGAGAAGAGGCGGACATATATTTAGCCTTCATTTCCACAGAAACACTCCAACACAACTGCCATTGGATGGGGTTTTATCTCTCAAAAAAATCTTTTCAGGTGTGGGCTAAGAAAAGAGATCATTGTAGAGGGTTTTCTGGGTTTCTAAAATGGGCCAATGGCTTCTTTGAAAGTAGTGCAACATTTACATACACATGCAAATTTTATGTTCTAAAATAATAATCAAATGGCCTGAATAATAACTCTTTGTCAAAGTACAAAGAACTAAAAAATACATAAATAAAATAATCTAATAATCGAAATATCCTATAATGTTTCTACATAGCTTTTGTAACATACATTGTGTCTATATAGGCAGAATAGACCAATTTTTGGAACAGAGTTTATGTCTCTCTCTGATTAAAGTCCAGACTGAGACGAAGGCAGATCCTGGCCACTGAGCTCTTGTGGATCAGGGCCAGAACTTTGAAAGCACAGCTGCTCTCTTTAAACAAAACTCTCTCTGCCCTTCCACAAAAGAAATGTGAAGTAAAAGAAAGTGAATGAAGGAGAGAGTTAGAAAAGGACAGTTGTCTCTGCAGCAGTTCCAACTGTATCTTTTCACATCAACCTTTTTTGGAGGATAAAGTGATTAAGCAAGTGCAAGAATGTAAAAGTCCCTCACATAATGGCACACATGCTTAATAATGCACTCGCACTGCTAGACCACACAAAAAAAGTGTGTGTGTGTATGTGTGGCTAACATATGCTCCATTTGAATTCAATAAACAGTGGTCATCTGTCCATCTCTTTGTCACCGAGGTCTCCTGCCCCCAACAAGACTTTTATAACTTATCCTTGCCCCTCCCACCCACCTTCTGCTGTCCCAGCAATTCGTCAATATTCTCATTCTGTTACCCCACCCTCCCATCTGAGCACAGATTCCCTCAAAATACTCCCCCATTACCCCCTAAACCAACAATGGATCAATAACCACTCTGCCTCATATTATACACACACACACACACTTCTATTCAAAGCCAAATCAATATCTACTCATCAATGTCCTGATATGTTTTTAACTCTTTTTGTCTGCGGAACCACCTGCTGTTAATAGCCATGCTCCCTATTCCCTGTCTGGCAAATATCACGCTGTGTCCTGGATTTGGTCGATTAAAGGTTTTGTTTAAATTCCGCCTGGAGATGGACAGTCACTTAAATGACAATACAACCCCACTAAATAGGGATTGCTCTCGTACCGAGAGTTTAACTCAGCACTATCCATGTTTGATTCCGTCCCTTTCATTGTAATACTTCCTAAAACAAGTTTATTACACACCTTCATACTCATATAGCTAAGTATCAAATTTAATGTGTAATTTGCATAGTTTGTGCCACAGACATGACTGATACAGCAAAATGTGTGATTTGTTGAGGAGAAGCGTACAATTACTTCATTAGTAATTAGTTCCTAATTTTGTTTTGAAGGTCTCCTACAATAGGTTTAAATGCGTCCAAAGTCAAAAAGATTATTTTTCACACAATTTTGTCAAAATTTGCATTGTAGCATCACCTCTTTTTTTCAAGTGTTTGAAATGGTTTGATAAAGGATATTGGCTCTGTAAAACCCTCCTTTCCAAGAACCTACTTTGCTCTGATTGGTCAGACGACCCAGTCTGTTGTGATTGGTCAACCAGTTTCTGTCAGGGTTCTGCCACATTCAGTCTAGTAAATTCTTAGTTCTGTGGCAGAGCTCTGGCACTACCATACTGTCTCGTGTTTGGTGTGTTTGCGCACGGCTTCGAGGATTCAAGCCGCATGCGCTTGTCTGTGTAACGTCTTATGTGTGGGTTATGATGTCCGATCCCGAGACTGGTCTTGTCTAGTTTCGGTTTGTGTCGGGATTCGGACATTCATGACCCGTGTGTTCGTCCTTGTCGTGAGTGTGCGAGCCGAGTGGTTCCTTGTTCTCACTCACTCTATGTTTTGTGAGTGGGCCCGGTTTCATTGCCGCACTCTCTCGGGTCTGTGTGCAGTGTTGTGAGCATTGTTGATCATGTTTACATCAGCCGCGTGCTTTCGTGTTGTGTTTTCGTGTTGCGTCTTTGTTTAATGTGGACACACAGCGATGCGCGTTCGCAATGGCCCTGTTCGTGTCTTGTCATTGTATACCCGGCCCACCTTGCTCCCTTGTTTAACTTTGATTTGTCCCAGCTGTTTTCCCCTCAATTACCCTTCCTCCTGTGGCTATTTAATCCCCTCGTATTTGCTGTCTGGTGTCGCGTCGTTGTCTATACTTTGTTGGTTTCTCGTGAAGAGTCTTGTCATGCCTAGTCTTGTTCAGTGTTTAGTTTTTCAGTCAGTCTTGTTTTCTCCCTCTCGGATTGGTTTTTGTTGGTAGTTTTGTTTTGTATTTTTTCAACAAAGCCCTGTTCCTCATTTCAATTGAGTCCTCGCTCGTCAAATCCCAGACACTTTCAGCTACAACTACAGTGTTTGACAATGAATAACATGGGTTGGCGTTATAAAAATTTGTTGCAAACCTAAATAGGTTTATGCAGAAAGTAAGACTGGAATTACTGACCACTCAGTTCATTCAGTTCAGAATCATTTCTTCCTTTTGAGAGACAATAACTCAATTTATAGTGTGCTTTTCTTTGAAACTTTTCAGACCTTTTGCATTTTACAAACAGTTATATACCACACTCTATGAGAGGTAATATCTCAAATCGTCGTCTGAAATCTGAGATGTAAAAAATCCCTAACACTACAACTGTCCTTGATCTGAAGTTACTTGGCATGAGTAAGAAAGTAACAGTATGTCAGAGTTAAAGAGAGTGCTCTGGCAGTATTGGACTATTGAAGTGATTAACCTACTTTATTTTTCACAGGGGAAAACAACCTGGGTAACAAATCATAGTAAGCAGTTGTAAAGTTACATGCTCATATTTCAACCCATTAAACACAAGCACATGTTACTCGTTAGATATCTGTGAGAAAGTATCATCTGAAAAACACTGGATTCTATTTGAGCAACAAATTTGTGTGTACACATCTGAAATCTCTCATTTCATTTAAACAAAGCTAATACATTATTGTGTTGCGTTTTATTTTTTATGTAATCAGAGGATGTCAATATGAACAGTATAAATTAATGTTGAAGTGTTTTTTAATGGACCATGGGATAATAAACAGATACGATTTTAAAAATTTAAACAAACTGGAACAAATGATTATTTTTAAAAATCGATTAATCTATCTATTATTTTTGAATGATCTAACTGTTTCCTGAATGGTTGATTAATCCTTTAGTTAATTTACCGATAAATAATAACCATAACTATTCTATGTATGATCTTTTACCTAGTGATATTATGTATCACAAGATAAGATGAGGTTTATGCAGTACATTCCTAATTATGAAAGGTGTTTATTATGACTGCATTCGCAGACAATTGGGGGGATTTAAAGCAGTAAAAACTGTTACAAGTGTGAATCCTGAAATGTTTTGTTCAGTCTGAAGATTAAAGTAACTGCTTGAATATGTTTATTCAGCTGTATGATCAAACAGCTGAAGTCATAACCACATTCTAACTAACTAACCATAATGGCAACAGTGTCAAAAATGGCGGTGTCCATAAAACCACAAAGTTTTACCGTGACCAACAGCGTGTGCTTGAATGAGTCCAGTTGAGGCGCAAGTTCATCCAGTAGATATTTTAACCGGTTGCTGAGACTACAGTTGAGCCGCATGCCTCACAGCCACAGCAACTCGCAAAAATCAGAATGCCGTATAAACATAGCTGTATTAAGCACAAATTATGAGATTGACAATAATAGTCTAGTCCTGTGTAAAATTTCACTGTAATGGTCCAAATACTTAAGCTGCCGTCTCATCGTTTTGAGGTAAGAGAGCCCGGGACGTTTTCTTTCTTTTCAGATGCTCCTGTATAGAAGTTGTGCTGCTGTGGTTTGCCATTTCGGTTTTACAGAGAGTGCAGAGCACCCTTTTATTCTGTCTCTGATTAAAACATTTCCACACATTAGATCAGGCTCAATATTTTTGGATTAAATTATTGTTAACCACTGGCAAGATTTTAAAGAAATACTCATCCATAACGGTGTTGACAGACAGCAAACACAGAGCGTGGTTTATTAATCTAAGATATGACATGTCAAATCCATATCAGCATTTGAGAAGAGGCTTTATCTGATGACTAATATTTGAAGGCTGCTCTTTCAAATCTCAACACAATTACAGATCTCATGTTTCATTTAACTATGATTTTTGTCCCAGGTATTTCTCCTTGTTTAATAAAAAAAAAATGCTTGCATTAAAATTAATGTGCATAACAAATCTCAGATAATTAGATTTCTGACATTTTGGCAGTCATTCAATGCAGACATTGACATTCTAATCAATTCTTGCTTTCCCTGGGAATCGAACCCATGACATTGGCGTTGCAAGTGCCACGCCCTACTGTTCTAGCTACAGGAAAGCTTCCTGGCATTGCTAAGATGGTTTTTGAAGCTTTAGAAGATATAAGAGATATCACTGAGGTGGGTGTGGGGTTAAGGTGGTCTCTAAATATAAAAACTAAGAAGAAAGAGGCTATAGCAAAACATCTTCAATTAATCTTTATATGCAGTCTCATTGCTATTTTGAAAAAAAAAATACTAAGATATTAAAGGACGAACTAAGGGATAGGAAAAGATTCCACAGTAGTTTTGGCAGGTTATTATATTCATAACACATATTCGCAGTACTTTCAGACCTACACTGTATTCAAATCCTTTAGGACTTGTCAGACGGCTAAGGTGCTTCCATCTCTATTGACTTATTTAGAGGAATCCTATAAACACTTGTCGGTGCTACCTAGCTTGACGACACCTCAATTAGCTCCTTAATCAGCAGCCACAGCCTGACCTCCACTATCTTTAGCCTGTAATGATGGGATTTCTGAGAGTTAGGTTGCTACAAGTCAGCTTATTTGACACCAATCCAAAATCACAACACACGGCACTACAGACAGAGTGAAGGAAAGAGTTCTTAAAAAGACATCAGGACTTCCTTCGCAACCATTCAAAGTGATGAAGAAGATCTGAGGTTGTAACCACTGTAGACCTTGAGGGGAATGATTTCTTTGATATCTAGATTAGTAGTTAATATAGGTTTATTTTCCTCCATTGACAGCTACGCAACTACCACTGTGATGCTTCAAAAAGTTCATAAAGAGATCGTAAAACTAACCCATATGAATTGCGCGGTTTAGTCCAAAGTTTCAGAAGAGACATGATCACTTTATATGATGAACAAATTGGATTTAGGCTTTTATTCACATATAAACATTCGTCAACTCACACATTAGTTATGATAAAATGGAAGCTCAATTGCTCAAGTTCAAGCTCACTTGATGTTTGAGAACTAATGAGGTTCATTCTCGTGTTACGCATCACGTTTGATCTTCAGCAAGAACTAATGAGGTTCATTCTCATGTTACGCATCACGTTTGATCTTCAGCAAGAACCAATGAGGTTAATTTTCGTGTTACGCATCACGTTTGAGCTTCGGCAAGAACCAATGAGGTTCATTCTCGTGTTACGCATCACGTTTGATCTTCAGCAAGAACCAATGAGGTTCATTCTCGTGTTACGCATCACGTTTGATCTTCAGCAAGAACTAATGAGGTTCATTCTCATGTTACGCATCACGTTTGATCTTCAGCAAGAACCAATGAGGTTAATTTTCGTGTTACGCATCACGTTTGAGCTTCGGCAAGAACCAATGAGGTTCATTCTCGTGTTACGCATCACGTTTGATCTTCAGCAAGAACCAATGAGGTTCATTTTCGTGTTACGCATCACGTTTGATCTTCAGCAAGAACCAATGAGGTTCATTCTCATGTTACGCATCACGTTTGATCTTCAGCAAGAACCAATGAGGTTAATTTTCGTGTTACGCATCACGTTTGAGCTTCGGCAAGAACCAATGAGGTTCATTCTCGTGTTACGCATCACGTTTGATCTTCAGCAAGAACCAATGAGGTTCATTCTCATGTTACGCATCACGTTTGATCTTCAGCAAGAACTAATGAGGTTCATTCTCATGTTACGCATCACGTTTGATCTTCAGCAAGAACCAATGAGGTTAATTTTCGTGTTACGCATCACGTTTGAGCTTCGGCAAGAACCAATGAGGTTCATTCTCGTGTTACGCATCACGTTTGATCTTCAGCAAGAACCAATGAGGTTCATTCTCGTGTTACGCATCACGTTTGATCTTCAGCAAGAACCAATGAGGTTCATTCTCGTGTTACGCATCACGTTTGATCTTCAGCAAGAACTAATGAGGTTCATTCTCATGTTACGCATCACGTTTGATCTTCAGCAAGAACCAATGAGGTTAATTTTCGTGTTACGCATCACGTTTGAGCTTCGGCAAGAACCAATGAGGTTCATTCTCGTGTTACGCATCACGTTTGATCTTCAGCAAGAACCAATGAGGTTCATTTTCGTGTTACGCATCACGTTTGATCTTCAGCAAAAACCAATGAGGTTCATTCTCATGTTACGCATCACGTTTGATCTTCAGCAAGAACTAATGAGGTTCATTCTCATGTTACGCATCACGTTTGATCTTCAGCAAGAACCAATGAGGTTCATTTTCGTGTTATGCATCACGTTTGAGCTTCAGCGAGAACCAATGAGCTTCATTCTCGTGTTACGCATCACGTTTGAGCTTCTGCAAGAACCAATGAGGTTTGTTCTTGCATATCAAGCAGGTTCGGTTGATCTTCTGTTTATATTCCCTGATTAAAGTTTATATGTCAATAAAAGCCTAGGTTAAATTTGTTAATCAAATAAAATGATTGAGTCTTCTGAATATTTGGACAAACCCACTCAATTCATATGGATTAGTTTTAAAATCTCTTGAACTTTTTGAAGCATCAAAGTGATAGTTGCGTAGCTGCCAAAGCAGGGACAGAAAGCTCTCAGATTTCATCAAAAATATCTTCATTTGCGTTATGAAAATGAGTGAAAGTCTTATGGGCTTGGAATGACATGAGGGAATTTTCATTTTTGGGCGAACCCTTTAAGACACACAATTTGAGGTATCAGATTTGAGGTATACATGAGCAAGATTTCTGCAAAAGGATTTAAAGATGATTGTCAAGAATGTTAATATTGTTAGCAATTTCTAATGGATAGCTGGTAATTAGTTAGCACGAACGGTATGGTGGGGTTGTCTTGCCAACAGGGCGGTCTGTGGCATTTAGACCTGGGCTTGTGTCCAGTGTGACTGCCAGAAGGGATTGCAGCAGCTTTTCCAATTAATGCCTGGCTACTACCCCTCTCGCCTCACCTTGGAATACGCACAAAATAACGCTGAGAAATCTGTAAACAAAGACGCACAGGACACAGTAAACGTATAAAGGGAGAGGATTTGAAAACGACATGAACACAAACAAACATACTCAGATGTGACATTAAAGAACAGTCCTAGGTTTGATTACAAAAGCCGGTGTAAAATGTTGAGGCGACGCCCATGACTGAGGTGGCCCACAGATATTCCCCTCCCTGTTGTGCATTAGTGCTGATTTATGGGTCTGTTATTTTTTCTAATCCTATGGACTGTGTCCCTCTGTACCAGTAAAAAAAAGGGATTAGATCCTTATTGTGGTCACCCAAACACACTACACACCTCGAGTGCATTTTTACGGCCATCACTGGTGCGGGGGGGGGGGGGGGGGATTGGGCCTGGTCCACAGCTGATACAAGAGCTCCTACTCATCCACCCATCCTCCCATGGTGGCCAGAGATGACTCAAATGCACACTCACACACCAGAACTAAGATGCACTGAATCAGCAAGATTCCTAGTGTCATCCAGACATGCCAGTTCATGACAGTATTAGAGACAGGACTACTCCTTTTATTAAAGTAAAATTCTAAAATCAGTTACTCACTCTCATCTCATTACCAACCATCCTCTCATTATCAACCCATGTTCTTCCTTCTGAGGAAAACAAAACAAAATGTTTAGCAGAATCTGCAAACTCTTCTACAGCGAGGGTGATTTCCATAGAAAAAAGCGTACATTTCAGTCTGTTCTTCCCACAAATCTATCGTTTGGCTTCAGGAGATTTAAAATGAAGTGTTTAAGTCATTTGGACAACTCTTTCTGCCTTTTTGGAGCTTGAAAGCCCCAGTCCCTATTCACTTTCATTTTCTGGAGAAGATCTGCTTGGGCATTCTGCCTAACTTTTCGTTTGGTTTTCCACTTGAAAGAACTATTACTTTATAAAGACTATTACTTTATAAAGAAAGCATTTTTTTGTTTGTTAACAAAGCCATGGTGTGGTTTTACCATGTTTAGCCATCACTGCACCATGGTACTGCCCAAGTACTTTTTTGTAAGGGAAAGACCTCCAGTGAAGGTAGCTATAATCGACTGTTTGTGTTTATAAAACACTGCTGTTTCATGATGACAGGTTCAAACTTTTCCTGTAGGACCGTTGAGTGTTGGTTAATAAATTCTGATGTCACACTGTGCTGCAGTGTAAAGTGTCCAGTAGCACATCACACACAGAATCACACACAATGAGAAGGATAAAACTGGTCATAGTGAAAGCAAATGGTCTCCAGGGGAAAGTCCGTATACCCCACTCCCCCCATCCACCCGCCCAGAGAGCTCCACGAGCCTGTTTCATTGTGTCTCTCAGGCACATGCTGCACTACAGCAAATTCAGGATGGTCTAATACTTTACACTCACACACACTGCAACCTCCAGGGTATTAGAGAAGAGAACCCCACAATTTGATTCTCCCAGAGACAATCGAGTTTTGCTCAAATTTGCTACTTTAATCATTTTAAAATACACAATTTGTAACCAACTCAAAAATATCCAATATTATTATAAAATAACATTTAAAATCAAATCTTTTAGAATACTTACTGTAGGTCCCAATATTCGGGTTTCCAATAGGATAAACTATATCTAGTCTAAGACATAAAAAAGTGAAGAAAGAGTGAGTTTGTGTTTTCTCTTAACTATCCAGTAACAAGACGTTATTCCATTACAGTTGTAATAATTAATGTTGTGTAATTGTAATATGTTTTAATTGATTTTTAGAGGATTCTTATTTGATCCCATTAGAGTGGGTTTCAGATTAGAAATCATGTAGGCTACACATTCCTTCAGCAATTCTTAGCAAAGGAAAATTATTACTGGTAAAACTCGAAAATGAAATATAGCCTATTACTTTTTCCTTCTTTTCTATTTTTATTTTTATTATTATTGTCATTTATGTTGATATATTAAATGTATATAAAATCAGGGTTAATGTAATATATATAATTATTAATATAGCACATATTTTAATTATACATATATGCTGCCTCGAACCTTGAACCACCTCACTGTTCATTCATTAACACTCCCAAAAATCTCTCTCTTTACTTCTGACATTAAAGTAACTCACTTAACGTTAGAATGATTACATGAGATACGTTTGCGATCAACACGTTTTTCTTTTAAAGTAAAAGTGTGCCGGCGTCTGACTTACCAGTGGTACAGTGCGCTGCTGCTGCTGTGTGAGTGTGTGTGGGTGGGCGTGGATGCTGCAGGATCGCGCTGCGCTCCGTGTCTTTGTCTGCCGCTTCAGCTGCTGCTCTGCCCGCGGTGCACTCTCTACCGGCACACCGCGCGGTCCTAGCGCCGCCCCTCACACGCCCACTGAGGACAGTCAACGCCTACTGCAGGCCTTCAGCGTCCAGAAACATCTGCATTCATGTGTTAATGCACTCTTAACGAGTCAGAACCTCACCTTGAAGCCCAATATGCTGCAGCACAATTAATGACTCCATAATACCGCTAACTATTTTCAATCAATAGTTCGTCAAAAAAGTATGTACAATTTAACAAGTGCAACATTGTGTTTATTTAATTGCCATTTATGCATTTGGCAGATGACATTCTAATCAGTTCTTGCTTTCCTTGGGAATCGAACCCATGACCTTGGCATTGAACGCACCAATGCTTTCTGCTTGAGCTACAGGAAAGCCATTCCAAATTAGTCCAGTTAACATTTTAATTGTTATTTAGACTGTAAAAGTATAATTCATCTGTTTGAAATTATATGAGGGTGAGTAAATAATACCTTTTTGTAGTCCATCATTTTAATAAAACTGCTAATGAGTTAACTTTCCAGTGGAATGCACTGCAATGAGTGTTTAGGATAGAATACATTACAGTGAACAGAAAATTAGCACATTCTATGCCTATATGTTTGATTTTCCTTTTAAGAAATCGAAAGAAGGCAACTCTTTAATAAAAAAATAAACAACACTTTTAATATAAACAAAAAAGGCACACTTGTGAGAGAAATACACGGCCAACATCGCTAACAACTGACAAAGACAAGAGAACACATGAGGGCTTATATACACAGGATAATGGGGAACAGGTGACAAGACTAAGGAGAAGAGTGATTGACAGACAGGTGAAAGATGACAAGGGAAGCACACGGAAGAAAACAGGAAGGGGGTGGAGACATGACAGGACTGTGACAACTCACAGTGTAATGTATACACTGTCGCTGTTTGGATTTCAATAGGCAGATGCTTAAGAGTCAAATTATTGCCATGATAATTATGTTTCAAGAGAGATTATGGGGGAAACTGTAACTGTATATTCTTTGATCTAGTTTAAACCCATCTTTGCATATTGGTGGCTGTTTACCTTTGTGTACATGAACAATCCTGACAAAATTAGAATTTTTTTATCTAGTTTAGATGTATATTTGCATATTGCCCTCCATTCACCTGTAGTGGACTTGAACAAAACAGTGCTCTATGATTTTTGCCAAGAAAATTTCACATAATTTGCCATTGTTTGTGTGTGTGTGTGTGTGTGTGTGTGTGTGTGTGTGTGTGTGTGTGTGTGTGTGTGTGTGTGTGTGTGTGTGTGTGTGTGTGTGTGTGTGTGTGTGTGTGTGTGTGTGTGTGTGTGTGTGTGTGTGTGTGTGTGTGTGTGTGTGTGTGTGTGTGTGTGTGTGTGTGTGTGTGTGATTTTTAGAACAGATTAAGCTGTATTCATCATATTCCATGACCAGAACTTGTCTATTTTGCAATACATTTAGAAAATAATTCAATGACCTGAAGACATAACTTTACATAACTTTGAATTGATAAACTAGAACAATATTACAGTAAAATATAAAACAGAACTAGCATAAGATATTTAGCATTTTGGCACAGGAGAGTGGCATGAAAATAATAATGGGATATTAATGTACAACAGAAGTGACATATGTCTTGTATGTCATTAACTGCATAAGAATTGTTTTTATCTTTAATAACATATTGGAATTACATTTTCTGTCTATGACTGTATTGTCCATCTTCGAATGGTTTGAGAAATCATAAATTAAACTGTCTAGACATAGTAATTAGTAAAGAAATCCCATTAAAATCTAGTCGTTAATTAATAACTAGGTACTTTGTTAGAGCAGCTTTCTGAATATTTATATCATTATAACTACATATACAAGTTTAAAACATAAAATTACAATAAACTGTAGGTTTGTAACTTTGGCATCACCTTGATTTGATTTATTTAATTGTAAAAAATAATTTAGACTTCTGTTTCTGACAGCATTTTTTATTTCATTTATTTTTTGCTTTGAAGAGTCTGTAACTGTAAAACCTGCTGTGGGTCAAGGGGAACAGTCATTCATTGCTCATTGTACAGATCTATGTCCTCTTCAACTTCAAAGATTCAGTGATTTAGGCCAAAGCATTGAGCAAACACAAGCCCTGTGATGTGTCAAAACGATAATGAAAGAAGATTAATTGTGTGATATTATAACCTTTCTACCTTTCCTCACACACACACTTAATCCTTTTAGTGGAAACAACAGTCTGTGTGCGCAACATTTGGATTCATGCCAAGGTTAGAACACTTTGCCATTACAAAACACAGTTGGATGAGACACTCATTACTCATTATTTATGAGAACACAGAACTGTATGTGACATCACTGAATTCACTGACAGGTTTGTGTGTCTACATGTGTCTCTATGTATGATGGCGTGTGTGTGTGTGTGTGTGTGTGTGTGTGTGTGTGTGTGTGTGTGTGTGTGTGTGTGTGTGTGTGTGTGTGTGTGTGTGTGTGTGTGTGTGTGTGTGTGTGTGTGTGTGTGTGTGTGTGTGTGTGTGTGTGTGTGTGTGTGTGTGTGTGTGTGTGTGTGTGTGTGTGTGTGTGTGTGTGTGTGTGTGTGTGTGTGTGTGTGTGTGTGTGTGTGTTTGTGATGAGAAGACCATTCACATCACGCCTGACCTACCCGTGCTTAAGAATTTTGTCATACCAACACACGCCTTGGTAAAAAAAAAAGTCAAAAGAAGAGGCTTTGCCTGTTCCAGCAATGTCATTCTGACACATGAAAGCTTTTCATCCCCGTCCCTTCTAATGAGCTTTAATTGTCTCAACTTCTTTGATTCATCTGTAATGGCAGAATGAAAATAATGAAGAACTGGTGACATTTAAAAATGTAATTTAAAAGTGTTAATTATTTTGTGGCATGTCTAAGGTTTACAGGATGATGTAGTATCTGTAGGTTGGTAATAGGGTGCGTAAGCAATGACATACATCCAAGCGAATGAGATCAAGGGAAGTTAGCAAGGGAAGGGCATACAAAAAGTGGACTTTTTTCTTCAAATACTACTTTTTCTGTCATTTTTACTCCCTCAACAACACACTCAAAACCATGGCTCCCTATCTGGACCTTCGAGGACACATTTACTGATCAGCAGGTCCACTATAGTCATAGTTAGAGTGGTAGGTGTAGACGAGGGCTTTAGGGGTAGAGAAAATAAGGTCAATCCATTGATGATTTTAATACATGCAATCATATCCACTGAATATGTATTATTATTGCATAATCTTTTATAATGTACAACAATACACTGAAGTGCAAAAAATATCTGCCAAGTATAGCATCTAACAGGTAATAACCACAGATTGAGTTTTTTTATTAGAGTCAGACTGGTAAAGCAAAGGCTGCAGTTCAAGTTTCAATACCAGAGGGAAATGACTGAGAACCCCTTGAGCCACAAGTCATAAATTTCTCTCTTTTCTTAACTTTTAATCTACGAGCATATGAATGACCCTAACACTATTTACACTTAGCATCTAGCATTTAGCATCTAACTACAGGTAGCAAGAATATACTGTTATTGTTACTATCACTATTTGCTCTCACATTATATGTTTTAGGTGTTCATGCAATTAAATGAACACAGGCAACATCAAAATTGGATAAGATGTGAATCGAATGAACAAGCTAACAACGGCATTAACCCTCTTTAAGGGCAAAAGCCCTGATAACAAGCTACTTAGCATTCCTAAAAATGTGTCATAAATAAAGTTCCACATGATATTTTAATGATAATTCACAGGCAGATAGTCCAAAGACTGGCCGCAGACACACTCAACTAAACGTAGACGTGACCGGACAACAAACAGAGGAAAAGAAGGAACTTAAGTAACTGTCAAATGAATGAAATAATGGATAACATAAAGGATAACACTTGTGCTGAATAAATAAATTACCATGACGGGAAAAAAGAAAAAGGACATCAGGAACTACTTTCCTGGAGCTCAAACAGTAGACAGTGGTGCTTGCAACATAAAGGTCATGGGTTTGGTTCCCAGGGAAATCAATAACTGGTTAGAATGTCAGTGTGAATCTTGAATGCAATGTAAGTCGCTTTGGATAAAAGTGTCTGCCAAATGCATACATGTAAATGTAACTAACTGAATATACTAATATTGTTCATTAGCTGAAAATTATTGATCTGAAAATAATTCCATGTACAGTATGTTGTTGTCGTGATATGTGTATTTTGGACTTCCCTAGTTCATAGAATCATGAAGATTATTGAAACTTTATAGTTAAATGAACGAGTCTTAAGACTAAAAACAACAAAAACGAGCCACCCATAGATGTTTCAATATGATTTCATTTCACTCCCATTGTTTCTAGTGGCTCCAAAGGGGTTTATTCTTCCGGGTGGGGTGATCTGTTTTGGGATGCCTCCCTCTGCCTCTTCAGTCTTCAGCTGTCTCTACATTCTCAGGCTCTTGAACCCAGCTCATATCACACATTACTCTGATTCAAGCTGACCACAATGTCTATAACACTTCTACACAGCTGCTGCTCTCTCAATGAAAGAGAGAAAACACTATTTCTTCCTTCAGTAAGGTGCAAATATTAGTTTAATATTGATATTTTGCATTTTCTGAAGACAATATTAGTGGTTCTAAGGTTCTACCAGGTTTACACTATGGCAATCAGAGTATGACTATAGTTATTCTGGTTTGCTGGTGTTGTGGTTGTTCGGGTGTTTTGAGGTGATGTCATGTTGTCTTCACATACTATCAGAATTATCAGAAATACAAGTCAAGTTGTTTTTGGACGGGCCAAAAGCATTAAACATGGAGGAGAGGAGAAAGACTCCTCCTGTGACTGGTATACTTTATTCGTTTTTTCCACAACAGCAGCATCACCTTGACGTGTGATTAAAGTAGTGCATATTTATTTTCACATCTCTTGCAATCGGAAAATTCTGACCAGCTGATAATACCTAGAATATCAAAGTCAACTGCTGGCGGTCGATCTTTTTCCTATTTAGCTCCTAAAATCTGGAACTTTCTTCCTAATTCAGTTCGGGATGCAGACACAATCTGTCAGTTTAAATCTAGGCTAAAAACACAACTCTTCAACCTGGCATACACATAACACATTATACATACATTTTTAATCCAAATCATGTAAAATGATTGTTAGGCAGCATAATTTAGGTCAGCCGGAACCAGGAACAATGACAATAACATAACATCTGAAGTACTCATTACATCAGAAAAAGAATGGCATCTACGCTGATATTAGTCTCTGTTTATTCCGAGGTTACCATGGTCACCCGGATCCGGGCCGTATCCAGATCAGATGGAGAACCTGCACCTGGACCCAAGCCCACCACAGCCATGAAGTGTCTGCTGAGCCCGTGACTCTACTAGACCCTCCCCTGTTAAGATCATGAATCAATCTCCAACCAAACCTGTAACCGTGGAGTTGCGTTGTGCAATGCAGAGAAACATGGAAATCCAGGACTTCAGAGAAACCTGTTTTGTTCTAGATAAAGACAAACAATACCTGACAACTGAGGAGGGAACAGTGATGACTATATACACAGGCAGTGATTAGCAGACGACAAACAGCTGGGAGGATAGTGTCCATGGAAACAGGTAGGTGACAGAAGTATCTGGAACAAACAGGAACATGTGACGCAATGGCAAAATAAGAGTCCCGGTGAGTTGAGTTGTGACAAGACTGAACTGGATTTAATATTTTGACCTGAATTGTTGTCAATATAATAATCATGCACTGTTTGGCTTTTGGCCAGAGGAGAACTGGTCCCCCGATTGAGCCTGTTTTTTTTTTTTTTGATTGGTCACCTGCTGGATTTTTTGGTTCCTTGCCACTGTTGCCTCTGGCTTGTTTAGTTGGCGACACATAACACTTAATATTCTTCAAATTTACTGATTCGACTGCTCTTTTAGAGCTGCTATTCAGCCAAAACAAATTTTGTTTTTATTGCTTTCCTGTGACAACCATTGTTTCATTCCATTGTTGGTTGCTATGCATTGCTATGATGTTCTAAGTGGATGCTAATAGTAATATATAGTGATATTATTTAATTGCTTATCACTTTGGACCATTATGTGGCACTGCTGTCGTTGTGTGAGGGGACAATTACAAATACAAAGTAAAAAAGCTTTTTTTGAAAAGTTGATCAAAAGCTAACTAGCATTTTTATTTTTACAATTTATTATACATTTTGACCAGAATGCAGTGCAGTTCCAAAATATTCTGAGTACCTTCAGGGCATGGTCCCAATGACCCACACTGAGTTTTGTAATGAGCCTTGCGTTAGTAAAAAACAGAATTCAGAGACGGTGCAGAACGCATAAAATGAAGTACGGCTGAGCCTTTAGTGACGCTGGAGGGTGTGAATTGGAAACTCTCTATCTTTTTATATTTAATATTTATATAAAGTGGTCCACATTCTTGTTCTCCTGTAGCTCAAACAGTAGAGCATTGGTGTTCACAACACCAAGGTCATGGGTTCGATTCTCAGGGAAAGCAAGAACTGATTAGAATGTCAATGTGTTCTTGAATGCAATGTAAGTCGCTTTGGATAAAAGCACCAACCAAATAAATGTAATGATAAATGGTCTGACTTACTGCATTAACTTTTGCATTTCACGTGCTTTAGCTGCAACTAGCTAACATTAAACAAACTCTTTAAAAACAGTTAAAAACAAGTTCCCTGCTATTGGGAATCTCACTTATGGCTTTTTTGTTGTTGTTGAAAAATCGTAATGTGACCATTATAGTAAAGATGCTTTCACCAGATACAGACAAGAAAAGAACAGTTGGGGGTAGAGGATTTATCCAGAATAAGAAGGACAGGGATTGTGGATGTAAATACTTTGTAAAATGGACAAAGGCAATGGGTTGGGGCAGGGGGGAGGGTTTGGAGATTTGGATCTAAGGGTCTCAGCAGGCAGTCGGGATATCTCACTGTATGTTCTAAATGCAACACGTGCCACGTTTCTTTCATAACCTCTGTTTCCAGACTACAGCCGGTTGCACATCTCACTCCACAGCCTGCTGCCATTAGCATCAGTCTCACCGCTTATCCTGATTCAACATGACAACCATGAGCTTTAAACACCACACTGTGAATGCTTTAGTTTTACCACAATGGTTTATAAGACAAGATGTTGTATTTAAAAATTTATCTTGTGAATTTTTGTCCTTGTAATGACCCATAGCAAGGAAAATGATGACAATTCTTTAAAAGATGTCTTTAAAAGCTTCTCCAAGAAAGACATGAGATTAAAAAGAGATCACAAATTAGTACTTTAGTCTAATGAGCAGAGTGCTCAGATTTGTTACTGCAGACTGCAATCAAAAGTCAAGATCTCATTATTAACTCAAACATTTCTTATCAAACTCTTAAACAGTCTGAGCTAAATGATGTGTGTCATTTTTTCCCTCCTAATGAAGTCTCCTGAGCTTTGAAAGAGCAACCAAGCAATATCATTTTCCTTCTGGGGAATTTCTCATAAGAAAGTGCCGTTTTAAAAATTGATCAAGTTTCCTGAAGCGTTTACCATATAATGTTAGTAGGATATTGTAGCATAATTTAGAAACTACAAGATTTTGACCCTCCTGATTTTAACACTTCGTTTAAAGGTGCGTGTCTACGTGTAAATGCCCAGTGCTATGATTGGGTAGCATCTTTGAATTAAAAAATGATTACATGTAGAACTATTACAGCTGTCACGATTATTTAATTGTGAAAAATGTTGCTTAAAACATTACTCCCATTGCAGAAAAGGTGGCAATCATTGTGCCTTATAGCATGAACTGCACATACTTCATGAGTCCCTACTTATGAAAAAGCGCTGATCACAGATTAGGCATTAGAATTGAAACGGTTACTTACATGTTACGGCATTACTGTCAGGTCTCTATCTTTCCATAAAAGTCTATTTGCAAAGCCTGCATGGTTTACCAAAGAATCCACAGTGAGATGAACCAAGCAAACACATAATCCTCTACAGACACATTAATATACGGTAGTTGAAAATAAATTGCAACTTAGGAAGGTGATGTTATTTAAGGGTATGTTATTCTGTGCAGGAAGTCTTATAGTTATATAAACCAAACTTTGCCAGCTTGTTTTCAATACAAGCTGTTTTAGACTAATTTTGAGTTCTGAAAATTATATATTATAATTATGGCACAATAACCTCTTATCAAAAGATCAAGGAAAATTGGATTTCTCAGTTCACAACAATAATTATATTAAATGGAGATTTAAATGGCATTTTTTCACTTAAATTTCCTGTTCCCTAACTTTTTATCTGGAGAAAACACGTTCTCACATGTAATCTCACATGCTCAACTGAATAAGGTCAGTGTGATTTTGCCAAGTACGACATGTTCCGGGATATATGTATTTTGTTTTGCTGTCCAAAAATGTAGTGCTAACCCTACACATGACTTACCTATAATTAGAGGGAATTGATATATGAATATGAATTGTGAAGAAGCCCCTAACTCTTGTTCTAAGATTAAACCTGACAGAAATGTAATCAAGTCCCTCAAATCTAAAGATTAGAATGTTGTTCCAGGATTCTGTTGTATTTGGTGAAAGTCTCACTGTACTTTTACCATTTGTCAACAATTGTCTCTTTTAAATCTCGCTTTACATTATCTTTTCTAAGGCATATCAGCTGAAACACAGTTGGCAAAGCTACTACTTAAATGAGACATAACTGAGAACATTGATAAATCTCCTGCTTTGAAAGAGCAATTCATGGTTCAGTATAATATATAATATTAATTACTCTCCTACCAACCCATGTGGAGGAAAGATGACTGTAAAGGACAGACCTATAGCTGGTGTTTTTGTAGACACAAGGAACCAGTATGTGGACTGGTAGTGTGTGTGCATGTGTGTTATACTGTGGCATCTGGTTAAGGAAGATATAAACAGATGATTGGAGGTGGCAGCAGATGTCTGGGCGGTGGGGTGTGGGCGACAGGAAAGAGAGAGAGAGAGAGAATAAGAGCTAAACCAGGAGGGGCAAACGAGAAACAGGAGGACATCCATTGTGACAGCGCACCAGCATGAGGCAGCTGACCCAGACGCAGTGGCGCTCAGTCAGGTGTGCGCAGTGCTCACTGCAGGAGCTGTGGAGCCCCCATATGGCAGACAGGACTAGTGATGCCACTTAAAATCCATTTAATACTCCATCTGTATGTCACATTACAAAAAAGTCATATGTGACACATGGAAAGACTTCCTTTAAAAATAAGTTGCAGATTTGAGAGAGTGCGGGAGGCAAGAGGACATTTCACAGCCCACATGGTCAGTGTGTCAAATGCAAACTGTCTTTCTTGGCAAGAACAGAATTATGTCAGAATATATTGTTATTATCAAACTGAATCTATACAAAATGTAAAATAAATAATAAATCATGTTTATTTATAATATATACTCAAATTATATTTTTATTGTGCTTTAATTAAAGTGTAAACTCAAATATGCTTTCATGTAATTACTATAACTGAAGCTTGTATGTAACTAATGTAAGCGTTACCCTTTTTATATTTTCACAGAAATATGTTTTTAAAATCACTAAAAAAAAAGGTTTTAAATCATCATAAACTCAAAACAGATCTCATATTTACTTATAGTATTATGCATTATTTGTGTGTGTGTGTGTGTGTGTGTGTGTGTGTGTATTGTTTTGATAGACAGACAGACAGGCAGATAGATGGACGGACGGACGGACGGACAGACAAACAGACAGACAGACAGACAGATTGACAGATAGACAGATAGACAGATAGACAGATAGACAGATAGATAGATAGATAGATAGATAGATAGATAGATAGATAGATAGATAGATAGATAGATAGATAGATAGATAGATAGATAGATAGATAGATAGATAGATAGATAGATAGATAGATAGATAGATAGATAGATAGATAGATAGATAGATAGATAGATAGATAGATAGATAGATAGATAGATAGATAGATAGATAGATAGATAGATAGATAGATGGATCAGGGTCACTGTATGTAGGTTTCTTGTTCTCACTCTCACATTCTTTTTGACACATTTGTGCACATACAAATAAGCACACGTATGAGGATGCTGAGTCATATTTCCTGGAAAGGATGATCCACTCATACGGATGGGAAAAGGGGGAAAATACCAACCAGTCCAAGACTTACTGATAATTGAGTGTTCAGGAAAACAGCTGTGTCTACTCTGTTTATATGTGCTGGTACTGTGTGATAGAGGGAGATTGACTGGTCAAATGTCATTGTGTGAACTCTCTGTATGAACACACACCCTTTGCTGTTGTAAATAAACCCTTGGGGACTTTAAACAGGATATATATATTTAATCATATTACTATCAGATGGTAAAATTGTGTTTCGAAAAGCAGTTTACTTCAAAATATACAATGCATTTGTGTGTGTGTGTGTGTGTTTAAAATACATTAGATCTCAATTTGTATCTGTCTGGTTGAGTTGATTGAATCATGAGAAGTGGTCTCTATGTGGCAGAAAAAGATTTTAGATAATTTCAGAGGCGATATGAGTTACTTTTGTTCAAGATTATGAAAGCATGATGAATATCCACAAACTATTAACAAATGAAGGGGTGTGGTGGGCCACTTCAAAGGGAGACAGGCAGCGAATAATGACAACTGAGAACAGGAAAGGGATGAAGGCACAGAGGGGGAGGTTAACTGAAAGACATGACCTGGATTTCTTTTATCTGCTGTTCCATTGTCATGGTTACGGAACGCAGAGCGTCTTTTGTGTGGATCGTAAAGGTTTGCGGGAGAGAGCAACCGTTTAATGAGAGATCTCAGGAAAACCATGACAAAACACAAAGTATAGGTTCAATGTACATATCATCAGGTGTTTTTTCTTTTTTCCTCTTTATTAAATACATGATACACTAATGTACGTAAACAAATACAATGGTACGTGTCCAAAAACATGCTGTAACCATGGTGTTATATCCCAAAATTGTAGCATTAGCTATAACCTTGGTGCTTTTTGTTACTTGTTTTCTTTTTCCAGAGTCCTTGATATGTTATAATCAGTGCTGGCATTGAAGAGAAGAGTACTCGATCCACCCTGTGCGGTGCCCATGCTGTGCGTCTGGCATTACCACAGGCGCGTGTGTGTGTGTGTTGCAGGCCGACTGTGTGTCCTCCTCCTTGAAGCATGTCAGGTCTGTCTGAGAGACTCTAATTTAACCAAGAATAAAAGCGTCTCTGAGATTAAAGGGCAATTAACACAGCAAAGGAAACTGTCCCTCATTTAAACACTTATTGCCATTGTTAAAGCAGGTGTTTACCAGATTCACTAGTCATGCATGGGTTTTAGCTCTACTTGATGATTAACATGCTTGGAAAAAATGTGTAAAAATAGGTTGGTTGGCTGGTTGGTGAAGGACAATGACACAAACCAGACCCCATGAAATTGAGTTTTGTGGCTTTTAGTTCATGTCTGCTTGTTTTAAGGCCTTTTATTGATATATTTTTTATGATATATTACAATGAACCAGAATAAACTTTAAGTAAAAATATGGTTTTAAAATATATAGTAAACAAGACCATATACAATGTTTTGTTCAATAACATGCTCTCTAGAATGAGATTGTGTTTTCCATTTAATACTAACACTTTCTTTTGTATTCTGATTCATTTTTTAAATATCACAATTATTTAATTGTCTGTAAATATGTCAAATGCTGTTTTTCTATCTTTCATTTACAGTATGTCATTGATAACAAGAGTGTGTTGGTTGATGTGACATGAAGGTTGGAAAGGTCACTTGAGGGCACCTGAATAAAAAAAATAATAATTTTTGGAAGTAAAAAGAACAAATCATCTTTCAAACAGTGAAAAGCATGACATTCCCAGAATTCCATGAATAACATTTCACATTTGATTTTTGATTTTAATAATATTTCTTCTTAATTTTTATTTCTCATCAGTTATGTGTATTATGGTTTTGTGCTCCATTTTATGTTGTTAAATTAATGTTTATTGCATTATTTTAGTGTCATGCGTTCACAATTGGTTGCAGAGAGTCGCATGAATACAAGGAGTGAGAAAAACTTTCTTTGTAGAGCAGAATCCACAAGAAAACACATAGTATTATTATAACTATGAAATAACCGACAATAAAACATTGACTACACAGAACAATGAACTAATATCTAATACAGACAGAGATTAATCATTGGAAAATAGAACAGGTGTGTAAATTAATTAACAACCAAGGAAATTAAAGATGACTAGGAACTCAAGCAAAACGAGCACAGGGAAAAGTAAAAATTAAACCAATTTTCACACGTGTGTTCACTAACATTTTTTCACTAACAACTGTTTTATATTTATGACACTGTGTACACCTTATATATTTGAACTTATCTCAGCTTTTAGAAAAGCTACTTATCATGAACTTTGATTCATCATGTGACTCTTGTGGCATTCTTTCTCATGTGGCTTACCCCCTGTGTTACTACATGTATTTGTAAGTGTATGGGAAAGGTACAAAACAGATTTTAGTATCAGTGTGGCCTTGCTGATATAGTAGAAAATTGCTTTTGGATTGGATTGATTTTGAGTGTAACACTACACCGATGTAATTTATTTAAGCTCTATCAGTGTGACTGGTTATCACAGATGCACACACACACACACACACACACACACACAGAGGCAGAGAGAGATTGTGAAACAGAGCATATCTGTGAGATCAGCAAATTTCAGAGCAGATTTTTGGGCTAATGCTAATGCACAGTTTAGCTACACACAGACATAAACATACAATCTTAGGGAATCTAGGGCAGCTCATCTCAACTTACATCCACAATATTAGTGCAATAAGAGTGCAGCCATCAAGGATGTAACATACCAAAAAATGGCTCAGACAGATGATGGGAAAAGCAGAATGTGAGTAGGGGAAAGCATGTTGTGTTTAAAACCTCATGCTAGGTTGTTATTAGTGCTGTATAGTGTTTAAACCATTACTGGCATTTTCTCCAATAAAGCCAAGATGAATTCCAAGGTCTAGTGCAGACAGTGTTGAAAGAAACACAAAAGAGAAAGTAGATAATTTTTCAAAGTAAATGTGGGTGGAATGAACCAGTGTAAAAATGCTAGTGTTGTGTAGCTGCTAACCCAGCTAACAGGGACCATTCTCAGAACTTTGACTAAAGTTAAGAGGAAACATTCTTCCAGTAATGTTCATAAAACGTTTGTTCAGAGTTGTCTGTTCTTTAATGTTTTAAAAATATTAGAACAGACCCATTACGTATACATCGTTAGGATTAGGGTTAAATTAGTTTAGTTGCAAATTCCTCAAATAATTTATTCGAAAGTTACATTCTCATAATGTTTGCTAAAATGGAATATTCCTTTAACCTTTGTATAACAAAACAATTATTTAATACACTTTTAAAAAACTGGATGTTTTTAACATTTAAAGAACATTAGGTGTTTATAATATTGTCATAACTTAATGGGAACATTAACAAAACGTTCTTAGAACATATTTTTGTTAGCTAGTTTTGGGTGTTGATGGGCAGTTACTTGACCAAGTCAAATGTTAAACTCAAGTTTAATATTTAGGGAAAGGGATTTGTTCAAATATCTAAGCATTATTACTAGTTCTGCTAGTGTGAATGCACACCTCTGGAAATCTCTGGATCCATTTATGGTCATTTTTGTGTGTGTGTGTGTGTGTGTGTGTGTGTGTGTGTGTGTGTGTGTGTGTGTGTGTGTGTGTGTGTGTGTGTGTGTGTGTGTGTGTGTGTGTGTGTGTGTGTGTGTGTGTGTGTGTGTGTGCATATAGACTTGTTTTTTCTTTTTCTTAAAAATACTTCAAAGTGCTCTGATAAAAATGATCTGTACAGACAATGGCATTCCCATTTTCAGTGTAAAGTCAAGTAAATACACACAGACACAAATACATACGTCATACAGAATGCATGAGAGAGCACTCACAAAACCTTACACAAGTCATACACAAACATGTGTTGTGCATTGAAACTTCAGAGTTTAAACCTACAGAGAAACTAAACCTGACACAGTCATGGTCATACAGTTACTTTGAACTCTCGAACAAAAGTTGACATAGATGGCTTAAACAGAGTATTGCAAAGTGTCAGTGGTCCGTGGCATCGTTTAAGCATTCAAGATCAAAAAGACCACAGGGTAATTGTACTAGACTTCTTACTAGCCCATTCATTTATATTCAAACATAACCTGTACACATTATGTTTGCCTTGTATCAAAGTCTCTTTGACTATCATATGATTTGGAACAATAAAGCATTTCCTGAGGTAGTGGGAAACTTGTGGTCTCTACCTCTGAAGTGTCAGCATGATGCAAATGCTTAGTTCCTGTTAGGATCAAGGTCCTAAAATATTTACTTTAGTGGATTTTACATTCCTATTGGAATTTCTATTAGTTTGAAACTAATGCTAAAAGATCCTACTGACATCAAATTTATTTGTATTGTAGAGTTCTGAATCCAAAATCCTGAAATATATGCTTTCCTTTGCGGGTCTTCAAGAGCATTTATCTTATTGGGACTCTAAATAGGATACTACTAAATAGGATATCTAATTTATGTGTGGTGTTGAAATCCTTTAAAAAAATCGAATATGAGTCCATAAAATTATTACTTTGTTAAATTAGTATGCTGTTAACATAACACACACTATTGAAGATGACATCCTGTAGGGAACTCCCTGTTTCATCCCACAACCTTGAACCACACATGACCCCCTGTGGACAGAACTGGTATGGACTTTCAGGGCTTTAATCAGAGCTGTTAGTGTACAACTTGATATTGCATTAAGAAAAAAGGGATATATTTAAACTTTATTGAGAGACTCGATGAATGTGGTCATTGTGAACTTTCCTTTAGAACCTCAAAAATGCCTTTAATACTGCGGGTTTGAATCCTCTCTTTGCCAGATTCTTCCCTCTATTCTCTGAGCAAACGAAGGGCTAAAGCTGTGGTCTCCGTAGATTTTATGCATGCACAACACTTTATTCAGACACCACAACCACAGGATATGATGTAACACTCAATTACTTTTGTTTTTAACAAATAATGAATAAATTAAAAAAGTCAATCGATTCAAAAATGCTTTCCTGTAGCTCAAAGAGTAAGAGTGATTACAACGCCAAGGCCATGGGTTTAATTCCCAGGGAAAGAACTGAAAAGAATGTCAATGTGTTTCTTGAATATAATATAAGTTACTTTGGATAAAAGCATCTGCCAAATAACAAAATGTAAATTCACCATCTACTTCCTGCGACAATAACCTGCAACTTTAAAGTTGGCCTAGATGTAACCAGCTCTACTCATTCCACTCCAAAGTGCGATTTGAACCAGGGTCTCCAGTGTGGGTGGCAGACATGCTAACAAGGACGCTACAGTGCACAGCCTCCAAATCAATCACTTGAAGCAACAGGAGTGAGGTTTACATACACAGCTCTTACTGGCCTCACTTCTGTCTGGGTCACGGCACCAAATGTAACAGCTCTACTCTACCTGCTAACAAGCTAACAAGGTTGCTAAAGAAAGCAGCCTCTAATGTCAGTCGCTAGTGTGCCTCTAGAGGCACAGATCTTACTGGTCTACATCCGTTATTAATAATACATTCTTATTTATTAATAAATAGAGTTTATTAGGAGCAGTTGTGGCCTTATGGTTAGAGAGTCAGACTGGTTGATAACCACAGTCACCACTGAAAATGTTTTGTATTTTAGAGTGCAATTCAAAGTCTAACATTGCTTGAAGTAGTATAAGCCTGGAGAATGGAGGGACTAAATGAAAGTGAAAGCAAGGAAAGAATTGTTATTGTTTGTGGTGTGTATGCGTGTTATGTTAGGTGCTCATGGAAGAGATGAGGTTTTAGCTGTCTTTTGAATAATGACAGGGATTCTGCATTCCAAATGAAGGCAGGGAGATTGTTCCACCAGCAAGGATCAGTGAACAAAAATGTTCTTGAGAGTGATTTTCTGCCTCTCTCTGATGGTGTCAAGGTTGTGGGTGAAGGGAGGCGAGTACACAAAGATGCAGAGAGAAGGGATTTTTATTTAACAAAAAATAGAACAAAATGCAAACAAAAACTACCTTGAGGGGGAAAACATAACATGACTTAACTGACTTGACTGAAGTTGACACGACTAGACAGGAATGACAGACAGCAATGAGCGACATACGAATTAGACAACAAAGCAACAGCAACAGCAAACACGAGGGGAATAAATAGTGAACACAAGGCAGGTAAATGATAGATAACAGGTGGGCAAATGAAACCAATAACAAGCAAACAAGACGGGAGGGGTTACACACTGGATAGAAGAGCACATGGCACAATAAACACACGTGACAAGCCATGCGCTCAGACAAAAACATGACATGAGCAGGCAGCCAATGAGAACACTCAAATGTTCTGAGTTACTGTGTTCCAAAGAAAACACAAACTGCACGCAAAACAGCACAAGACAAGACATAAAAAGAAAACACACACCCAATGAAAATATGAACCGGACTAGAGAGTGCGCAACCTGAGCAAAAAAAACAAAAAAAAACTGCATGCACTCACAACAGGACAGGGCGCACGAGCACAAGCGAACACTAGTCTTGTGCGCTCACACAGAAGACTAAACACACGGAGCATGAGTCTCCGAATCCCGAAACACAAAACCGAAATGGAAAAGGACTAGAATTGGGATCGAATACCACGCCCCGCACACAAGACAGATTACGAGGACAGGAAAGCACACGGTTCAAGCTAGCTCCAAACCGCACACTCACACCAAAGACGAGATATTATGGTAGTGTCAGAGCTCAGCCACAAACCCAAGAAATGACTAGACCGAAAGTGACAGAACTCTAACAGATGGTACCACGAGTTGTCGCTCATTGATCAATCGTAGGTTTCTGGAAAATGAATAGATTTGTAGTAGTGAGTGTAAGTAGGAGGGTGCTGAGCCTGTTTTAGCTCTGCAAGCAAGAGTCAATGCTTTGAATTTGATGCGAGCTGCAAGTAGGAGCCAGTGCAGAGAGATAAAGAGAGGCATGACGTGGGACATTTTGGGTTAGCTGAAAATCAGACAAGCTGCAGCGTTTTGGTTCAGTAGCAGAGGTTTGATTGAACTTAAAGGAAGTCCGGCCAGAAGAGCATTGCAACAATCATGCCTGGACATGACCATGGCCTGTAAGAGGAGTTGTGTTGCTTGCTCAGTTAGAAACAGCCTGATCCTCCTGATGTGAAGTGCAAGACTACATGATCAGCTTTCTTTATGATGTGATCTTAGAATGTCAACTGGTTCTCAAAGATTACTCCAAGAATTCTGGCAGACCTTGATGGGGTAATCATTAAGGAGACAATCTGGACGGTGAAGTCGTGCTGTAGAGTCAGATTGTCAAGAAAGATATGACGCTCTGTCCTTGACAGGTTGAGCTGCAAGTGATGCTCTTTCATTCATGCCAAAATGTCCGCTAGACAGCTTGTGATTCATGCAGCTACAGTGGGATCATCTGGTTGAAATGATAGGTAGAGCTGTGAGTCAACAGCATAGCAATGATAGAGTCCTTGTGTGTGTGATGAGCTTTTAAAAAGTGTTTGTCACACCACTGGACTAAATGGATTTAGTAAAGGCAAAATGGGAGAAGTTATAACATATAACAATAACAAGTGTGATCAAAAGAAGACGTAATAAGTGAAAGTGATATGTGAAGGCCAAGTAACCCATACATGGAATTTATCCACTGCATTTAACCCATGAAAGTTAGTCATCGCACACAGCCATTTTTTCTGTGATTGACTTTTCCTTTAAAGACAGAGAATTTAGAAACCTTTAAAGTGTATGAAAGAGAGAATGAAGGAGACACACCATGTTTACCCATTTATATATGCAGTCATAAGTTTATCTTATTAGACCTGTAATTTTAGCACTATATCTAATACTAGAATAAGTGTTCGGAGCTTAGAAAAACTGCCTTCATTTTTTATACTCCCTGTTTATGGAGTGAGCTGCATATTATAGTGTATTATCATGCAGTACTGTAATGCTGGAAACAATCTGGTCTTTAAATATATATATATATATCTTAATAAAATCTCTTGTCTCTTCTATTTACATTATATATATATACATTGTTTTATTTTTCCTATTTATACCTATGTTCTTTTCTTTGTCTTATTTTTCATATGTACTTTTTCCTTTTTTCTTATTTGAATGAGTTGTAAAGAATTATGTATAATCGAGTTAGGCTTTTTATTAGTTAAAAACCTTTCTTTACTTTTCTGTAGTTTTCCATAGAGTAAGGATTAATATTGTCAGCACTTCTCAACAGATAGAGAATGTTATCAGAATGTTTTGGGTACTGTTTCTGCTGAGAGTTGGAGCCTGAGCCGAGTTCAGCCTTGGAGAAGCTGTATGTGTGTGTGTTAATATGGTCTGTATTGGTGAGGTGATTAGCTGGCACCATAAAACTTGTTGTTCTCGACAAGCCATGTCACAAACCCGTCAACCATGTGATCAACGGAGATATGCTTCAGACTGTCTGCTCTCGAGTGGAAAATTACTAGTTTTGTTTTTCTTTCTTTCTTTCTTTCTTTCTTTCTTTCTTTCTTTCTTTCTTAGCCAATCAGAATAATTTAACCGTCATCATTGACGTAGTTAGCACCCTCTGTTAGAGTATAATTGCTGTAACAATGTTATTGTGTGTGGGGCGGCCTACGAACTCCTTGTGAGACCTGAAGCTGGCTTCTGCTGATGAAACTGCAAACTAAACTTCACTAAAATTTCTTCTATTGACTGCACTTCTGACTCCTGGTCTTCATTCAACATATCTGGTCCTCGGGTCTTAACTGTAAATCCCCTACAGTAAATTGTTTCATGTAAAAAAAATTATGTTGCCATTTTGGCCAGTCCTTCCTGGAAGAAGAAATTTTATATCTCAATGGGACTATCTCAGTAAAATAAAGGATAAACGTATCAATTTTAATAAATTTTAGCGATGTTGTAATTGTTAGAGCCAGAAAAAATTTCAAAGTGGTGAAAATGTGCCCATCATAGTATATAAAACATTTAAAAATTAGCAGAAAGAAATTACATATAAAATAGGAAATTACAATATAAAGCACTTTTCAGCTGGTACAATCAGAAACAGAGAATGCAGAGCATGTAATAACGTCAAAAGTCCACAGAAAAATAAACAGTGCATTCAAAAGACAAGCAAAGAATTTCATACAGTAAATTGGTTCATCTGTGCCAGTAGATAAGACTGAAAATGAAGAACTTAGTTACAGTACATCGTGAATTACTAGTTATTCATTACAGAAATTTTGAAATGTGTCCATCATCCAGGCATTTCATATAACCTGAGGAAAAACGTAAGGAGACACTGCAATAATTCTAAACTAACACTGTGTAAATGTACAATAGTTCACACAGAATAAAATTATATTCTCATTATTTACTCTTTAGTTATCCTCCAAACCTCTTTAGTGCACACAAAAAGATGTGTTGTAAAAAATGTTCACGCTGTTATTTTTTATACTTTCAAAGAAAATGGGAACTGCTGCTGTTACATGGCAAAAAGGGTAAAAAAGCACCAAAAGAACATCAATTATCCATATTGGTGGTGGTTGACCTTCCATGTAAAGTACTTTGAGTGCCAAGAAAAGCGCTATATAAATTAAATGAATTATTATTATTACTATAATTATGTAACTGAAGCCATACGATAGCTTTGTGTGAGGAACAGGCTGAAATTGCGTTGTTATGAACTGAAAATGCTCGCCTCTGCACACTCTGCACCTTGACAACAGCGATGCATGTCTTGCAGAGAAAGAAAACTCATAAAGGTTTGAAACAAAACAAAGGTGAGTAAATGATGAGAGTTCGTTATGTGAAAAGATGGGAAATTAAATGTTACACTTAAGATTTTGGTATAAATTTCACACACAAGATCAATAACTATAACTAAATCAATAAATATGATTGAAAAACGAGAAAAATAAGCAGGAACAGATTTAAGGCCAGAAACATACTCTATGCAAGTTCACAAAACGGATGTAAGAATGTATGCAGTGTACATACTTTAGGCTTTTTCCATTCAACTGTTCTACTTTTCCATAGTTTTCCATGTAAACACACATTTGCTGTTGCCAAATATAATCTGTGAAAGCCAAGAGGTCCCAGATGACAAAGATCAGACTTTACTGGTCCAGTCAACAAAGCCAAGATGCCAGCTGATTATTTAACAATCTTAATGCCCTGTGGTAGCAAACCTCATCAAAAGTGAAGCCGTTCAAACGCCTGTGCCACATGTGTTGTAAGTATCTATCAACATGTCAGCAGCAAGAGAAGATAGCAATAAAAGAAGGCGATATCATTTGTGTGGCGGCTGATTTGGCACATTTCACAGAACTGTTGTTCTGCCATGACAGTAGCTGACCTGAAAGAAAAAAACGTACTGTAAAAACAGGTCAAAGCTGTGGCAGATGTAGCACATGATAGCTTTACTCCTTAGATTTCCGAAAGCTTGCACAACGTGAAGCAGTTGCATTCACAGGCACACAGTATGTTTCAGCTCTAAATCTCTAAAGGCTCTTTCACAGAAGTCACATTTTTACAGAGTATAAAACTGATGACACCATGCTAGATTTGAAAAAGCTTTTGAAACATATTACAGATTAAGAGAAAATATTTATTTGCAAATGAATCATTGATACGTATTGTTAAAAGAAAATTACATTTACAGTGAAGGATACTATAATTTTTCTCCCCTCTTCTTTGAGTCCTTGTGGCTTCCGCAGCATTTCAAGCTCAATAAACTGCAATAACCTCACTGAAACTGAAGCTACAAGACCTTAGAGAACTGCAGAGATCTGTCATCCTTGTTTGATCTCTTTTTCCTCATATACTGTGCAACACCTACGCACATTCAGTCTTTTTCACTGTTTTTTTTTTAAACAAAGCTAAATGTCAAAGGAATCTTGGTTCTATAAATGGGTGAATTTCACTTAATAAAAACTGTAAAAAAAATTCTACAATTCAGGCTATATTTCACCCCAAGGGAAAATATAGTGTATTTATTTAATATAGATTATTTGACTAAAATAAAGACATTTTCAGGTTATATTATAATAAAAAGCACTTTATACTAAGGAAAATAAACATTTCCCCCCCTCTTTTTTCATATAGTTCTATTTAGAACCATATCATCCACTCTTTTATATTAAAGTGCTGCTTTAAGTTAAAAGGTTAGTTCATTCCTGTATATTCGGAACACAAATTAAGATCTTTTTAATGGAATCTGAGATCTTTCTGTCCCTCCATTGACAGCTATGCAACTACCAAATTGACGCTTCAAAAGTTCATAAAGCGATCGTAAAAATAATCCATATGAATTGAGCAGTTTACTCCAAACTTTATATGATTAGGCTTGTATATACAGATATTATGTTTATGTCATAGTCTGGTCCTGATCCGCCTGTTTTGTCCCTCTTGTGTTCCCGTAGATGTCTTGTTAGTTTGATTACTCATTTAGTGTCCCACCTGTTTGTCATTTCCTAGTGTATTTAAACCCTCTTGTGCATCATGTCTTTGTCAGTTGTTGATTGTGAGTCGATGTAACTTCCGAGTGTGTGGATGTTTCCTGAATGTTTCTCCTGTGGACTTTTGCACCCTCGCGTGCCTTTTGTTTTGCCTTTTTGAATTAAAGTGTTTCTGTTGATTCATCCTTGTCTCCGAGTTCTCTCCGCATCGCACACTCGCGCTAGGGAAGCGCTCTGAAGGAACTGCATTACATAACAGAACAACTGACCAGGTATAGTCGCCTAAATAGACTACGTCCAGATGGATTATGAGCAGGAGCTCTTGACCATCGCGCTTATGCGCAACCAGGACTTTGGCCAATATGCCTTGGAATTTCTTTACATGGCATGCCGCGCTCCGTTACCGGACGACACCATCACCGCGCTGTTCTGGATCGGGGCGACCCACCATTTCGCCGGGAACCCCCCAGACACCGCGGGCCTTACCTGGGTAAAAACGATACAGCGGTGTCTGGACCACCTCCATCCCCGATCCAGACAGCAGCAACCGGTAACCACGCCATCAATCCTGGTCTCAGCGTCCGAGCCAACGATCCTGGTCACTACGCCCGAGTCACCGCGCCGCAGTCGCCGCCGTAATCGGGGTATAGAGCCGAGCCCCGCGGCAAGTGAACCGACTCCCGCGGAAAGTGAACCGACTCCCGCGGCAAGTAACCCGACTCCCGCGGCAAGTGAACAGAGTTCATCCCGAGCGGCCGAAACCGAACAGAGTTCATCCCGAGCGGCCGAAACCGAACAGAGTTCATCCCGAGCGGCCGAAACCGAACAGAGTTCATCCCGAGCGGCCGAAACCGAACAGAGTTCATCCCGAGCGGCCGAAACCGAACAGAGTTCATCCCGAGCGGCCGAAACCGAACAGAGTTCATCCCGAGCGGCCGAAACCGAACAGAGTTCATCCCGAGCGGCCGAAACCGAACAGAGCCCATCCCGAGCGGCCGACCACCCTGAACAGTGCCCTCCCCGAGGGCCCGACCCGCCAGAGCCCGAGCTGCCGTGGCCCGACCCGCCAGAGCCCGAGCTGCCGTGGCCCGACCCGCCAGAGCCCGAGCGGCCGTGGCCTGACCCGCCAGAGCCCGAGCGGCCGTGGCCCGACCCGCCAGAGCCCGAGCTGCCGTGGCCCGAACGGCCTGAGCCGCCGGAGCCGCCAGAGCAATTCCGGGACCTCCCGGAGCCGCCAGAGCAATTCCGGGACCTCCCGGAGCCGCCAGAGCAATTCCGGGACCTCCCGGAGCCGCCAGAGCAATTCCGGGACCTCCCGGAGCCGCCAGAGCAATTCCGGGACCTCCCGGAGCCGCCAGAGCAATTCCGGGACCTCCCGGAGCCGCCAGAGCAATTCCGGGACCTCCCGGAGCCGCCAGAGCAATTCCGGGACCTCCCGGAGCCTCCGCCGGTGCAGCTGCAGCCGGCTCTCCCAGAGCCACAGCCGTTCCAGCCGGTCCAAGACCTCCCCGAACCTCCGCTGGCCTTCCCAGTTCCTCCACTGGCGCCTCCCGAGCTCCTCGCCCTGCCGGTGCCTCTCCTACGCCTGCACTGCCCCCTAGTACCGTCCAGGCCTCCCGACGGCTTCCCGGGGAGGTCCCTCAAAAATTTTTTGGGGGGGGGTGAAGGAACTCTGAGGGCGGGTGGGAAGGAGGCGCAGCCGACTGGGGAGTTTGTTCCCCCGGCACCACCCTGGACTTCCTTGACACCCTGGTGCCCTGTTCCCCCAGCACCTCCCTGGACACTCACCCGAACCTGGCCCCTAGTTCCCCCGGCACCTCCCTGGACACTTCCCGGTGCCTGGCCCCTGGTCCCGCCTGCACCACCCTGGCCCCCGGTAACCCCGGCACCACCCTGGAGACCTCCCTGACTCTGTGTATCCCGGTCTCCAGGGTGCCCACCCTCCCACCCATGTTAAAGTGGTATTGTTTGTTCTGTTTGGTCCCCCCCCCCTGGTCCCCCTCCCTCCCTCCGCTGTTAACCACCTTAGGCGCGAGGTCGCGCCTTCCGGGAGGGGGAGCTACTGTCATAGTCTGGTCCTGATCCGCCTGTTTTGTCCCTCTTGTGTTCCCGTAGATGTCTTGTTAGTTTGATTACTCATTTAGTGTCCCACCTGTTTGTCATTTCCTAGTGTATTTAAACCCTCTTGTGCATCATGTCTTTGTCAGTTGTTGATTGTGAGTCGATGTAACTTCCGAGTGTGTGGATGTTTCCTGAATGTTTCTCCTGTGGACTTTTGCACCCTCGCGTGCCTTTTGTTTTGCCTTTTTGAATTAAAGTGTTTCTGTTGATTCATCCTTGTCTCCGAGTTCTCTCCGCATCGCACACTCGCGCTAGGGAAGCGCTCTGAAGGAACTGCATTACATAACAGTTTAGTGTGTGAGGAAAGGAAAAAAGAACATTATGTCATGATAACAGTGAAATACATTTCCAAAGTAAACGAGTAATTATTATCTTGGCAGTGGCAGAATTTGTTTGAACTGAACTGAATTCATACTAATATAATTAAATAATGCTTGTATCAGCATAGCAGGGCTTTATTTATTGTACAATAAAAAAAATATTTTTAAATATTAATGGTCCTACAATAGGCTTCATTTTTTTCCACACAAAATATCATTTATTTTCCTTTTTCATTATGGGATGAAATATGACCCAGATTTACACTCATATTCACATACTCTACTCAAAACTGGACAAACAGAACAGAATTACAATATTACATTTGAGATAATAAATTAATATACTCAAATAGCAGTTGCAATCAAATAGTTTGTCACACACACAAAACAGACCTTCCACACATGTTAGTGGCAAATGAGGGTTGGATGAGCTCAGTCGGCAGAATAGATGGATATTTCGCTCCCATCCTGCAAAAGGGAAAGAGAAAGAGGGATGCTAAACCAGGCACAATCTCAATCAATTAGCTTTCATGCGCTGGAGAGCACCAAGGGCAGTTCCATTAGTTCAGAAGCACTTATATTCCCCTACAAACACAAGCCACCCACTCTCCTACAACAACACGCTTGTCTGAATATTCATTTCACACAGGCTCACCTTAATTAAGCATTTCATTAGCACATAAGACGCAGAGCTATTCAATATGATGCAGGGATACACCTGTGTTCCTAATGGCTGTCGGATTTAGTATGCAGTATATTAATAAACCGAGGCAGTATCATGTTTTCACCGGTTTGCTTCAATCCTTATTGTACACATTAGTGTTCATACCCTGAAAATATACAGTTGTTACCCTAGAGCTATTTTTCGGTTCACCCTTACTGACATAATCCCTTGCAGTCAGGTTGACTTGAATCATATGAATATAATTTTACTTAATAAAACCAGTTGATGTATCATGTTTTAAAAAATATATGCTTAATCGGTATTACAAATATTTGTGTTCTGTAGAAAAGTATTCTGTTGCGCTGGGAGTTAATATAAATAATTAAAAGAGCACAAAACCACAAATTGCATTTGAACGCAAGAGGCTCATTCAGACATTATTAACTCGAATATTCTGGATAATATTCAGGTTCTCAAAATGATTTTTGACAAGTCTCCTAGCCCAGCTTACAATGATCAGAGAAACCGCAACAGTCAACTCAGATCAGCATAAAATCAATAAACTCAATATTGGACCAAAAAGCCCCATGAGGTCAGCCATGAGCATCATTTGATTTGTTTCCAGAAGACATTTGAGCTCATTTAACTGGTCTGTCCTGTCCTTTATCAGACGTCTCTGGATGGGCACTAGTTTGACCCTCTGATTTATTTTGCCTTCTCTTTTTAATGGAGCATGACCAATTTCTCTTCCATTCAATTTGTATATTTTGCATGCATTGGGGATATTTTGAGATATTATTTTTTAAAGCAACAATTTTTTTTACAGTTCATACTTGCAAATGATATAATACCCAAAGTAATATTACAATGAAAT
This sequence comes from Rhodeus uyekii, assembly GCA_037043235.1. Taxonomy (NCBI): domain Eukaryota; kingdom Metazoa; phylum Chordata; class Actinopteri; order Cypriniformes; family Acheilognathidae; genus Rhodeus; species Rhodeus uyekii. The sequence goes on from JAWRVZ010000323.1 coordinate 160,849, forward strand.
GTGATGCAGGTATTAAAATGCAGAATGAAAAAAGAATAAAAGAGAAAGTGATGAAAGCGAGCATAGAAGTCAAAGTGGTACAGACAGTAGGCTGTTATAATTGTATCATTGTACCTGAGTGTTCGAAAGCACAAATATTTTCCTAATAACATGAGCTGACTGGAATGAAGAAAGTGTGATACAATTGTTTTTCTTTCATGCTTATACTTTGTTTCTTGACATTATTGATTATTGTATAACCTTAATTGTATTTAATATTTTGTAGAACTACTAAGAGATTGAGCATAGGAGTTTAGTATAGCTGCAGTAGTTTTGCTGACTTTTTAATGACGAAACTAAACAGATTTTTATAGATATGTGCAGAACGCACATACTAGTTGACCTTGAGTCCTTTTGGTGTGTTCAAGTGGAGCAGACAAGACAGTCAGGCTCTAGTGCAGCATTGGTAGAATATAATAGATAAGATTACGGTTTGTGTAGCGATCAGATGTGTCCATGATTTTTATATTTTGACAGGTGGCAATGTGACTGAGTTGACCAATAAATCGTCTCGTTGGAAGTAGGACGTCTACTGTACCCCTGAGTACTCTTTGTACATACTGTTTTTCACCTGTTTTACTGTAGGGAAAAATTATGTGAGTGTGAGATTCTAGATTATGCATTTGTGAGAGAAAAGTAGTGAATGGCAGGTAGGAGATGCAACAGATACTGTAGGTCAAGGGCAGTTCCATTGACAACATGCCAAAATTTAGTACATCTGGATTGCATTCATACACTTTGTCATGCCAGCTTGATGTTGTTTTGTTATTTGGACTTTTAGTTTGTTTTGCTCTGGATTCTGATCTTGTTTTGTTTCATTAAAAAGTTGTGTTAAAAAGCATTGAAAAGCACATTTATGATAATACCCAGTTAACAATTTTTGGTTACCAGAACATTCCCCATAGGTTACAAAAATAACCAATAGAAACGTTTCCAGAACGTTTTTATTTAGTTCCCCCCAAAAATAACCAAACGGGAACTCTATGGGAACATTAGGGAAACTTTCTGTGTTTACTGTGTATGTCTTATGATAATATGTCAACCTTTAATAACATATTTACCAGACATGGCCTAGAAGTAACCGGTCACTGTTATAAATATTCATACAAATATTTATATGGACTAGCCATTTCATAAAAGCAATAAACACCTTGAAGCTGTGGTTTACAGTGAATTGTATTATTTGTTGTTTTTACTTTTTTTCCATATTGACTTTTTTCCATGTTGTTTTTCCATAGCAAAAGTTAGAATTTAACTCTTTGAGCGTGTCTCTCTCAGAAAAAAATGACATATTGCAAATATCTTAGAAGATGCATTGAAATTGATATCGGCATCAGTTACTGAAAACCAGATTACAATCTGTTGTTGAAATATCAATTTTAAAAATGTTATTTACCATCAAACACTCGTGTACCAGCTACTGTACGCCATTGGTTCCCACTAAAGCAGGTCATGTATTACAGTAAACGTAATGCATGCCAAAGCAATTTCACAGCAATGTTACGTCATTAGCACAGGACACCAAGTGAAAGAAATGTCAAAATCGATGTAACCAGATCGGTTATTTAAAAACGAACGCGAGGCGTCTGGATCCACAGCATCAGACAGCGCGTAACTCTACCTCAGGAAACATCTCCGTTTGCCCCGCGCTCTCCACGTCTGACGGTAACGGAGCGATCGTGTGCTTCATCCGGTAAAGCATCACAATCATTAGGGCTAGAAGAAACAGCAGCAAACACACAAAAAGTCCAAGATATGTGGATAAACTCGGCAGTCTGGGGTCCGGACGTCCGACGTGCGCCACGCTGCTGGTCCAGATCGGTTCCTCGGTTGACCCGTTTTGCAAAAGTCTTGGCAAATCGGCAGGTGTGGGCGTGAAAAAGTTCCTCCAAATGATTCGCTCGTCTATCATGTTGAAGGAAAAAACAGGGTGTTGTTTAGGGTGTAAAAATAAATTCGGATCTACTTCCAGTTATTGCCTTCCCATGCTGGTGAAGCACAGATGCAATTCAGCATCACTCGCCGACGACGATACCATCATCTCGGAGTATCCAGGAGGAAAATACTCATATGTGTGTGCTTGCGTGTGTGTGTGTGTCGCGAGCGAGAGGGTGGCAGCGCCTGTATCTTCGCAACAAACGCGATTTGCCACGCAATTTCAGTTTCCTTCACCTTAGCCACGATTTGTCGTTTTTTAAACCGCGCCTTGTTGTCTCACAGACACGACAGCATTTAATGTTAATGCCAGTGATGACCTTGCGCGTGTTGGTGAATCCTCAGGCTTCTTATAGGCTATGCATCTTAAATAAAAACAGCCTAATGTCTCCCATCTGTCAAATCCTCCATTCGATTGAATCTCGCCGATACACACCGCTAAATATCACCGAGCATTCCTTGACCCTCGGTTGTTTATTAGCGATCTAATAAAGAGTCCTCTCGCACATTCATGTGAGTCCCTCGAGACAGTTGCTTTCTGGTGGCAATCGTCTCATACATCGCTTTCCGTGCTACGACATGCACAGTCAAAACTTTTTAATGATCAGTTTCTGTAATCTAACACAGCATTATAGTCAAGGAGTATCACATGATAAAGACATTCACTCATTTTCGTGGTCATTTTATATGGATGGATAGATGCAGTGTAAAGAGATGTCAGGTTATATTAAAAAGTCCCCTCTGGGTTTCCTTTATGGAATTTCTTTCAAACTCATAATAAAGAGATTTAACCAAACCCCTGTATTCGGCACAGTGAGTGTAAGCAGAAGACAATATTTCTTTAAGAAAATATGAAAGTTTTTTTAACAAGTTTCTCAACGCCTCTCCAGGGGAAAAACCTCCTAATCATACCATACCACCAACTGCAATCATTTTCCGTCAACTGTGCAAACAATGACACATTGAGATAAAAAAAAATGTCACATCCACCTTTTCAGCTTAAGGAAACATTGTCAGGCATGTGTGGAGGACGAAGAAAAGGATGAATTATTATACACAGGGATACAGGGATGATTATACCTCCAGGGCGGCGCCAGGAGCTCTGGGAGCCAGGATGGTCAAGCCCTACCAAAGAGATTGGGATCCACGGTGGCTCGGCCTCAATGGCTGTGCTTTCTTCAGCTATCACGTCCAGGAGTGTATCACGTCCAGCTATCATGTCCATGCCCGCCTTATCTGATTTGATTGGTTTTCTCAAATATTTTGACTTTGGTCGGTAGCGAGCGGTTATTGACCAATGAGTATGAGGCTTACATGAACACACACACACCCTGTTTCTGTTCTGATGTGCGCTCTGCTCAGCGCCGCTGCGGACTGAAGAACACGGTTGTTAAAAGATGGGACGAAGCCAAATTTGTTGAGAAAGCACATTAGACAGGCAGAATGCAAGAAAGTATGCAATCTAGTACAGCGTGATGACCTCACGAATATGTTGTTACTGTTTACGCTGTAAGCAAAATTGTGTTTGCAATGTTGGAGAATATAATTAAAGGCTTGTATCGAGAATCGAAGGTGTTTTTTTTATTGTATACTGGTAAATCTCTGTTGTTAGTTGGTGTACATATGCCTTTTGTTGTTAGCAAACATATACAGTGTATGTACATTTTTATAGCATGCCGATCGCTTCATCAAAAAAATCGCCATATTGGCTGTTGGTTATCTCGATCATCGGTTATCTTGATGCTTTTTTGCAACCCTTGAGGCCGTCAAGATAACCGTATTCCACTGTATATATATATATATATATATATATATATATATATACACAGTAGTACCTCAAGATACGAAAGGCTCAACTTACGAAAAATCCAAGTTACGAAAGCAAAGATGAAAAATTTTACTGCTCTACATACGAAAAGTTTTCAAGATACGAAAGGTTTCTGAAAGTCCGAGATTCGCCCCATAACAATTTTGAAACTCGCGCCGCATGCCGCCATCTTAGTTATAGTAGACTCGCCACCATCCTCCTGCTCTCCCATTGGTTCCTGATGCTAGCCAAGCCATGAGATCCTTCTCTATAATTGGACAGCATCCCTCCCATCATGCATCTTCTATACGTACATGCTGGCGTGCTTTAGCTCAGCCACTCCACACCCAAAACACACCCAAAAATTTTTAATGTGTTTTCGTAAAGTTAAGTGTACGTACGTTATCTGCCGTTTGTCCTCCTCCTCCTCTGCCGCCACTTTCGGAGATAGCCTCACTCGAAAGGTAAGCTTCGACATTTTACGTTATTTCATTGTTTATAGGTCAATTTAGCTTTATTATGAAATTTAATGGGGTGTTTTTGGAGGGCTTGGAACGGATTAGCCATTTTACATGTAAAATGTGTTCCAAGATACGAAAAACTCATTATACGAAGGCCGCCTCGGAACGGATTAATTTCGTATCTCGAGGTACCACTGTATACATATATATATATATATATATATATATATATGTGTGTGTGTGTGTGTGTGTGTGTGTGTGTGTGTGTGTGTGTGTGTGTGTGTGTGTGTGTGTATATACGTGTGTGTGTGTGCGTGTGTGTGTGTGTGTGTGTGTGTACGTGTGTGTGTGTGTGTGTGTGTGTGTGTGTGTGTGTACATACACAGATGTGTATGTTCTCAGTGGTTACTGGTGTTTTAAGTGGTTAATAAGTTTTTGCTTCTACACCCTAGATATGGCTCTCGTCTTACTGTCATAGTAAATAACTTTTTTTGCTCATTAATCATCTGACAGGAAAAAAATCACAAGTTGATGATTAAGTTAGTGATCAGTTAAATGCGTCCTTTCTTCCTTTTCCTCAGGTCACCCAATTTGTGTACCGTTCACATCCATCAGGGCAATAGATTGGAATTCTGGTTCGTCAACTTGCTCTGGATCCTTCTGAATAATAATGACATTCCCCCAACCAACATTTGCATATATATATATATATATATATATATATATATATATATATATATATATATATATATATATATATATATATATATATATATATATATATATATATATATATATATATATGCACCTCTTGGATAACTTCCACTTTTACCCCTATAGCTACAACCCAGACGTTCATAGCACAACATTCAAAGGACCATTAAAGTACAGCACATACAGACATACATGACAGACTTGAGTGCATGAGTGTAGACAGATGAACTGTGAAAGACTGTGGAATGGCAATTATGCTAACAAGTCAGACCTGGAGACAGGATGAGTAAACAGGGAGGCGGGTAGCCAGATGGCAGGGCAAGCAAGGAATGTCCAATTCAGACATCTGAACAGCATCTATTTGCATATATATGTGTGTTTGTTTGTGTGCATGCATGCAGATATATACATATAAGTGTTGTTGTGAAATGTTGTTGTAAATGTGGTGTCACATTGTCTCTCTCTCTCCCTCTCTCTGTGTGTGGCCTGGTAAAGCCTATATAATGGGGACAAATGTCCCCACAAAGATGAAAATATCCAAAATCATTAGTCCCCATGAGGAAAACAGCTCATAAATCATACATATTGATGTATTTTTGAAAATGTAAGGATGCAGAAAGTTTACTGATGGGTAGGTTTAGAGGCAGGGTAAGTGTAGGGAGATAGAATATACAATTTGTACAGTATGAAAAGCCTTTATCCTATGGAGAGTCCCCATAAATACAGCAAAACCAAGTAGAGAGAGAGTGTGTGTGTGTGTGTGTGCTTGTAAATTTCTGATGATGCTCTATTCCCGTGCTCAGCTGCTGGTGCAACATGGGATCTTTAAAAGGCTCATTCTATCTCTCTCTTTATAAATCATCTATACTATGATTTCCTCCTACAAAAAGCTTCTCCTATCTCTTTCTTCTTTCCAGACACTCCCATATCGCTTTCTGACATGCCATGGTCTCAGCAAAGGGCAGAGATAATTAGGCTGGATGAAGTTCACATGGTGTGTATCTTGACTGAAGACGCTGACCTACTTAACATGCACTATTTTATGTTGATGATCAACCTTTGTTTTGATCCAAATATTCATGTTACAAGCTTATAAAATTTTTGCAAAATTTAGGCCCGTAGGAACATTTGGTCAGAAGAGACTCTATAGTATATGCAATTCTTCACAGTGCACTTTCAATTCTGACAGCAGTGATTTATTTTTAGTATCTATAAAATTAACTTGGAGACCCAGAGACAAAAAATATGGCACGTCACTAACGGTTACATGCAAGACCTAGTGACTTTTACCTTCAAACCTTCATGTACTGTCAAGTTTCCTGTTAAAGTGCTAATGAGATTTTTATTTCTAATAGTTTTTTTGAAAGTACATTTCTATATAGACACATACCATACAAGTCTACAGAAAAAATGAAATCCTGTCATCATTTACTCTCATGTCATTCCAAAAAATTTTTTTTTTGCCCTGCAAAACATAAACTCTTTATTATAATGCTACGGCTGTGGTAAAAATCATGTACTACCTGAATTAATGCATGCTTCAACATAGTTAGTGAAGAATAATCATGAAGCAACCAAGAGCTAAGTCATGACAAAGGTGGGAAAAAAAGGTGGAAAAAAAGACACCTGAAAACTCATCTCCTCCTTGAGCACTTAATATAGCATTAAAAAAAACTATGCGTTAGCTATGCTTTCCTTTAGTATCTCCATTTTCCAGGCTTATTCTTCTCCAAACAATGTCTGAAACTTTCTATTGTGATCACTTTTTGTGTACTTTTGCCTCATCACGACAAATCGCTTTTTGTATTTCTCAGTTGTAAGTTGCTTTGCTCTGCTAAATGAATAAATGTAAATGTAAGCTAACCTTAAAGGTAGGATCGGCGATTTCAGAGAGCCTAGCAATATCAAGCTACCTTTGAAAGCTTTAGATCCCACCCTCCCTTCAGAGCCAAGAATCCTTCAAAACACATGAATGCACACAGCAGATTCTGTAAAGCATCACAAGACAAGAGGCGGCGTTAAATTACCTCACGTCTCAAAAACATATAACATTACAATAACAATGAGCATAAACAACTTAAGGAGCTCTTACAAGTAATGCTTACTGCTTACTGCTCTTACAAGTAATGCTTACTGCTGCAGATTCATGATAGTGTTGAAATGGAAATGCGGATGTGGACGTGAACAGATCCAAATAGAACATCATGGCTTGTAATTACAACAAAAATGGTAATTTGTGAAAACCGTTACATATTACATCTTCAGTCTATAGGCACATAGTGGTTCTTTTTAAAAGTGACATAGCCAATTACTGGCATGGTATGCATAATGCAGCATTTTTTATTGTTTTCACAGATCAGGGTGAACAGGGGTTGTTTTTACAACGTTGTCGTCTGTACGCGAAAAATGCAAAGAATAATCTTTTCCATTTTTAGTACATTTGACAGACGCTTTTATTCAAAGCGACTTTCATTGCATTCAAGACAATGCAATACAATTCTAATCAGTTCTTGCTTTCTCTGGGGATTGAACCCATGACCTTGGCGTTGCAAGCACCACACTCTACTGTTTGAGTTACAGGAAAGCTACTACATCGTTTTCGTGTAAACATAGCCTTAATCTCAACTTGTTTTTTATGTGATTATCTTTCCCTTCAAACTCACCCTAAAGGCTTATACCTTCCTAAATAAAATATGAAAATTGTACTGGCCTTATTTGATTATTCTGACATCTAACTATCCAGTAAGTTAAACAGTGCCTCAAAAAAACGTCGCTGGAGACATTCAAGATTCAAGAGTTTTATTTGTCACATACACAGTTATATAACCGGCAGTGAAATGTAAACAGGTCCGCTCATGGACAGTGCAAATAACAATTACCAAAAAAACACAAGAAATTATAAAATAGAATAAAAGTACTATATATATATATATATATATATACACATATGTAGAATTATATAAAAAAAATCAAGTAAAAAATAAGAGATGTGGAATCAAATAAGTGAGATAAACTGTGAAGTAAACTGTAGACTGTAAAAATAAATACAAATAAGTGGTTTACAGAAGTATTGTCATAATGACCACGGACAACAGATGCAGGAGAATGGAATCTTTAATAGAGAGCAGGCACAAAGACAATGGCAGGAAGCAGTTAACTGAGGTAAAGTGATAAACTCTTCACTGATGATGAACTCTGATGATGACAGGGAATCCAGGTAGACGGAGGAGAATCTGAGAACTCGGAAGGGATAACGTAGAGCACTTGCTTTCACAGCGAGAGTCTGTAGATCTGTGATGAGACCAGACACCGGGTGTGGGGTGAAGGCTGGTTATATAGAGGCCTGTTGATTGTGCACAGGTGCAGGTGCTTAGTACTCCGGAGACTGTGAACGAGTGGGTGGAGCGTGGGCGTCTGGTGCGGAGGGTGTGGCTGAATCCGTGACAAGTATAATGTGCAAACAGGATTATAATGAGTTGTTACATGGTAACAACGAGACCATAAAGTGCAGTGCAATAGGAGTATGTGATGTTTATACTGAAGTCAAGTGAAGTCACATGTTGTTAGTGACAGCGTTCAGGAGTCTGATGGCCTGGAGGAAGAAACTCCTCCTGAGTCTCTCAGTTTTGGCCATCAGGCTTCGGAAGCGTTTCCCAGATGGCAGCCAGGTGAAGTAAGGGTTAGCAGGGTGGTTAATGTCTTTGATGATTTTTGTAGCTGTACCTCTACATTTTGTAGCTCTACCTCTGCATCTTGTTTTAGTGGAATTTATATGCATTTGTAGGCTTGTTTTAATATAATTTATATGCATTTATATATGAAATTTGGGTGGGTTTGTCATCAAAAACAAGCCCAATTTTTATCGACCAGCCCAATGCATTTTTTTCCGGTCGGACGTGACCAAAAGGAGCCCAATTGGGCGGAAACCCGCCCAATCTGGCAACACTGCCTGCTTCCTGAACAAAGAGGTTGACTTGACTGCTTTTCAAAATAAAAGTCCTCACTAGAGTAGATATACAAAATAATAAATTCCTTGAAAATCGAAATAAATTCAGTCCTGCACAAAAATTGAAATCTAAAAAAAACACTGTAGAACAGTCCCAGAGGAATTGGTTCCCAAATAAACAAATGGGAATCATACACTAAGGTCAGGGGAACGTTTAAAGACAAACCCATGGCATGTTTAAATGTTAACTATGGTGCCTTTCTCTAAATATCAAATGAGAAATATTTTATATAGTTTCTTTAAGTGAATTTAGAATAGCCAAAGGGCATTGGACATGGAGCGGAGTGTTATAAATTCACTGTAAACCACAGCTTCAAGGTGCTTATTGCTTTTATAAAATGGCTAGTCCAAAAAACTATTTATTTTATTATTTATAACACATTTGAATGCAGTTCAACCAATCAGAATCAAGGATCATAACTAACTTCATAATACAGATGTAATGAGGTCCTATTTGTGTGTTTATAGAGTAATTTACAATGGCTTTAAACGTGGCCGATCATAATCAAGGAATATAAAGATTTGCTTTATAATTTGTCATTACAAATCTGTCTTACTTTATTACTGGCCTCTGTGTCTGTTATGTGTTGCTTGGCAACCATTCTGCTAAATAATACTGAATAACTGCTTGGTGGTAGAATTATTGCTGGGTAGAAATATTATTATTGAATATATATATATATATATATATATATATTCAAGATTCAAGATTCAAAGTGTTTATTGTCATGTGTACAGACAGAAAGCATGTTTCCCTGTACAATGAAATGCTTACTTTGCCGTCCACAATAAATGTCGCACAGGTAACACACAAGTAAGTAAAATAAAAATAAGATAAATATATAGATTATAAAAGAGCAGATATATGTATATATACAAAATGTAAAAGGGCAAGAGTAAAGTAGTAAGTGAGGTAGTGCAGTCCTGATAGTGTAAAGTGAGGTAGTGCAGTTCTTATAGTGTAAAGTGAGGGTAGTGCAATATGTAAACAAATTGTTCATGTGATGTGATTGTAGACTCCTATCTGCTGTTTAGGAGTCTTATGGCAGAGGGAAAGAAAGAGTTCTTCAGTCTGGCAGTCCTGGATTTCACACTTCTGTACCTCCGTCCTGAGGGTAGTGTATATATATTAAATTATATATTTTTTATGTATGATTATTTATACAGTATCCATTTGATAAAAGCAATATTTACAGCAATTTTAGAAGAGCTAAGGTGGGTGGTTACCCTTAATAGTTCTAAATCGCTGTACATCACACCTTATTGAGACTTATTTCTTTTATGAATAAAGGCTACACCATCCAATTATTTATGTTGTGGAGCTTGAAGTTTGTCATTATTTATGAATCCATGATTACAGTTTAAAGGTTTGCTCTTTTTTAATTCTTAATAATTTAATACCTTCCCTAATCAATAGTACATGTTGAAGTAAATAATAAAGTATTAGTAAATTATTATTAAACTTAGTGTTGTCACGGACTCAGCCACGCCCCCTGCACCAGGCTCCCACGCTCCGCCCACTCGTTCCCAGTCACCTGAATACTAAGCACCTGCACCTGTTCCCAATCACAGAAGCCCTATATCACCAGCCCTCATCCTGCACTCAGTGTCTGGTCACAGCTCACGCTATTCAGACTTCCTTGCTGCTCTGTGCTACTCCCGGATTTCCATAGACCTGCTTCCAAGACTCCAAGATTCTCCATATTCACCATCCAAGTAAAGCCTCTCACTATTCCCTGTGTGCTCACCTGTTCACCAGTTCACTGTTTCGTGTCCTGACTTCAATAAACCAGTATTGAGTACTAACTTCTGTGTCCTTGAGTCCATCATGACAAGTGTGTTTTTGTTTTGGTCCATTCAAAAGTCAATAGGATCCAGTGTTGTTTTGGAGCCCTTTGACTTTCAGTGAATGGACAAAAATAGTTTTTTTTTTAAATATATTTGGAGTAGTTTTTCTTGAACGTTTGCTAGACTTAGCCACCAAATGTGCATGCTATATTTCTTCTTTCTGATCAGGCTTATGCTTTACACATTGTTCCCAGAAATGTTGATTGACAGAATGTCTGTGATTTAAAAATCTACTTATCAAGCACAAACTAGGCCTTTATACTGCTTATACTGCTCCCCATCTACCTGTATAGAACTCTGTCTGTATAGCTTGTATAACCTTCAAACTCAAAGCTTTTTTTTTTTTTGTTTTACTTTGTCAAGCAGCATTCCAGGTTTAAAAGGTACTCAGTGTCAACTAGAAAACGAAAGTGTCTTTTTCTAATTTGCATTAATTTGAGAAGAATATTTTTGACATATCTATCAAAAAAAGGCATCTGCTATAATGTGTATCTTAATTATAGGCTATTTAATAAATAAATAAATTCAGGAATCATTGAAAGTCGGCATGAAACCGAAATTGTGATTGCGATGAATTGGAGCCGTCTGCTCTATAATTACTTGTACTTTGATGTCACACACTGATCAGTCTAGGCAGCGAGTTGAACAGACCTAGGCTGTCTGAAATCACCCCTTATACCTTAAATAGCTGTTTGTAATAGTGCCTGAAACCAGTGCACTCATTTAATCCCATAATGCACCACAATAAATACTCTACAACCCATGTAAGCTCAAGGGCTGGAGAATACCCATAATGCATTGTGACAGTCCAACCAAATGAATTCCCACGTCTCACCCACACCTGAATCATCCATCCATCCATTTAACAAACCGCCGGTCCATTGTGGGGACAATATATATAAATTCTGTATTAATTGATTATTAAATAGTTTAATTAAGGTTTAAACATGCTATTTTCTATGACTGACCTCAAGATATATATTTTCATTGATTGATTATGATTATTAAACAGCAAGAACAAACTATGCAAAAGTAGCAGCCCACACTCGAGTCTCTGACTTCACTTTTTATTCTCTTCTTCAAGTGGACTATATTACTGGAGTAATGTAGGGAGAGTGGATGAGGATATTGGGGGAGATTTCCAACATAGCCCAACATAGCCCTAGAGTTTTTGATTTAGATTACAAGGAAACAATCATTTTTTCTTTAAATAATAACGATGATGCAACCATATAATTTATAATAAACAATGCGAAATTCCATAAATTCCATAAATAGGACATTTTGATTTCATGATAAAACAGTAAAAATACAAACAATTGTTGACTAACTGAAATTGTAAATAATGAATTACATGAAATCATAAGGTAAAGCTTGTGTAACAAGGTCAAACTCAGAAACCAAAAGCAAAATCCAAATCCAAATACATAATAATTCAAATGCATAATATAAATACAGTATTTAACAAAGATAAAGGACATCAGAACTTCAGGAAAACATAGAAGATTGGGATCAGTAATGACCATCAATGAAAAACATCCATTCACATGAAGACCTGACAATGAAAACCGGAAACACTGGGGTTATAGACACATAGACTTGCAAAGACACTCCCGGGCACAATCAGGGAACTAATCTAGAAGAAAACAGGAACAGAACTGGATAGAATGCAGCATAAAGTCCAAATAACAAAAGCACAAGGACCCTAAATCAGAGAATGTGTAACAACATGGCCTATGAAAGCTTCGGCCACAGAACTAAAAAAGAAAAGATAATTTTCTTTTTATCTCACTATTTAGACAGGTTTTTTTCTCACAATTGCGAGTTTATATCTTGCAATTCTGACTTTATAACTCGCATTATAAAATAAATCGCATTAGATTATATTTTGACTTTATATTACGCAATTCTGAGGGGAAAACATGAATATTGATACGTAACTGGCAAGCGACAGAAAAGAGGGCAGAACTGTGAAATATTCCATGGAGGAAACAAGCTTTCATATAAAGCTGACATTTCTGAAAATGTCTTCAGAAAAAGTTCAGCAAAAGTAGCACACTGGGACAGATGAAAAAGAGAATTTTTTTATGATCAATTGTCATAAATATCACTAGACAGTTTCTTTTGTCTGACATCACAGTAGACGCGGTCAAGCTTCAACGTACTGTAATTGAAATCCCAATTTTATTGTCAGTTTAAAAGTATAAAACTGGCAGTTACAAGAAAAAATTACAGTGGAATACGGTTATGTCGACATCCTCGGGGTTGCAAAAAAGCATCAAGATAACCGATGATCGAGATAACCAACAGCCAATTTGGCGATTTGTTTGATGAAGCGATCGGCATATACACTGTATATGTTTGCTAACAACAAAAGGCATATGTGCACCAACTAACAGCATTTACCAGTATACAATAAAACCTTTAATTATATTCTCCAACATTGCAAACACAATTTCGCTCACAGCATAAACAGTCACAACATATTCGTGAGGTCATCACGCTGTACTAGATTGCATACTTTCTTGCATTCTGCCTGTCTGATGTGCTTTCTCAACAAATTTGGCTTTGACCCGATTTTTTAATAACCACGCGGTTATTAAAAAATCGGGTCAAAGCCAAATTCCCAATTCTTCAATCCGCAGCGGCGGTGAGCAGAGCTCACGTCAGAACAGAAGCAGGGGTGTGTTTGTGTGTGTTCATCTAAGCCTCATACTCATTGTTCGGTAACCGCTTGTTACCGACCAATGTCAAAATATTTGAGAAAACCAATCAAATCAGAGAAGGCGGGCTTTATGTGCACACAGAAGCGGATGAGGCTGAGCGCGAATTTTACTGTCTGAGTGCTTTGGGATGGGGGTGGGACCCACGGAAGCACTCGCTGCTGGTTGAGAAGAGTAAGAATGATATGTGCTTTCACTTCAGAGTCTCCAAAAGTCTCCAATAACTCCAGATAAAGTCGTTAGATTTGTCGCTAGTCGCTTTTTTTGAAAATGTGTCGCTAGAGTGGTCTGAAAACTCCACATGCAACGCAAACTCAGCGCATGCGCAGTGAACTAGGTACGTTCATTAGACACGAGGTAACCATGTGAAGTGACGAATTTGTCCCTCTTTTGTGCTCAAGATATTAGACTTCGGCAACATAAAAGAATCGACATAACCGATAAGAAAATGCTAAGACAAATAGGGAGTTTGGCAGTTCCACTTCAAAAACGTTGACATAATAGGGTTGGCGAGTTAACCGTGAGTCGAGATAAGTGAACTCCACTGTACTTTTAAATGAATACTAAAATACTAAAAGTTCAAATGAAAAGCATCCATGTCTAACTAATTAAATGTCTAACACAGAAATAACATCAAATATTGCTTCAAAACATTTTCACAAATTGTACTATTTAGCCTACTGTGTTATAAAATAAAATTGTGTTCACAGTTCAGGTACTTGATTCTGATTGCTTGGGGAAACAAACTTTGTGTATTTGGACTTGTAACATTGTACCCTACTTATATAGTCTCTGTCCCATCAGGCACTGGCCTGACAACCTATAATGTTCGAGCGTCCTTTGCATCATACATGCTTGTCTATACATAGGAACGTTTCCCATGACTTCACATCCATTGGTGTTTTTGTGGATTGGTCGTTGGGTGGCGCGTTGCTCCGTGCGTTTCAAGCGCTCAGGAAAGTGACATCGGCACGCAGAGCGCAACTCTTCACAGACCGACAAACTTTCGCTGCACCGCCGCTGCCTCTCGGTTACTCCAACACATCCCGTCGCGAGTGAGCGAGACAGTTTGCTATGAGAAGATGTCCGTGAATGAAGTATACGTGTTCCGGCCGTTCAAACTGATCGCTCTCCTCTGCGTTTTTCTCGCTCTTTGCCTGGACATTGTCGCGCTGCTGAGCCCCGCGTGGGTGACGGCGGATGGTTACGCGCTGTCGCTGTGGGAGTCATGCAGGGAGATCGAGACCGACTGGAGCTGCACCTCCACCCTCAAGTCCGGTAAGCAGCCCGGAGCCCTGACCAATGCATGCTGTTAGAAATATGGGGATTCGATTGTACAACCTAATTATAGCTATCATTATAGTTTTAAATAACTGTAACATTACTGTTGATGCCGTTCAGTGGTTAGGGAAGAATCAGTTGACAAACAAACACGTGAAAAAATAAAGAAACAAAAACTTCGACAGAACGTTTATTGATTGATTCTTGCATTAGCGTCAATTGACGTCACACGTCGCATTTTATAGCCACGGATTGCTTTGTTTGTCTGCACGTGAATAAAATAAAATAAAACAGCCCGAAGAAAAGATTAAACCCCAGAGAGAAGATGAAACCCAAGAGAAAATATTAAAACCCAAAGACTCCAAGTGTGTTTAAAACAAGCCCATATACCTATATGTTCCCAGCCAACACATCCATGTGGGGCCCAAAGGGGTTGCACCTGGGCTGATTTCTGGGGCCCACCTGGGCTACCCAACTGGGACCCAGCTAATTTTGTCCTCAGTTTCCATGGTGGCCCGACATGGGTTAGCCCAGATGGGTTTATGATGGGCCCTTGATGGGCACCATATAGGGCCCATTTGGGTACCCTTGATGGGCACCATATAGGGCCCATTTGGGTAATCCCATGTGGGGCCCATAGGAGGCTGCTTACATGGGTTTATGATGGGCCTTTGATGGGCACCATATAGGGCCCATTTGGGGCCCAAAGGAGACTGTTTAATGGGTTAATGATGGGACCTGGCTAGGTTTTATGTAGGTCTCGTGTGGGCCACAACAGCTATATATATGGGCTAACATACTTGTTTGTTTGGGTTATTTTACAGTAAACCCCTAACTACAAATATTACATTTAACCCAATAAAGTACAGTAAAATGTCCAGAAAAGTCAATGAAGAAAGACCAGTAGCTCATGCTTTCATTTATTAAGAACTTTTTAAAACTCAAATACAAAACACAAAGTGCAGTAATGCTCCAGTAACATATTTGTTATAATAACCTCTTGAACTGAAGAGTTCCCAAGACAAAACAAGCCAAAGCAACAGTGTGGCTCCTCAGTCCTCCGTTCTCACTCTCCCAGTGGCCCTTTGAAAAGATAGAACAAATTAATATATTTTACCACTCGTTATATTAAAATATCTAAAATGTTATATAATACATATACAATTAATTTTATATTTTTAGTTTAAACATGTCAGATTGATTAGCCTTTCGTATCTCACATCACGCTGTTAATCAGTGGTTCTAAACCACATTTTGCATGTCTCTTTAATCAAACACACCTGATTTAGGTCATCAGTTTATTAGTGGATAACCCAAGACCTGGGGTCAGTTGCATAAATAAGTGTCAAAAATAAGTATTAGACACAGCGTCTAGTATTACATTCACAGCGACCAAAAACAACTAAGTGACAGCAAAATGTCTAAAAGCTGATTTATACTTCTGCGTCAGACATAAGCCGTAGCCTGTGCATCGGTTATAATTTATACTTCTGCGTTGTTGTCCACGTCACATGCAGCACACATGCGGACCGCTAGTCTGCAGTGTCCACGGGCATGTTGATGTGTGACCCGCAGTACCATGGCAAAAGCCGAAGAAGATGTAACATTAAAGTATAGTAAAGTGCAAAAATCACACACAAAACAAACACATAGGGAGGGAGGGAGGGGTTCTAGCAAACCAACAGAGCGTAGAACACGCTGTCTGATTTTTGGAGAGGTGCATGTCAGGCAACAGCGTAGCTGCGTGAACTACACAGCCTATGGCGTAGCTACGGTGTAGGTTTGACACTAAAGTATCCATTGGGCTTAAGAGTGCACATAGTAATAAATTATTTTATTTTTTTTGCATCTCTTACTCATCTTGCTCTCCAACATGTGCCCTCGCAGTCCGGTTTCCTCCCCTGTCCCTGGCACCAATGAGCCACTTTGACACTGCCTTTTCTGCTTCTTTTCTGTTTATTTGGTTCGTAAGGGCTTTTTTTTCTTCAAGCTGCCTGTGAAATGCATATAAACAAAGAGCATAATAGAGATTAAATTCCATATTTGACCACTCAAAGAAGCAGTTCTCCAATTTTACTGTTTTCCACAAAGCAATGGTATCAAATAAAATATTGACATAAATCTCCAAAATGCTTCAAGAAACCTACCTGACAAAAATCTCACTGGATTATGTAATGGTCACACTGTAGAGCCCCGATATTATTACATGCCTAGTACAGAGTGTGTAAATATATCAATATATAAATTTAGTCTTACCTTCTTTTTCGCTTCCCTTTTCCCATATTTCCTCCAGAATCTGATTCCGCCTGCAAGTCAGAGGTCACTTCAGACTTTAGAAGCTTTGCTGTGGCATGGGCATAGTTTCCTGTAGGTTATAGGCATAAAAAATTATACCTTATTTGTGTGTAATTTGACACATAATTATCATTATAACTATCACCATTCCACACTCAATAAAAACATTACCTGCTTTTCCCAATATGCGCACTTTAAACTGTGGCCAGTCAGAATTTCACAACTTCATCCTTTACTGCCTTGCTGATGCGTCCTCACTCACTCAGCTCTCAAGCAGCCTCGATTCGTTTCATACATGGACAATAAACATTTTAGAGATTAGACATTCCTAAAGATTTTTATACATGATAAAATTATACATAAACACATTCATGAGTACTGAGGGGTTTTAAACAGCAAATTAGTCATTCAGATAACAAATTTTATTTTAAACATGAAACATGTACTGAGTGAGCTAGCTGCTACGGGCCTGCTCTCTCTCATGTGTACCAGTCCCGAATGTGCAGAACGCGGAGATCGCATAATTCAGTGGAAAATCAATGTGCATTATAGTTCAGTGAATAAATGCCTATTAAACACATGAAAGTGCATTATATCTCAATGAATGTGCCCAATTTTTGGACTAAAAGCGCTATGGTCTGTGTTTTGTGTAACGTATAATTCTGTGCTTAAAAATAAACGGGAGCAGACAGATTGAACAGGTGTCAAAATACCGATAACGTTAATTCTTTTTGGGCGTTTGATGTGCGCACTATAAATGCCATTGAGGTATATCGTAAAACAGTAGTCAAATATAAGCCTCAACTCGAAACAATTCAATAACAGTTTGTAAATTATAAGAAAATATATTACTCTAATATTGTAACTCCTATCGTTTTTGTTATGGGGAGCCACAAAAAAACGGCGAACATTTTTCAAAAAGAGGCGCGATTTCTGAGGATAGATGTCTAACTGTAATTGTCAACATTCTAACGAGACAATAGTTAAACTAATGCTTTGGTTAACACTATGTTGTGAAAACTAGGTATTTCTAATACATTTTACTTTTCAGTTTTTATGTAGTGTTGTAGTTCTTACCTTAAGTATAGTTGACAGCAAAATCACCAACGGAAAATAGACGAAAGTGGCGCGCAACAGCGGGTGGGGGATGGTAGTGTTGTTTAAGATCTCGCGATATAGTCGACAGGGGGATGGGAATTGCTGCGTGAGTTCCTGCAATAGTTTTGACCTCACAATTATTTTATTTATTTTTTTCAAATCGTGGGCTCTTGATCTTTTTAAAATCAGAAAATGTGGTACAATTGCATGAGTGTTCACATTTTTTAATTTTTATTTAAGTAGGTTGTTAGTCCAAGTGTCAAAGCAACAAATATATGTACTGTCTATTTGATTTTGATTTAAATTATGATTAAATTAAGATTGCTAAAATTAATTCAAGTGTCACAACAACAACAAAAATAATTTTAAAGGCATATATGCACATTGTAATCACCTATGGAATTAATTATATTTGCACTTATGCAATTATGTTTGTATTTGATAAAACAAAAAGGGTCCCATGTGTAGCCCATGCACAAATTTCCCATTAAATACCCACCTGGGAACCACATGGGGAGCCCAGCTGGGTTCACCCATATGGGTCCTAGCTGGGTCACCCAAGTGGGCCCCAGATAAGATGCCCACCTGGGTGGACCCATGTGGGTCCTAGCTGGGTAACCCAAGTGGGCCCCAGATAAGATGCCCAATTTGAGCCCATGCCCACTCTGTACCCCTGTAGCCCATGTAAAACCCATGTGGGCCCCACATTCACGTGTTTGCTGGGTTGTTATCCGCAGTCGCACTTCAGAAAATAACAACATTGTTCCAAATTGATTTGAGAAATGTGTGGAATTTACGGAGGTGAACGTCACAGATGATCAGATCAAACAATGGGTCATTGTTCGTGGACTCTATTTGAAACACCTAGCGGCAGCAGTTCAGTTGCTTTTTTATTCTGTCCTTCTGCTCCTCACCGAGCTCCACCATAATCATCTGGAAAAGACAGATCGTGACGGGGTGGGCGTGATCCTCACCATTGTTGTCTAGCTGGCAGGAATGTCTTTGTTTTCATGCTTTTTCGGGGGACGTTTTCAGGAAACCACATATAGCACGAACGGTCAATAATTCATCAGTTCGTTTGAGTGGAGTGGAGTATAAAAAAGAAAGAAATTCTGTGATCATTTGATATTACCTTCTCACAACTAGGACGTTTTTGGCCACTGTGATTCATGGATCAACATAGTTAGTTGACCCTGGAACAACATTCAAATAAATTCACATTCATTTCTATAGCGCTTTTCACAATACATATAGTTTCAAAGCAGCTTTACAGCAAATTTAACTCTACCTACCCATAAGTTACTCCTAAAACCAAAGGGGAATGATAGGTGAATCGCACTGATGTAGAAGCACCTAACCCTGTTTCTAAGCCTAGACTTCTGGGGGCCCTAAGCAAAATGTTGTTCCTCTCATTACACTCATAAAAGCCTCAATATGACCCCCAACTTTTTCATCTGATCTCCAAACAGCAGTCAGTAACTTTATATATAAAAAAACAATAGGACAAATAAAAAATAAAAAAAATCGATATGAAAGAAATTAACAGTCTACCCTACTACTAATACTAGCCTGCAATACTGAAATTGAATAAAGCAATCAAGTGTAAAATATAAAAAAACTTGCGTAGTCTTCGCTGTATGAACTAAATATACATTATCATGAATCACAGTCAAGTTGGGTCACCTTTATTTATATAGCGCTTTTTACAGTATACATAGTTCCCATATGACGTCATCACATACGTCACTGTACAGTCATCACCCATGCTGTAGGGCAGTGGTCACCAACTTTTTGAAACTGGAGATCACCCTCCTCTGCTTAAATGAGAGGCAAGATCGACTTGTGAAGGGGGGGGGGGGGGGGGGGGGAGTGCGCGCGCGGAGCGGTCGTCCTGTTGACGGGGGGGGGTTTGCGTGCGTGCGGAGCGGAGTTATCGTCCTATCGGAGCTTGCAGAGCGCGGTGCGTGACAGACTCGCTAATTTGGCAACTGAAACGTTCTTATTTTCGGGAGCTTCCGGGATGGTGATAAAGGATGACCAATCGATCGCGATCGACCGGATGGCGACCAAAGATCGACCAGTCGAATGCGATCGACGGGTTGGCGACCACTGCTGTAGGGCAACGCTTTACAGAGATAACTGGATAATAATGCAACAATTTGTTTTGGCTGTACAGCAGCTCTAGAAGAGCAGGACAATCAGTAATATATAAGAACTGATTAGAATGTCAATGTGTTCCTTGAATGCAATATAAGTCGATTTGGATAAAGGCGTCTGCCAAATGCATAGATGCAAAAATTGAATATTGATGGATATTAAGTTACTAACTTTATTCAGTGAAGAGCAGTGAATGATTCTCTCATTTTCATTAGTTGTTTGATTAACTTTCATTGACAGAGAACAGCGGGTTTATTAGGCTGCTGTCACTTTAAGACCAAATGCACAGACAAGCATTTGATTACTTTCCCAGCTGTTTTGTTCATTGTAGACATAACTGAATGAAAGTTAAAAGACCGACATTTTGACGTATTTTTGTGTGCATTTGTCTGTTTATGTGCATAACAGAAGCCCAAAGTAGCCTGTATTTGTCCATGTTTCTCTCCATCTCAGACAGAAAGCCTCCTGTTGAACAAGAACCTCTTTTGCAGTTCAATACGCTGCATGTGACATGATTTTACTGATTTGGATGTTACGTGTAGGTGACAGCACACCGCTTTAAAGGAAATGAACAGAAGGTGGCATCATGTTTTCATAATCTTTGGAAGCCATAATAAGAAACACTAAAACACACCACTAAATCATTCTTGAGAGCAAGGGGGCCCCCTGACGGTTCGTAGCCCTGCTTTATTTCCGAACTTTGCACATAGGGAGGACCGGCTCTGCTTGGCATAAGCTATAAACTTGTCACTCAAATCTGATTGGTTGATTGGAATGTTGTTCCAGGATCAACAAAGATGTTGATTCAGAATATGTTGTACAGTAATACCTCGGTTTCCGAGTGACTTTGTGTACAAGCAAATCGGTAAAGTGCGATTTGTAAATTGTCAAGTATTTTTAGAGTTTAATTGTCAATTATTAATTAGTATTTATATGAGATCTTAATGGTTATAATTTTAACTCTAATTAATAGGGTAAAACCAAAAAAATATTTTAAAATGGGCATTTATGGTCATGTGGAACGAATCAAGTGATTTTTAGTGCATTCTTATGGGGAAACTTGTTTTGGTGTACGAGAATTTTGAGTTACGAGCTCTTGGAATGAATTAAACTTGTAAACCGAGGTATTACTGTACTTGGAAAGTCATGTTCACCAACATTTTTGAAACACAAAAGGATAAAAAGCCTATCACTTTTCCATATTATAAGTATTTCAAAGACAAGACCATTATTTGCGAAAGACCTTTACATTCTCCTTAGCAAGTTAATGAGAAGAGTAGTGTATGATTCATGAAGGAAGTGTTCTTTTGAGATCATTCCATTGAATCATTTGGTCCAGTTCATAAACCCATCCTGAATAATTCATTAGGAAATCAGACTAATCTGGATCCAGTTCCTCGACTTAATAGTGTGGCGTCCTGGAAGGGGATATAATCAGTTGGATAACAATGTAAATTTCAGTCTGTTCCTCACACAAAGCTATTGACTTAGCAGGAATATAATGCATGAGTCATAGACTATTTCTTATGGTAGTTACATCCTTTTTTCAATGTTTTAATGTTCCCTGTAATTGCAATGAAATTGCACAGTCTTCGGAATGTCTAACAGCTCATTGAAGAACAAAGTTATACAGTTTTGGAATTAAATCAGGATGAGTAAATGATAGAATTTTCATTTTTAGGTGAGCTTTTCATATTTTAGACCTATTCATGTCACATCAAGTGACACTTTGCTGTGAACCAGATCATAAATTGAAACTGGACATTGCAGTGACCAGCACATCAGTGTTTGTAAGCAGTATAGAAAAAACTTTAAGAGAGGTTTTTTGTGCCACTGTGCTGCAGTTTGGTCCTTGGCATGTCTTAAAACAGTTCTTTGGTGCATTTTCTCTCTTATGTTCTCTCTGTATGGCTCTCTTGTTGTCCTGGCATACACTGTTGAGAAAGATGGCAATCTCTGAAGAATCCCAGAGCAGCTTCTGATGATAATGAGCCTACAGCAGGCTCCTCACAGAGAATGGAGGGTGTATATGTGTGTGGAAGAGAACCCTAGAGATGCTCTCTGTGGGATTATGGCAATATTGCTCTATAGTCCATATTTCTCTCCATCTTCGTCATCTTTTATCATTAGCCTATCTCTCTGTACAGATCTGTCCTTAGGGGAAGCTTGAGGATACACTCTTAGAATTAGACTGGATGGGACTGTTGTGAGCTTTGTGGGGCAGAGATAAAAGGATTTTTTTCTGAGAAAGAAACACACACACATGGTTGATGCATTTTGTAAGGATTGTCTTTAACCCCGTTTGCAACCCATTTTAGTTTTGAAATGTGTCGTATTTGTGAGTGAAACTTGATATTCGAAGGGAAAACATTTTTATTGCAGTCATGATTTTAATCCATCAGAAAATGTTGGATTGTGAAATGTAAACATCACACACCAGAATAGAGCCGGAATGAATGCAAATTTGCTTAAAGAATTCCTAAATAGCCTACTGGATAACTGAATTGTGCTTAATTTGAGGATACACCTGTTTCTTACTTTGTCCCCTTTGTGATTCATTCATGTAGGTCAGTTTGTGTTCTCTTTTAACTTTTTCTGGTGACCTCTATCACTCAAACCCATGGGCATATTCATGAAACGGAACACTCTGGAAAAAACTTGAATTGAAATGGAGACTGAGACCACTACAAATGCTTCTAGTCTCAATTGTTGACCATCTTTTATGATGAGCACGTTTTTAGCTTGACTGTTTCAGGATTGACAACCGCATTTTAAATGCAGGTGTGAGTCTAATATATTACCGTTCCAACAACTCTCTCCTGAAACTGTGAAGATTGACATCATGGTGACCAATGTTCTGCCGCCTCGCCTGTTTGGTGTAGGGGATTTACAGTTAAGACCCGAGGACCAGATATGTTGAAGACCAGGAGTCAGAAGTGCAGTCAGTAGAAGAAATTTTAGTGAAGTTTAGTTTGCAGTTTCATCAGCAGAAGCCAGCTCAGGTCTCACAAGGAGTTCATAGGCCGCCTCACATACAATAACATTGTTACAGCAATTATACTCTAACAGAGGGTACTAACTACATCAGTGATGACGGTTAAATGATTCTGATTGGCTAAGAAAGAAAGAAAGATAAACAAAACTAGTAATTTTCCACACAAGAGAAGACAGTCTGAAGCATATCTTCATTGATCACATGGTTGACGGGTTAGTGACCTTCCACATGGCTAGTCAAGAACAAGTCATTCCGTCTCCTTATGGTGCCAGTTAATCACTTCATCCATACAGACCATATTAACACACACACAGATACACAGCTTCTCCAAGGCTGAACTCGGCTCAGGCTCCAACTATCAACAGAAACACTTCCCAAAACATTCTGATAACATGTTCTATCTGATGAGAAGTGCTGACAATATTCATCACTTTAACTAATAAAAATCCCTAACTTGATTATAAATAACTCTTTACAAATCATTCAAATAAGAGAAAGAAAAGAATATATGAAGAAATAAGAAAAAGTAAAGTATATTTATACAAGTGCAATGGATTTCCAAATCATCCCCACATTGGTATCCACAATTCTAACCAAAGAAAAGAATCATTATGTTCAGCAATTTTAAAATCAGCTTTGTGTTTTGCTTATGCTTGGAAAGGCTGCTTCATGAGCATGCTCTGCTGTGTTGCCATTTCCTCTTATTGTAAGTGTTATAAGGGTTGTTTGTTGTTTAAGCTTGGCTCATAACGCGATCAAGTTTATGCGGTTATTAAAGTGAGGCTCATAATATTTTGGTCTTGTTCTCTATTACGTAATTGCTTACGGATAGATAGGTGTAGACCTTAATTGATGTGGAAATCTTCTCTAGTGCATTTCTTCTATTCAGTCCGTCAAGGTCAGACGTCCATGAGTAAAGTCATAAACAGTGGAGAAATTTCTCCAATTTCACTGGAGCAATTGAAGTGTAATTCTCATTTAAAAGCAACATCAACACTGTTTTTCATGTTAAATAATTTTTTAGCTGTCTAAAGCAATCGATTGTATAAAGTGCTATATAAATACACATGACTTGTCTGGAGTGCCGAAATGCAGGGCTCCTGCAAACATCCACATCGTTGTGATCAGATGCTTTTTTAACTGCTGTTCTCTCACTGCTGTCCTTTTTGTTGGGTGCTTACCGTATTTTTTGCCATATAAGACGCTCCGGAACATAAGACGCACCCAATTTTAAAGGAGGAAAATCTAGAAAAAAAACTCACAGAAAGTGATCCAGAATCATATTACTTTGCGTAACAACTTTTTATTTAACATTTTATTTCAATGTATTTACTTACTTAGGTTTGATCTTTAAATCCCAGATTTTCAGTCTCACAGTTTTAAATTCCAATGTATGTTATTTTTTTTCTAAACTACTATGCGCTCATGCAGGGTTAAGTAAAACTGTCGATCCTGCATTATACTCTACCAATCTAGAGGATTTTATTTGCTTAAGACTTGCTCTGGGTCTTTAGGAACGGGATTAGGTTTAGTCACAGTGCGGTTTAGTTCTGGATCAGACTCTGTGGACCGAGCTTAATCTGTGTTCTGGAAACTGGTTCCATCTGTAACAAACTGACACAGGCTGATACTAATCAAAGGATGATATTCCAAATCACACAGTCAAGCTACTGAAAATGTCTAACTACATGGAAAGAATTTATAGCTTTGGTTTCACCCTATTTTTGTCATCATTATCAACTTCTCAGTTAAACGATAAGACTCCAAATCCAGACACCTGATTTTTTTAGTTCTTACTGAAAATAAATGAAACTACTTTATATACAGATCTAATATTAAGATTAAAGTAAACTGTTGTTGTAAAGGTAAGAGCTGGTTGGAGCTCATTTAGAAGGCATCTCTGAACACTTTTTGGTTGCTCTCACTCTGGTTCTTTTCCACGTTACATGGTGTTTTTAGAGAACAGGGCTCAATGCATAATCAATGACATAGATACTCTGGGAAAACCCTTGTGCCTTTTCTGTTTCACACACTCACACTATGACTGGCTGATGGTGCTTGCGTTACGGCTTATATTGAGCTCACTGCTCTCTTTTTTAGGCACAACTCATTAAAAACACAACACCCAGGAGGACACAAACGAAGGAAGTGCTTTGAGATATCAGAGAGTGAGTGTTTGAGCTAAAGTGTATAGGTGCATGTGTTTGTGTGTGAGTGAGACACACACGATCCTTAAACCCCTGAGAGATTATTGTAAAAGGATCAAATTAAAGGCTAATTTACTAAGAGTGTCTTGTTGTATTTGGGGCAAGAAAAGTGGGATTAGAGTGGAATTATGGAAAATAACTGTTGAATAGAATGTGCGTGTGTGAGAGAGAAGGGTGGCATTAGCTTTATGCCTAGTGTGATAAAACATTTTACTAGTGTATTATGCCAAATCAGAAACCCAGCATTCTCACAGTAGCTGTCCAAAACACCATATGCCTAACAGCAGAAATCACCATGTTGTACTGTCTGTTCAGTCAAAAAAAAGTTCTCAGAATTTGCAACTCACTTTGTATTGTTACAACGTGTATGTGAATGAACATAGTTTACTCTTTCTTCATGTCTCCTGGACAAAGAAATTCCAGTTTAAAAGTCAGTTTGATGACGCAAAACGTGACTTTAGGGGTTTGAGGGCAGAAGGTGCTCCCCGTTCTTCTTTTTCCTAATCAACTGACATAATGACAGTTTCTCTCAATTTGTTCCACTCTGTTTGGCCAAAAACACAGAGGTACCATATACGGGAAATACGGTATCTAGTTTAAACATGGAACATACCAACACAGAGGTTTTTCTGATTTTCTGTTGCTGTATTCTAGTCAGGTTTATGATTCTTTGTTTTCATTAGCTTCATTAAAATAACTCACTCCCATTAACCGTTTACCATTTGAATTCTTGTACCTGAAACCATCCAAGTCAACCCTATTGTGATTAAAAGTATTCCCATCTCCATCAAGGTATTGACTCTGATCAAGCCTATCCAATAAGAGCAAGGGAGTCTGTCCTGGCCTCGTCCTGCTCGCCACAGAGTTATTGGATGGCAACATACCCAGTGCATTATGGGTGTTGAAGTATTCCTACCTATTTAACCAAAGAGAAGACCACACACCCTTTTCCGTTTTCCCTAGTTAGATTGTAACAATTACAATCGTAAAACAATTTGTCTTTCTACCATATAAACGGCCAAGTTTTATTGAAAATGCAATTTGTTTCTCCAGCAGAGCATTGCCAGTTTAATAAGTAATAATACTGATTGCTCCTATTAATCCAACTTAATTGCACATATTTATTTTTGCTGAGGTTATGACGGACCAAAGCATTAAGTAGACACTACAAAGAATGACTCTAGAATTCATTATACTGTTTTATTTCCATATCACTAATCTACAGCACTCCATTTTCACACAGGATGCAATCTTGTATTCTGTCTGCAATGTGTTTTAATTGCTTTCTAAATGCTAGTCTATACAAACATTGAGACTTCTTTGGCATGCGAGTTTAAAAGGCATGTTAAAAATGTGGCCTCTGCATTCTGTTCTGTTTCATTGCACTAGTGGACCCATGATACTATCAAGGACAGATTGTAGCCTTATTGCCTCTTCTCACAAAATGTAACAGCATAGCAGCTTGACATTAATATTAAATGTGTGGTCACAGGTATTTATTGCATTTATCGTGTTTTTATAGTGATCCACAGGAACTATATTGCAGATCGGTTTTACAGCAATCAATTGAACTCTCACTTTAAATGGGATCCACACCACAGGCGTTTGTGAATAAGCTGTCTAAATGTGAAATTGCCTTTGACTATCTATGTCAACACACATTTAATTGGTTGTGATGCCTGTCCTAAACCTCCAAAGGTGCCTCTTACTTCACATGGGTTCACATGTTCGGGGGAAAGGATGGAACGTTGCCATTTGGCAGACAGAGGCGAGTGTAAATCTAATGTAATTTCCTCCCATCTGTTTGCTTAGTGGCTTTTGTAGGGTTAGAGGTGTTTAGATTGTTTGACTCTGCTTAGTGTTAAGCTCATTCACTCCAAGACAAAGTGACCGACACATTTTCACCTTAAAACTATTCACATCTCATACTTCAGTCTTTCACATACAACATGATTCAGTGGTTAATCACCAAGCAAATGTTCACATTCCGGAAGAGTCCTTTGTTTCCATTATATGGCTTGTTATTTTGTACATTTGCATTCGGTGTGAATAGCCCTTTAGAATTGTGTTTGCTTAAAGAGATTGTTCACCCAAATGGAAACTTCAGTCATAATTTACTCACTCAGTTGTTCTAATATGCCCTTTTTTTCTTTTTCAGACTAAAACAGGTGAAATTTACAAAAATCTCCTGCTCACCCTTGTCCATATAATGACTGTGAACAGCGACCTTCAGGCATTTATGATGTTCATTAGAGATTACATAAGACCAAGGAAAAGCTGATGAGCGCACTAATTGAGAAATCTAAATGAATAAAATTGAGCTTAACAATCAAATGCATTTTGGGTTGTTTTTCACAAAATCCTGTTGTTTTGCCCTCTAAAGAATTGGAAGATTATTTGATGATACTTTTGCAACCTTTTTTTAAAGAAAAAAGGTGTACAATGTTATATATCGCCATTAAACGTAGTACAGTAATCCATCGTTTCGAGGCCTCAGTGCATTGCGGATTTTTCTAAAATATTTATTGAAAAATAAAAAATACCGCCATATCGGCAGTCGTATTGCGGAAAGCAGCGTTGCTTCATCATGATGTGAGAGAAACGGTTTCCCAGGATGGCAAACAAAGAGAGAAACTCTCTCAAAGGCTTTGTACACACCCACGGGCGCTCAGACAAGACACGTGATTGGTTCCCGGCACGAGAGCGACAAATAAGAGCACGAGTGGATGTATCCCGTGAGCTGATTGGCTGATCCTATTTCGCGGATTTTAACCTATCACGGGGGTTTCCGGTCCACATTAACCGCAATAAACGAGGGATCACTGAACAGGAAAAAGCATTTTTCTTTTTAATTTCTCTGGAAAGGAACAGTGAATTTTCATGTTTGTAATGGACGATCTATTACTTTAGATCTATGACTTTGTCAGTAGTAAATGATCTCTTAACCAATCATTTTCTGTATCTCTCTCTTTCAGACTGGCAGATAGCAACGCTGATATTGTTATTAGCCGGGGCATCTGTGACCTTAGTGGCGTTTCTAATAGCACTGATCTCGTTGTGTAAAGGCACACACAGGAAGCACTATCGTATGGTTGCAGTGTTCCTCTTCTCAGCAGGTAAGATATCCACATTATCATCTTGCTGGAATACAAGCCTTTAGCAGGAGAGCTCTGGGAATGTGACCCTTGACCCCTAATGTCACGTTGACATCTGGAATAACATCCACTGAGCAAGTGGGTGGTGCTTAGCACAAGCAGAACGCAAAATTTTTATTGTGTAAATAGCATTGGGTCCTGATTGTCACACCTGAGGGTTTTAGACCGCGTTAGTCAAAAATTTGCTTGGATTGTCTGTTTCTCTCATGCCCACACACCAGAGTCAAGTCTAAATTCATGCACAACTATGTAACAACTATAAGAAGAAAAGTGTTGAAGGTAAAAAAAAAAAGTAAATCGCCGTTGGGCAGAAACTTTGTATCTCCAGATTACATTTCTTTAACAAAGTGTTACTATTGGTCACCCTTTACGTCAATCTGTTTATACATGACCAATCTGTATACAATCAATCTGTGTAAATATATATATATATATATATATAACATTTATATATATATATATATATATATGTATGTGTGTGTGTGGAAGATTATATATATATATATATATATATATATATATATATATATATATATATATATATATATATATATATATATATATATATATATATATATATATATATTTATTTATTTATTTTTTTAAGCAATGAAAAGTATAAAACAGCGGTGGAGACATCGGGTCGTTTATGAAGTTTTATGTTATGAAGCACACATTTTGGAGTGTCATTACTTGTTTTTAAGAGTAAATATAGAACTGGTTCTTTGAAAAGGTACATCATTTGAGGAGTGGAGAAGAGTGTCTTAGTCTAGCATTTGTCGTCGAGTCATATCCATTACTGTCTTAAATAGTGTCTTACTGTCTTAAGACTTACTGTCTTAAGTGCGGAGCAATTCATTACTAATAACATGAAATTTAGGCTAAATGACTGAAATAACTGAGTGCCCGATACACAATATTACCTGTAAGTTGATGAAAACATAATGCAGTGCACTTTCTGCTTCAGCTGTGGCTGTTCTAATGATGGATAAAACATATGTTCGACTTTCGCTGGTCAGAAACCTTAAAACTCTGTTTGAGCTTGATTTAGGTAAAATGGTAAGAATATAATGGCACATGTCTGAACATATATAAACCACAATATCAACATTTACACCATAACGTGTACTTATAAAAAAAAAACGTCATGAAACTAACATTTAAGAAACAGATGAAAATTCATCTCACATTTAACTGCATCCTGCTAGCATAAATAATTCTCCTATGCTTTCACTATTTCTCATGTCCGTAGCTTGATTGAAACTTTGTAAGACTTCACTTGTTGTATTCCTCATTTATTAGTCACTTTGTATAAGAGCATTTACTAAATATATAAATGTAAATTGTCGTCAATTTTGTCACCACGCACGACTGGCATGCAGGTCACTGCCTTTTACATTCGTGTCCAGTTTGGTTAAAAAATAATTGCTGTCAGGTCACACTTGGATCTAATTTTATCTGGTCTGTCTCGAGTCAGGGTTTTCTTTTTTCTTTTTTATTAATTTATTCCTGTTGGTGGGTTGGATACAGACCTTATGACCCATGAGAATATAAATCACTATCCACTTTCACTGTCTAGAAACGACCATGAACATTCTGCAAAATATATCCTTGTAACATATGTTCCATGGGAAAAAGTTCGGAACAACACCAGGCAGGGTAAACGATGACAGAATGTTAATTTGTTTGGTGAATTGTTCATTTAAGCATGTATTTTTAAAAGAGCAGTACATAATTTGAGGGTTAAAGAAAGGGAGGATGTGAGCGACATTTTCTCACCAACCACTCACTTAATGCATGAAGAAATGTGTTCCCTCACCAAAAACCACCCCCTCCCCTCCTCTCTTTTCCCAGCCCTGACTTTCTCATTCAGGAGTCTGCCATAGTCTCAGTTAGCTCTGGATGGATTCTGGCAGTGTGAGGATTATCCTTATGAGAGTGCGGGGAAAAGATAGAGAGAGAATAGAGAGGTTAAGGATTTTAAAAGCTGCTTCTGATGTGCCTTGAGCAACGTCTCCAGTGGCTTTGACTTCTAATGCCAGAAAATTACCTTCAGAAACAGTCGACTCTACATCAAATAAAATATGCTCTAAATGAGAGTGCCAGCTCCCATGAAACCCTCACTAGCTATTATATCTCTGTGTGTGTGTGGATCTGAATTTGCACTTTAGGAATGCATGTTCCATGTGAGGAATCACATGCTGTTCCAGAACCTCCGTTAGTTTAATCATAACAATGGAGTGGAACAGGGGCACAGGACACAAGCAATCTGATCTGAGATCAGCACTGTTATACTCACTGGAGTGCGAACCGAGGACAACATTTTTGCCTCACAAAAAAACAAGAAACAAAAAAAATATATATATATATATATATTTATAATAAAATATTAATATTTAACAGCAGCCATGAAATTATATTTCATTCAACAAAATTTTAGGCAAGGTTTTTGCTTTATTTTAATGGTCCACTTTAGACTTTCTACTAACTACAAGCAACTTTGTAACTGCATATGTCAGTAGAGTATTAGTAAACTGTTAGATGTTTTGATTAGTAGAAGTGTACAAAGTTACTTCTATCTATTAAGTAGAATGTCTGTTGGTGGAGCATCAAAATAAAGTGTTAACCGATATTAAGCAGACAGTCTCCTAATACTCTAATGAGAGTTAATTGACATTTAGTTGCAAAGTTACTCTTACGGCTCGTTAACACAGAAAAAGCAAAAATGCGAGACCTGGGCAGTGGAATGGAGGAAAAACGCAAGATCTCGAGATGCGTGAACTGATTTAACTACCGTATTTTCAAGCATATAACCCGCGGGTTATACCAGATTTTACAAACCCAGCAGGGGGGCTGCGGTTTATATAAGGGTGCGGGCTATATCACTAATTTTTTACACGTAGTAATATTTTTACATATTTGTTATGTCCCTAAGGAGGGACATGGTGAGGGTTGTTGTCTCTGGCGCTTGTACTATCACTCTGACAGCTGGCGCTGATTGGCTGTCTGACCTGTCAATCATGCAAGAAGACGTGATTGGCAGTCTCATCTCATCCGATGATCAACACCTGTAGAATACGCTTCTTAAGAGACGTGCTGCTGCACAGCGGGAGAAACTGCTTTTTCTTTTTCTTCTGATTCTGACTTGAATTTATTAATAGTCCATAATCCATTAATAATCCATAATCCATTCCACGGCAGAGCTCGTAACTCGAATTGCTCATATCTAGAATCATGTTTTCCCATAAGAAATAAGAAAACAAATTCATTTGTTCCAGATCCGTAACAACGGAAGAAAACATGTTTTTTATTGGTATATAGACACACACACACACTCACACATAATTATAGTACATGTATACTGTGCAGGACTGAATTGATTTAGATTTTTCAAGGAATGTATTACATTAATACCTCGGTTTACGAGTTTAATTCGTTCCAAGAGCGAGCTCGTAAACCAAAATGCTTGTACACCAAAACAAATTTCCCCATAAGAATGCACTAAAAATCAATTAATTCGTTCCACATGACCACAAATGCCCATTTTAAATATTTTTTTTGGTTTTACCCTATTAATTGCAGTTAAAATTGTAACCATTAAGATCTCATATAAATACTAATTAATAATTGACAGTTAAACTATAAAAATACTTTTGACAATTTACAATTGACAATTTACTGTAATGCACTTCAGGTTTGAGCAGCCTGCTTGGAGGGAGGAGGGGGGAGTGGGGAAAGCAAGAATGAAAGCAAATGAGTGAATTTATTAAAAACAAACAGAAAACAAACGAAGTGATAATCCAGAGTTAAAGTCGTGGAACATGGGAGCCGCGAACGAACGAACCCGAGGGAGCCACGAACGAACGAATTTGCGGGAGCCGCGAGAGAACGAACTCGCGGGAGCCTCGAACGAACAAACTCGCAGGAGCCGCGAACAAATGCGCGGGAGCCGGGAAAGCGGGGAGATGATATGAGAATCAGGTGTTCAGTGACCACACACACATACACACTCAGGCAGAACTAGGAGACACTTAATTCATGAACCGTGACAGTTACTGCTTAGAGGTACTGTACGTGTATATTTCACTAAGTGAACAATAGCGATCACAATTAATTGTTTAGAATATGAGGTAAAAACTTCTGTAAATGACTTATAAAAGTATCTGTCAGGCTTTAGCAAGAGAGAGGACCCAAACGCAGAAATGGCAAGTGAAGGGGTTTTATTGACAACTGAAGACAAGGCACAATAGGGGTAGAGAGGTGTGAGAGTCCAACAAGCAGGGCAGGGTAGACGACAGAGACAGGCAAGGGATGATGACCACTGAGACTAGTCCAGAATGACTACAGACTGAGGCGTTTAGGAGAGGCAACACCAACTGAGAGACCAAGCAGGAGCACGCCAGGCCATACACTTCTAGAAGATCTCAGAGTAGGCCCCAGACTAGCTGCCAGCTGGGAGAGACAGAGGTCAGGAACTCTCAGGGCGCAGGACAGGGCAGGAACGGACACAACTCACAACAGACAAGACAAAACAATGCAAGACAAGAGAAATTATTAAAAGAAACAAAGCAACAAAATGAGATGAGCACAACTAATGCAAAAGAAAACTAGAACTAGAGAAATAAACTATGACTATGAAAACAGGACAAAATTATAAAAGACAACTTTGCAGGGAGATGATGTAAGTAGAAGTTAACTTAACTCAAGAGAAAACAAAAAGGCAAGAACTAACTAGAACAAGACTTGAAAAACATCTAAACAACAATAAAGAATAAGCTAGAACAAAGAGCTGTAACTAGGGATGTCTGACGCGAAACCTGCGTTCCCAAACAGTGTCGAGATCCCGAAGCGTAGATGTTTCGAAACACTGAACCGAAACTGTGATTCAAAACAACAATGTCACGTGACTTTGGCTAAACGAATCGTCTGCGTGTTTCAAAAGTGTTTTGATAGGCGGTGCTTGCCGAGTCTGCGTTTGATTGACAGGGGCGGGAACAAACCACACAATCGCACATCTGTCTCAACTCACACAAAGTTTAAAAGAGGAGTTAATGCACCTTCACCTCGTGTGTTTTTGTAGTGACATTTATTGTGCGACTTGGTTAGTTATATTTAGGCTACATTTAAATTAAACATATTTACTGATAGACTACAGACAGTGACAGATAGATAGATAGATAGATAGATAGATAGATAAGATATAGTGACACATTCATATAGGTTTAGTTAGATATTGACAGATAGCACAGCAGTTAGACATATAGAATTTCATAAATGGATAGATTCAAAAATATATATAGATTCATAGATAAATACATTTATATACATAGATTCAAATATTAATATATAGATTAATAGGATATATATACTTTCATAAATATATAGATTCATAGATCTAGATATATACATATATATATATAGAGAGAGAGAGAGAGAGAGAGAGAGAGAGAACTCACCACATTAACACAAACACAACATTTTTATTGTTTTTAATGGATTGTTGTCAAAGTTTCAGACATGTGCAATTGACCACTAGATGTCGCCGTGGAGACGGGTGTCGGTATAGAGTTTCGAAGCCTCGAAACAATACGGCACATTTGATTCAAGTGTTTCAGTGTTTCATGAAGCCTCGCTTTGCCCATCACTAGCTGTAACTATTCACAACTAGAATAAGAGACTAAGATACCGTACAGATTCTAGGACGAAACAGGACCGTATACCACAACATACACAAAATGAACCAGCAAGGACATGAGGCAAAGGAGCACAATATAAAGGGAGCAGAGCACATGAGGGACAGGTGAACACACTAAAGCAAACGAGGACTAGACAAGGGGGCGTGGTAACTGGAAATGAGGAGGTGGAACAAGAGGAACACATGAACAAAGACAGAGCCATGTGCTCAAGCACAACACAAACAGGCAAACATTAAACAAGGATAAAACAGACAAGACTGTCAGTTCAGGATCCTGACAGTATCACTGTGGTGAATGATGCAGCAATGAGTTAAGGGGTTATAAAGGGGTTGGAACCTCCTGACTGTGTTATGAGAGGCTGTCATTAGGATATTTCATGTAAAAATGCGCACAAGGATGCTGAGCATTAGGACTTTTTCCAGACAAAACTGCGCATGGGTGAGAGAAATTTTTTCTCGTACACCGATTCAACCCTCCATGCTCGTACACCGATTTGCTCGTATACCAAGTCGCTCGTAAACTGAGGTATTACTGTATTTTGTTTGTCTACTCATTTTAGGACTTTAATTTTGAAAAGCAGTTTAGTCAACCTCTTTGTTCAGGAAGCAGGTAGTACTGCAGCAGTTCAGAAACATGTCGTAGCTGTGCAATATCTCTGAACATCATCTTTCTTGTGTCTGTTAGACGCATTGTAAGTACTCCATGTTAAGTTTATTGTATCATCCAGTTGAGATTGAATTTTGAAGTTATTTGGATATTAAGATGTGTATTTTCTTTGGTTAATTATTCTTTATTGTTAATGTTTATATTTGTATTTCATGTGTAGTGATTGCATTCTTTTTATATTTTAGTTTCATAAAAACTTCATAAACGGCCCGATGTCTCCAGCGAAGTTTTTAGGGGCACTGTTTAACTTGCTGGATAGTTAGATGCTAGAATAATCTAACAAGGCCAGTACATATACAGTATAAGTAATCGTGTGATATCTAATAAAATGTGGTTTTAATTACCGCATAAGACGCACTTTTTCTTCCCCAAAACTGGGGGAGAAAAGTTGGTGCGTCCTATCCGATGAATATAAGAATCCGCAGAGCGCGCCACGGACATAGCCGTGGTGATGACGAGTGGGGGGCAATGGTGGACTTTACAGTGATGACTGTGGTGAGGGGGGCGTGGTTCAGCGAGGTCTGTAGCGGGAGAAAGAGTCCGGAGACGAGCGGTGCGTAAGAGAGAAGTGAAACGAAATTAAGAGAAAGAGGCGTGACTCACAGAGAGTGAAGCGTGAGCGCCGAACGGCAAGTGACCCTGCCTCAGCGTGCTGAGAATCACGGGCTCTTTTATTTCCTCAGACTTGAACAAAAACAAAACTGTCAGAAAGCCTGTCCTAGGAACTAATATTTTGTTGTTGTTGCTGGTGTCCCATTATTAGTGACGCACACCGGTGTTCGATGACTGTTCATGTTGCTGACTATGTTCCGTACCATGCATGCGTTCATGCACTACCTACCACGCACACACACACCCTTATAATATTACAGCTGCATACCTGCATATACTGGATATAAATAAATGCCTCATCACCAAGAATCACTTCTCCATTCCTGATTCTCTGACCGGAATTACAGATCCATATCCTGATCCATATTTTATAATATACCTCGCTGTGGTTGTACACTTAACAAACCACAAGACATAAGCAACAAACTATTAGACACACCATACACACTGTTTACTGACTTTACTGACTGTTAATGAGAGTAAAGATAGTTCTTAATATGTTACATGGTTGGCATAAAATTGTTCATAAACTGCTGTTAACTTTATACAGTTGATATAAAATACTTTACTAAAGTATTTGGTTCAGAATCTTTTTTTCTAGATTTTCCTCCTTTAAAATTGGGTGCGTCTTATGTTCCGGAGCGTCTTATATGGCGAAAAATACGGTATACGTTTTTACAGTCAGTAGACAGACAGTAGCGCGGGTGCGGAGGAGGAAGGGGGTTGGTACGTCAACGGGTTGGTACTTGATTATCTTACACGAACACTACGCAACTTACGTAACTTAAATTAACCTAACTAAACTTAGCTTACGTATCTTTTGTAACTTTTCTATTTTATATTATTGTTTTGCTCGTTTTCTCCCCTTTATTCGCCTGACAACCATCATTTTCACTTGGCGCAGACCTTTTAACGGAATACCTATCGAGGGAGATTTGTTTCTGTCTCCCTTTAAAAATAAGTAAGGTACGCGTCGTCAAAAAGCGCCGAAGCACGGCCGGTACACAATTTATCAGGGTGTTTCTTTTCAATGATGAGCTCTTGCAACACCTTCATATCTTCTGTAGATCGATCAACTCCTCAGTCCACAGTTCCTCCTGATGCTCCTGATCACTCATCGCACCGCACCCATATTTATCGACAATTTAATGCTTCATCACGGTGGTCATCATCCATGTTCATTATGCCGCTTCTTCTCACTACCATCCTTACCACTCACTTTCTTAGAGCTCATCGCTGTTATGAAGAATAATGAACAAAATAGAGAGAAAATCAGATACTCGCGGGCGACGCGTACAGAAGTCAGCGAACACTGAAGTGAACGTGAGTCAGCCACGCCGTCAGTACGCGTGCTCGTATCTCGAAAATGTACTCGTATCTAGAAGCAATAATCTGGAATCTGTATCTTGGAATACTCGTATGTAGAGACGCTCGTATCTCGAGGTATTACTGTAGTTAAAAAATTAGCTTGACTGTAAGTGTTCAGTAGTAGCTTGAGAAAGTACAGTTTCAAGCATACCTTATGATGGCAATTTCTGAAAATGTTATATACTCGTCGTTTTATTTACTCCCATTTGACTCTTGGCAAGTGTTCATTTTGGACCAGGAGTACAGCTGTTCTCGGTGGTAGCACACTCACTGTTTACACATGCATATGTGTTTGAAACACTTAGAAACTGCTTTCTACTTGCCAACAGTCTTTTAGCATTATGTAAGACATATTTCCACTTATGTAAGACAGTTCTCCTCACTGGTGCACGTGACGCTCTCAGCTGTCTTGGAAAACAGAGGGAATTTCTTAAAAGAACCATGTTTTTCTTAGTTTGAAGAACATTAGAATGAATCTGCCAATTTTATACATGGTTTACTCCTGCTGTCCTGTCACTTTTTCCACGTCTCCTAGTCATACTCCCCATCTCCTAACTTTTTGGAGCTGTAGACTAGTGAAGTGGTTTTCAACTCTCTGCACATTTTGTCTCCCATAAAGCCCTGATATACTACTTCAAAAAAAAAAGAACAATTGGTGTGACGTCTTTTAAAACAAAAATGCTTATTTTGGAGGATTGAAACCGTGTTCCAAAGCAAAAATTCTGAAAACATTCTTTTTCCCCCATTTGAAAAACCATTGGTCAATAGGTACTTAAAAGGTCTTTGTTGTGGAATTGTTCTCCAGTTAATTTCTTTTGTTGAGGGTGTTGAAGTTACATCATGTTCTAACCAGACACGACACTGTGACACATGACAAAAGATATCTTTTCTGATTTTTTGTTCTAACCAGCCGGTGATACATAACAAGCATCAGGGGATTATACTTTAGAAATGACTTCTAGTTCTGCAGCGTCAAGGCTGGAACAATGACATAAAAAGTATGACAAATGTAATCTCAGATATTGATTATGTGCTTTAAATTTAATATTACGTTCGAATACTATTTTCCTTGACTTTTATAGCCATACTGAAAGAAACAAGAGTATTCAAACTGTGAACTTGGTGTGAACAAATAAAGATTGCTTCACTCAGTATGTATTTTTTATGGTGTTATAAATTTGATTATGCATTTTTTTTCTATACATTTATTTTTGCGAGGGCAATGCTCTTACATACGCTCTTCTAATTGGTTGGGATATTTGATTTTGTCACATCTCATAGTCATGGTGTGTCTGGTGTGGACATTGCTTGTCACTGCAATCTTATCACATCGCATCTGGTTAGAACACTGTGTTAGACATGAGCAAAAACATGAACACGTCAGGGAGCTGCTTTATAGTAAAATTCAAGTTGTAATTCTAATTGAAAACTATATTGACACTTTTTTCATCTTTGATATTGTAAAGCTGCTTTTTTTTAAAGGGTGTGTTCACTCTTGCCAGGTTTGGTTCAGTTAAAACATACTGAATTGGAACTGTTTTCTTTTTGTTATGAAGAAAATTAATCATGATAAACTGTCATGTAAACCACTGAGAAAACAAAGAGTTGTTATTCACTGTATTGCATCAGAACAAGTCAAAGATTTTTTTTATATAAACTATATTTTCCCAATTTCTGTGCCATGACTGTGGAGGCAAAAACATTTGTGGCGTAGCCACACACCTTTAAACTTCCTCTTTCTAGCATTTAATGCAGTAGAGGACTCTTGCCTAGAAGCCTCAGAAGAACTGAATGACTTCTAACTGAGAAGCCTTGGGCCAGGATTGAAAACCACCAGCCTTGTGGCCAATGCACACGCTCAGACAGGGTGAATAGGGATGATTATATGGAAAATGTGTAATCTCCATCTCGGTGATTTTCTGTTTAAAGTACAATTCGCACTGCAATGTCAGATGGCAACAGAAACTTCGTCAGATTTGGTCGGATCATTGTGTCGGCACCCTGTTGGCTCTCTTTTTCGCCAGTTGGACATGTTGAATTGCCATTTGTCAGTCTTAGAAATGTCATTGATCTGCATCTATCGGTGTAGTGTAAATTGACCTTTTTACTGTAAATAAAAAATACCTAAATGTTTTTCTAATTTTTTTTTCGTTTTTATATAATTTTCTTTGAATATAATTAATATTAGTAATGTAAATTAATGTCATATATCTAAAATTTAATTATAAATAAAGTGGTTGCTATGCTGTGACGATGGATGTTGTTATGTCTGCATTTTCCTCACCAGCTGTAATTGCTTTCCGGCCTTATGTGGATAAAAGCCAGGCAGGGAGGGTCATTAAAGAAGTGTTTGTGTGTGTGTTGATTCTGTACCCATGGGCCTGAGTTTGTTTTCTGTAGGAAAAAAGGAAGGAAGCTTAATTTTTGTTACAATCTTGGTGTACATGTACAAAATGTACATGCTCACAGACATTCAGATTCATTTGTTTGGTAGGAAGTTATTCTTTATGCTGATTTCTGTTTTACCTAGAAAGTCAGAATTTCCAACTTGTTATTTGGAAGAGTGCAATAAATGCCAACTTGACTTCTAACTTGGAAACTTGGAAGACTTTGCCAAGATGCAGATGTCACATGAAAATGGAACATCTAGGGAGATGTACACATTTGAAATAAATGTACTTTTAAGCACATAAAATTGAACAGAAAGTCAGCATTTCCACATTACTTGATAATAAAGCCAGTATATCTAAAACATACATTAAACATTGCACACCTAGACAGTGTTTTGATTTGCCTAATTTCTTTGGTTTATCTTTCATGGCCGTTCAACACTTTGTGACTTTTACTTTATTCACTCCACCCACACACTCATTAACTTACTGTACTTATTTAAATTATTTTCTCTTACAATAGTATATCTGCTCTGCAGTAGTTAAATACACACGTGCGCACACATAACTATGCAAAAAACAAATTTTCACCAGTGTTTGTCTTCATAAATAAGACTGTAATGAGCACATACTGTATACATTGGGGGGGTGACTTACATAGTTATTATATAAGGCTTATTATATGTGCGAACACTTTAAAGTAAGGTTCTATTTGATTAATCTAAGTTTATATGTGTTATCATGAAGTAACAATGAAAAGAAACTTCAAAAGCATTTATGTATACGTCATGGAGGTGTTGGGAAGTGGATGATGAAAACACGGAATCAAGGGATCAACGGAAAACTATATTTATTCAACAAAAACGAAAACACTTTAAATAAGAACAGAAAATGGCACACTTGTGCATAAAGAACGGAAACTCAGAATAACTAGGAGAATATGGAACATGGAGACACGACAGAAACAGCGACATAGGATCGTTTACAATCGACAAAGACATGAGGGTTTAAATACACAGGATAACGGGCAACACCTGACGAGACTAACAACGGAGAGTGGCAAACGAGACGGAAACGCAATGTCACCCAGGAGGTAACAGGAAGTGACGAGACACGACATCACTGTGACAGTATATAATTTAATGTTAATTTTAACATTACTAATCTATTGTCATAAAAAGTTGTATCTGTTAATATTACTTAATGAACCTGAGCTAACATGAACTAACCATGAACTTTTCTATTTTTAATAACTGTAATAATGAACATCATTTTAAATGTTAAGGTAGTGTAGGAAATATTTTTCATAAACTCTGAAGCGGCAGAGGCTGACAATACCACAAGCGTTGTGTGTGTGTGTTGGGGGGAGGGGGTGGTTAAATGAAACCACAGGTCTGCGCCATTCATTCACACGCAGGAAATGCAAGATTCATATTTAAATGGTGTTTTAGCAGTTTAAGACTCAAGTATACAGCTTTATTTTTTTTTACAAATTCTGTGAAATTCGACATTATACAGTAAATTATTTTTTTATTTTTTTTAGATTTACCAGTATACAATGAGAAACACCTTTGATTCTTGATACAAACCTTTAATTATAGACAGCGTAAACAGTCACAACATATTTGTGAGGTCATCACGCTGTACTAGATTGCATACTTTCTTGTATTCTGCCTGTCTAATGTGCTTTCTCAACAAATTTGGCTTTGTCCCGTCTTTTAACAACCGGGCTCTTCAATCCGCAGCGGCGCTGAGCAGAGTGCGCGTCAGAACAGAAACAGGGTTGTGTTTGTGTGTGTGTGTTCATCTAAGCCTCATACTCATTGGTCGGTAACCGCCTGTTACTAACCAATGTCAAAATATTTGAGAAAACCAATCAAATCAGAGAAGGTGGGCTTTATGTGCACACAGAAGTGGATGAGGCTTTGGGATGGGGGTGGACCCATGGCAGCACTCGCTACTCATTGAGAAGCGTAAGAACGAAATGTGCTTTCACTTCAGAGAGTCCACTGTGAGAGAAGCGTCACTGACAGAGCGAACATATGGACCGCGATCCACATGCAACGCAAACTCAGCGCATGCACAGTGAACTCAGTACTATCTTCAGTCACGAGATAGCCATGTGAAGTGGCGAATTTGTCCCTTTTTTGTGCTCGAGATATTAGTGTTCTGCGACATTAAACAATTGACATTACTTACTTACTTAGATGCCCGCTAGGCGACAGGCACACGCTTCCTTCCACTTCTTTTGATGTTGAGCGACTTGAGTCCAGTGGCCGCCAGGTGGATTTAGAGCCTTCATCGAATCACTCCAACGTGTTGCGGGACGTCCTTGTGTTCTTTTGACGTCCCTTGGGTACCAGAAAGTTGTGCGGTAAGACCATCGATCATCAGATCTTCTAACAACGTGGCCTGCCCATCGGTGTTTCACTGTTCTAATATGTTCGGCCATGTCTCGTATGCCTGATTGTTGCCGAAGATCGGCACTTTTCAGCCCTCGTTCGTGTTGTTGGCGACGGTTTGTCCCTAGAAGTGATCTTTCCAACGCTTTCTGCGTCGTGGTGATGAGCTTGGTTGAGGTTTTGTTGTCAGCCCAAGTTTCAGCTCCGTAGCAGAGTGCAGGAAGAGCGGTGGAGTCGAAGAGTTGCGCTCTGATCTTCTTGTCACTGACGAGTTGAGCGGCTTCCTTGATGTTCTTCATGGCAGCCCATGCAGCTCGCTTTCTCCGACTGATTTCTACTTTGAGGTCGTTGTCCATCGCGATCACTCGTCCGAGGTAGACGTATTGATCGACGTCTGGTAGTATGGTTCCTTGTGCTGTGATTGGTGTCCGGTCTGCCCATTGATTTCTCATGACTTCCGTCTTGCTTCGGTTCATTGTCAGTCCGATCGATCTGCCAACAGCGTCCAGTTCGTCCACCATCTGTTGGAGTTCTCTTGGGGTATTGCTGATCAGGGCGATGTCGTCGGCAAAGCGGAGATTGTTGATTTTCTTGCCATCGATTAAGTAACTGGATCGACATTACAGAAAAGAAAATGCTAAGACAAATAGGGAGTTTGGCGGTTCCACTTCAAAAACGTAGACATAATAGAATTGGCGAGTTAACCGTGAGTCGAGATAAGTGAACTCCACTGTATATTGCTAATTAATGTATTAACAAACACTAACTAATGGGCCCTTATTGTAAAGTGTCACTGGAAATGTTTTTTAGTAAGGCTTCATGTGAACATGTTCGATTCAGTTGTATCTGACCCAGAAGAACACAACTATGACTCTTGTGTAAACATATTTATTGCTATACTTCTGTCCTGTTTAGATCTGTGAACTCTACTGGTGGAAGTCAAACTGGATGAATTGATCCAGCTTAACATTTTTTTCACAGCATTTATTTTAGTTGGTGGTTTGCAGTGACCGGTGCATACATTTCCCCTTCATCCATCTCCCTTAAGATGACATATGAAGTCACAAGGCACTGTTATTGAATGGAACACATCCCAGAACATTTTAGACAGAACAGTTGACTCACAGACCTTACCTTTTTCCTTTTTTGGAAAAACAGGAATGCGAATGAAAGCATGTATTTCTAGAGGAACAGCATCACACATAGAGGAATGCATCCCATTACATTTTCGGCATTCCATGCATTTAGAATGGGGAGGGAAGTTGGGCTTTAATATCCTGTTCTGAAATAAAATATCCTCAAAAGCATGATACCGATCACCCTGTTTCTTTTCCTGTGGTACTGCATCAGAGGGTGGGAATGATATCCATTTAGATAACTGACGTCCATGAATGAATTGAAACATACTGTTCTCGACAGGTCTTTTTTCAATTTCACCCTTGTTATGACCATGTGATTTAAATGTTAATCTAAGTACTAGAGATCATTATGGTTTACATTTGATTTTGGTCCACATTTTCTTCAGGCACTTCTTCAGTCTTTCTAATCGTACTCATTTTATTTGTATTTCATCTTCCCAACCTAGAAATGACTTTACTTTCCCTTAACTGCTTTTCAAATGATTTAACCCTGTGTGAAAACTGTGTATTAATTACAATCTCATTTATCTTCTACTAACTGTCTCCAACAAAACGTGAACTTTAAAAACATTGGCAAACCCAACAACTAGTTTTTCATTCTTTCTGCCTGGGAACTTATTAAAAATCTGTGCACCCTGACACCTGGAAATATCATAAAACCTTTATACATAAACCTTTACTTGAGTCTGTGAGTCATTGTGACAGATTGATTCCCTGGGTTTCTGTGGCATTGGTGGTTGCTCTGCTGTGGATTTCCTGTACAACAACATAACTCACTGCTTAACCACCATCGTACAATTCATTTGTGGAGAAATGAATTCCCTATGCTAGAAACCGTTGTTTGAACCATATTGGTTCAAGGTTTTAAAATGATGTCACTAATGATGTTGTGCAAGTAACTCTTGACCCACTTTATATTAAGTGTCTTTTACATCTATGTACTAACATTTAAAGTAATCTTTTGATCCAATGACAAATTTTGTACATATATCTAAATAAATACATTTCTGCATGTAATTACAAATATATTTGCTTTCTGGAAATACAGTATTTTCCCTCATATAACCTGCAGACGCAGATAAATATTTTTTACCCGCATCCTCATATAGC
The DNA here is from genome assembly GCA_037043235.1 of Rhodeus uyekii. NCBI lineage: Eukaryota > Metazoa > Chordata > Actinopteri > Cypriniformes > Acheilognathidae > Rhodeus > Rhodeus uyekii. The sequence goes on from JAWRVZ010000323.1 coordinate 204,953, forward strand.
CCGCGGGTAAAAAAAACAAACAAAAAAAACAAAACAAGTATAACCCGCACCCATAGATTTAGGAACTTTTTTGTGTAAGTTCACATTTAGAATTTTCGAATGTTGCTCGCATGACGTCAGTTATCCATAACTGTTCAGGCTCGGTACACAGTGCTTGTGCGCGAAATTCAAACAATAAGAAAACAAACACAAGTCAGAATCAGAACAAAAAGAAAAAGCAGTCTCTCCCGCTGTGCAGCAGCACGTCCCTTAAGAAGCGATTCTACAGGTGTTGATCATCGGATGAGATGAGATGAGAAGAGCCCGCCCTCATGCCAGCACAGCCAATCACGTCTTCTTGTATGATTGACTGGTCAGACAGCCTATCAGCGCCAGCTGTCAGAGTGACAGTACAAGCACCAGAGACAAGAACCCTCGCAAGAAAGAAAAACAGAAAGAAAATACTGCATAAAAACACTTACGTCCTTAGGGGCGTAACAAATATATTGAAATATTATTACGTATAAAAAAATTGTGATATAGCCCGCACCCTTATATAACCCGCACCGTTTGTAAAATCTGGTATAACCCGCAGGATATATGCAGGAAAATACGGTATATCTATAATGCATATATAGTTGATCCTTCCCTTTCACCTTAACCCACCCACCAAAAAAGAGAATTATTGATTACGTTGGAAATGCTGTAACTTGTGACCATAGTTGGCTAATGATCCTCTTTTTTTTTTTCAACCCGCCACAATGACATTGGTTCAACCTATGGTTAAATTTGGCGGAAGGGCATTCTGTTTGGCCAAGCAGTACAGATGTGTCAAGCTATCTTGTTTATCTGAAAGCTGTGTGTTATTCTGGGATTGGGTTTGTTATAATCTGTGGTTTCATTAGCATACTGACATGGAACAAATTTATAGTAGCTTTACGGTATATTACTCACCAGTACCAAGAAGCTGTTTCAGTCTCGCACAGAGAAGCAAAGGAGTGTGAGGAGACCCTAAGGGAATGAGCCCGTGTGTGCGTGTGGAAGTGTGTGTCATGCTGGCAGGTCTTCTACACATACTGTGCCAGACCCTGCAGCATGGTAGAATGCAAAATTTCTCTCATTAATTTGTTGTTTACAGTGGGAGTCATGCTAACTCAAACACCCTTGCTTTGAGTTCTGTCCTCTGCTTATTTGATTTACATTTGGAGAAGATCATGTCACTTTTCTGGCTGATTGCTTATTAGTGCTAAACTATCACGATCATTATTGCTCATACTTGGACTTAAGCATTATACAGACTTTCAACCCAAAGAATTAAACGTTGACGTGGGTTGTATATGCTTTTTTTATGCTTTTGATAGACATTTTTATTCAAAGCACCTTGCATTGCAATAATTGAATAAACCAATTAAAATATGCAAATATTTAAACATAAAATATTGTGAATAAATAAAAAAATCACAAATACCTCTTCTATGGTTTTTAATTTCTGACCTGAATTTATAATAAGTTTTCTTTTTAGTTATATTTTTACACTGAATGCTTATAAATATTTGAAAATCAGTAATCTGTTGCAATGAACATGCAGTATATGCAGTAAATAGAGAAGAATATAAGAAAAGCCAACTCTACATCCTCAAGGTCAGTGAGTCTTAAGTATTGGATAGTTGGATTGGATACTTTTTTATGAAAAGGCAAGGTCATTTTGGGTTGTACGGTGTCATGAGCAGGGGAAAATACCTTAAATTACGTGCAGATGGCTCTCTTACTTGCACTAGAGATGCCCACAAGTCATTTGGCACCTCTTACTTTGGTACTTCGATACTGCAATGGAAAATTTGCCAAAAATTTAGAGAGACTTACCAAAAATCAAATATTTGCAAAGAATTTAGACTAGAACTTCAACAATGTTGCTGTATACTAGGCTTAGAAATCATATCACTCCAGCACTTATTGATCTCACACACTACCTATTTCTTACAGAATTGATTTTAAAGTCCTGTAATTGATTTGTAAACGTCTTCATGGTACTGAACCGGCATACCTTAGTTTAGATGATTACTAAATATAACCCTGCTAGATCACTCAGCTGTTACTATTACATTTTGGTAACTGCATTACTTGGTAAAATAATTGTTCATTGTGACTTTATTGTTAATGAATTAAAATATTACCAGTAAGTAGGATCTATTTTGTTATTATTATTATAAATTTTTTTTTACATTTTCAACTTTCTTTAGTCTGTAATGTTGTAGTTTGAGCATGAAAAAGATCTGCAAAGTTACAATACAAAATTTCAGTGTTTCTCCCTCCAAGCATATTGACACAAGTGGTTCTCTTACTACTGGTTTATTTGAAGACTTTTCTTCATTTTCACCCACGTGAAAACTCGTTGGCTGCATGCTGCGAGAAATAAAAATAGTCTTTAATTTTCCTTATGACCATTGAAGTCCTTTGTGTCCTTAATCTTTCTTTGAGGTATTAATAATGTCCATGATTACCGCTTGCTTGCAGAAACTAAGAATCTGACGTGAAGTCAACAATTGCGCATAAACTTAAACTGAGATTTCAAAATAAAAGTATTGCAAATTACAATAAATTAAATTATGCATAAAATCACAAACAAAACTTAAATTCTTCTAATGAAAGTCATTTTAGAAAACAGTGAATTATATGCAAATGATATTAACAATGTAATGGCAGCATTTACAGTCAGGTTGACCAATCACAACACACTGGTCCAGTCGACCAATCAGAACACATTCAGAAGGAGATTCTTCATAGATACAGTAACGTAAACAAGCTTTACTGACACTGGCAAGAGAGCTGCAGCAATAAATGTGTGAAAAATAATGTTTTTACATTTAAGCATGAAAACCTATTCTATTAGACCCGAAAAACAAAATGAAGACTTTGAAAACAGGTATAAAATAGCCCCTTAAATAGGACATTGGTCTCTTTCATTCTACACGTATTTTAGGGTGTTTTACAGTAATTTTACCATGATTAAGAAAGGGTTGATAGGAGTCTGCTTCACATTATTCCTATCAACACAACTTTTCGTTACTTATAGCTGTGTTAAGCCATGGTCACAATAGCTTGTAACAAATAATAATAAATCCTTAAAGTATAATCCAAAGTAAAAATAAAATACAATCTCCTCCGCTTTAATTCAGTCAGGAAGTCATGCTATCACTAATTGATCTTCTATTAGTCACACATCTTTACGTGACTGAAATTTAAATTCATTTTGTTGCAAAACCTCTTTGCATGAGCTTTTGCACCATTTGTATGCGTATGTATGGAAGTCAGTGGAATGAAAAGTGTGGTGGGACTGCCTCTTTATGCTTTTATTCTAATATGCTGTCTTTTTCTCTTTCAGTGGTCCTCCAGGCATGCGCTCTGGTTCTCTACCCGATCAAATTCATTGATGGAAAAGTCTTGCAAACGTATCACGAGTTCAACTGGGGCTACGGCTTGGGCTGGGGCGCCACCATCTTCATGCTGGGAGGAGGAATCCTATTATGCCTTAGAACAGACATGTATGAAGATGCCATGTACTAAGAGCTCCATTACATCATCATGCTCACTCAGTAGACTCAAACACTATATCTGTCAAATAAAGCAAGCAACCAGTATCTATTACATCAAGAAAAGGATACCCACATGCAGCACGCTCACTACTTATACAAACATAGGCTACGTCCAAACCCAAGTCGTGAGAATTCATAAGTATTGTATGAGCATTTTTGTATGCATTTCTTTCATCTGACTTGTAATGTATGATTTCAAGGGGGAGAGACCATGCAAATTCATATGAATTATGTGAAGGTGTTGGCTGCTTCCCAATGCACATGATTGTGCTATGCGTTTTTTGCGTTTGTGCACTCTTAAAAGGTTCTTTATAGGCATCTATAATTCCATGACGGTTCATTTAACATCCTTGAAACCTTTCCAATACACAAAAGGTTCTTTGTAGTTGAAAAGGGAGTTATTAAAATATTCTTCACACTAAGAAAAAATGGTTCTTTGAAAATGGGGCACTAAAAAGGTATAACTTTTTGACTTTTAAGAGTGCTAAATTCTTTTTTATACTTATCCTTAGGTTCATACATTTAAAAAATGTCTATTTCTCCTTCAACTTTGAAACAGTATGCAGTCAGGGAACCCTTCACTCCTAAAAATAAAGGTTCCTTAAATATTCATGGAACCTTTCCGTTCCACAAAAGGTTCTTTATGATTCTTTTAAACACTGTTCACAGAAAGGTTCTTTATAGGGAACTAAAAATGGTTCTTCTATGGCAACCCCCCCTTTGGAAACCTATATTTTTAAGAGTGTTGGTGCTAATTTTATACTGTTTTCAATGTACTGTGATTTGGGACATACTAGTAATTTAGGACACATAGTATGCGAATTGGGATGCAGCCATTTACAAGTATACACTATCTAGCATATAACGTATACAAGTATACACATTCTAACATTATTCTATTGCTCATGTACAAAGTGCGAAGGCCTAATATGAGCGTGATGTGCTGTTGTTACAAGCTTCAGAATGGATGAAGAGCAACTATGTGAACTGGACTGCAAGAATTCAGTGTTGACATTTAAAGAGATGGGTTTGTGCCATGCTCCCTTGGTTTAACCATTTCAGCAGCACATCCCTTGGATCTCCTTCCATAAGGAAAGAAAAGTAATGGAGCAAGTTCTTGAGGAATTGTTTTCTTTATTAAAAAAAAGTATCAAGCATATATAGTTGCTTTTAGCATTTTGTATATTTCTTGTGTTGTGCTATCTGATAGAAAACATATCATCTTGTTAATGTGTTTATAGTATTCAGATGTTTGGATTTAAAGGATATATATTTTGTCATGTTGTTTGATATTTGCGGTTTTTGAAATACTAACTAGATTTGGGGGAGAAGACTTTTATTTGGGCTTTACATATCAGTTTCCTTTCTCCGTTTTAAAATGAAACAATAAAACATGCTGTTGAAAAATCTCAGACTCGACTAGCAATTGACACCAATTGTTTCACGTTAACATGTTGCTAAGCTAAGAACGCAATACTCCAAGCATAAAAACACAGCACACAAATATTGATCTGATTGATGTTTTTTAGTAATAATTTTCAGATTTGAATGACATGTAGGCATATTTAGTTTCAGCATTCACGGTCACACATATTGGTTAAATTTAATATGATTATAGCGATCCAAAATAAAGCAATGGCAAGTTACTTTTTGAAGGTCACAAATATACAGTAGACAAAATGTACTCGATTGTAGCTTTGGATTCAGATTAGACCAATCTACAGTGTTATGTTACTAACTTCTAAGACTAGACTAAGGGGCCGTTTACATGTCAACATTTTCAGTTAAATTTTTTAAAATGCATTTTGGATTTACGTGGCAGCAACGTTTTGGGGGCCTGAAAATGCATTTTCGAAAACAGTATTTTGTGTTCAGTGTATAGGTTGTATGTTTCTTTACAAAGTGACATAACCAAACTACTGGCCTGGCAGCAGAATACTGCTTTTTTGTTGTTGTCGTGGATCCGCGTGAACGGGGATCATTTTGACAATGGTGTCGTCTGTGCGAAAAAAATTGCTAAGAAAAAACCTTTCCATTTATAATACATTGTTTTCATGTACCCTAAGAATTTGGCCGTGCCAGTATGTGAAATCCCGCTGTCTGTCTCTTTTGTCTACCGGTACGTAGTTAGATATCTTAATACATTTCAGTGTTTGATTTTAAGGACATTTTTTACTTTTGTACTATAAACTATGGTATAGTTTTGGTTGGCCTCTTGAAACTTTAGAGCAGTTTTTTTTTCAACCTTTTTTGAGCCACGGTACATTTTTTCATTGGAAGGCACACCATCAACTGAGAATGTTGAAAAATGAAAGTTTGTAGCATGTATTAACAGTATACATCTTGAATGGGAATCAAATAAACAAAGAAAAAAGCCTTTTATGATTAATTAGTTTTCAAAAAAGTTTTTAGACCAATTAGGTGAAATTGAATACTTTTCCATGGCACATCTGAAGATCTCTCACGGCACACTAGTGGTTGCAAAACACTGCTTTAGAGTATACAAACCTGTCCTGGAGTTCCCCCACCACTGGACATTTTGCGTGTCTCCCTCACCAAACTGTCACAACAAATTCAGTTATTGCAGTCTCTACTAATGAGTTGATGTCTTGAATCAAGAATGTGGGATGAGGGAGACACACTAAATGTGCAGTGGTGGGGGTCCCCAGAACAGGTTTGAGAAGCACTAGGTACTGGTCAGGCTGTCACTTTTACCACTTCCCCCACCATCCCGGAATAGCCACTGTTAAAGGAATGTAACGCTCCAAATATAAAAGGGCCATTCATAAGCAGGTGTTGGGGCGAGGGTGTGATTAGTCTGAAGTAACAAACTTACACCATTTTCCTCGTCATTTTTCTTCCCATTCTTTGTGTTAAAAGATGACACATTATCTTACCTGAACAACTTGAAAAAGTACAGTATGTGAAAAACTGACATCCAATTATAACTGAGATCCAAAAATGGGTACATAAAGGCTGGAGCTGTAATGAGCGCCATGAGATGAGCTGCCAGGATATTGATAGCGTTTCCTCAGGCCTTTTAATAGCACTTCTATTGTAGTGGACAAAAGCAGCACAAATAGTGGAATGAAACAACAACATATTAATCATTTGCTCGCTGCATAATTATGAGAACTTCCCCTCATATGAACCCAGCAGCCTTACTGCATCTAAACTTCATAACACATGTAGTTGGATCAAAAGGATTATATATTACAATATTTGTTGCATAGCAGCATTAATGAATTTTACTTAAAGGTTAGTCCATCCAAAAATGAAAATTCTGTCAATTAATAACCTCATGCCGTTCCAAACCTGTAAGACCCATAAGATATTTTTGATGAAATTTTAGATCTTTCTGTCCCTCCATTGACAGCTACACAACTATTCCTTTTTCAAAAAGTTCATAAAAAGATCGTAAAACTAATTTTAGTTTTACGAGCGGTTTAGATTTTAGTTTTATGAGCGGTTTAGACCAAATTTTCTGATTCTCAATTGTTTTAATTGATGAACAGATTGAATTTAGGCTTTTATTCACATATAATAATTCAGTAAACATAAACAGTAGCTCAAACCTGCTTGATGAACAAGAAACCTCATGACGAAAGTCTTACGAATGACATGAGTGAGTAATTAATGACAAAATTTGAGTGAACTATCCCTTTAATTAACACTATTAAAAAATAGGTCATTAAAAAGTTTTACTTAATGTATAACAATGTTATAAAACCAACCTCTTTTTGATGCTAGAGATCAGAGGAGAATGGGCCGACTGATTCAAGCTGATAGACAGGGTTTATACAGAACTTCTTAAGTTGAATTTACTACCTTTTTACTACCTTTTTACTACCTTCAAAATATTTTTTAATACCAGCGTCACTGCGATTATCTTGACCGACATAACCATCCTCCAAAAAAGGAGGGATTTTTTTTTTTTTAGGATTGGTTGAGCCTCTTGTCGAACATTACGATGAACAGCCCTGCTTGGTTTACGGTCTCCACCAGTTTTTCTACTTAAAATATGGTGCAATACCAAATTTGATCATGTAAGCGTTCTTATTCTTGCCTAAAGCGAAGGATTTCGCTATGTCGGAGTCCGGAAACATTTCTAAACAGCTCTCCAAAGCCATCGTTGGAATTGAAAGAGTGGTGTTTAGCTGCTAGATCTAAACACTACGGACTAGTCGACTAGTCGAAACGCCACTGATTTGTGAGTCATTTAAACTAAAGTTTTGTAACTGATTAGATGACTAGACTAAAAGTAAGAAGACAGTCAAAAATACATTTAAATGCATCAATAATACATCTAAAATACTGAATCTATAAATCAAGTAAAATAATAATGAATTTTGCTGAAATTAGGGGAGCGCGGGGCACAAAGTAATGCGGGGTAAATGGTAACGCAGACTTTTTAGATAGTTGCAAAGGATATGATTAAATATGACGTACTAACGGGCTTTTCACCACACTGTTTGCACACGTCTTCTGGCCATCTTTCGAGAAAGTTCAGCGAAGTTTGGAGGAGAACCACAGGAAAAACTCTTTTGGCAGCATGTAAATATTTTTTGTTGTAGTAGTTGTTTTTCGATTTACAAAGTGTGTGAAAGTATGTTAGTCCAATAATTACCATCTTCTTGGCTAAAAGATGGTACCATTTTGAAAGATGTGAAAAACACATAGTGACTGCTAGCCGGTCCTGAGGTAAACACGACACCGCAGTGTTAGTTGTAACATTGCATAGCCTATATCAATAATCAGATATTTGGCATTGTATTAACCTATTAAAAAGTTTTAATGTTCAAAGCATAAACAAAATGTAAAAAAAAAATATATATATATAATATTTCATTCATAAGTTATGCTTATGATCATCAAGACAACTTTTTGTAAGAAATAAAAATACATGAATGAACATCCATTGCATAACATGCGTTACAAATAACCCTCTGTCTGTTACAACTAGCCCTGCTCACGGGGTAAGAAGTAACATTTTACTCATTTTATGCTTTTGGCGATACTGCACAGAAACGATAGGTGAAATGTGCAGGAGAGACTTGCATGTTGTTTGTATAAAAATATGGTTTGTCTAATCCTATTACTTTGTTCATTATTTGGCCAAAACCAAAAAGTGTTACTTTGTGCCCCGCGCCGCTATTCGACATGCTTTCCTTGTGACGTCTCAAAACTGCTGTTTTATGTGTGTGTTTCCATGGCGACGCGTCATGCTTGTCAAGTGACGCACAGCAACCACAAAAAAAGTATCGCATGCATTTAGTTTCTCTTATTTATTCAAAATATTAAACTTGTTCGCTGATAGTTTGTGTCGCAGATCGGAGAATCTTCTACCGAAATACATGACAGTAAGTGTCCGCTGAAGTGAGAGAAGAATAGAGTGACTTTACCGCCGCACATAAACACCACAACGCCTCAGCTGCAGTGTAATCTGTTCACTCTGCTGTTCACTCACCTCAGCTCGCAATGCACTGGGCGCGCGCGCGCGAACAAACACAACCTCGCGTGATATCGCTCAGGTCCTAGTTTCAACATCTAAATAAATCCTCGCGAATTTTAAAAGAAAGGCCTGCACTTAACACAAATTGAAAATATATCTAAAAAAATTTGGCTCGAAAATTTAATACCTCGTCAAAAGACGTTTACTACTTTTTACTACTTTTTAATGGCCTTAATTTTGGCTGATTTCATTTACTACCTTTTACTACCTTTTACAACCCCGCGGACACCCTGGATAGAAGAGCAACTTTGACTGAAATAACCACTTGTTACAATCAAGGTTTGCAGCAAAGAATTTGTGAAGCCACAACACACACAACCTTGAGGCGGATGGGCTACAACAGCAGAAGACCCCACCGGGTATCACTTATTTTCACTACAAATAGGAAAAAGAGGCTACAATTTGCACAAGCTCACCAAAATTGGACAGTTGAAAACTGGAAAAATGTTGTCTGGTCTGATGAGTCTCGATTTCTGTTGACACATTCAGATGGAATTTGGCAAAAACAGAATGAGAACATGGATCCACCATGCCTTATTACAGGCTGATGGTGGTGGTGTAATGGTGTGGGGATGTTTTCTTAGCACACTTTAGGCCCCTTAGTGCCAGTTGGGCATCGTTTAAATGCCACGGCCTACCTGAGCATTGTTTCTGACCATGTCCATCCCTTTATGACCACCATGTGCCCATCCTCTAATGGTTACTTCCAGCAGAATGCATGAGGTCACAAAGCTCGAATCATTTCAAATTTGTTTCTTGAACATGACAATGAGTTCACTGTACTAAAATGGCCCCCACAGTCACCAGATCTCAACCCAATAGAGCATCTTTGGGATGTGGTGGAACGGGAGCTTCATGCCCTGGATGTGCATTCCACAAATCTCCATCAACTTTAAGATGCTATCATATCAATATGGGCCAACATTTCTAAAGAATGCTTTCAGCACCTTGTTGAATCAATGCCACGTAGAATTAAGGCAAAAGGGAGTCAAACACAGTACTAGTTTGGTGTTTCTAATAATCCTTTAGCTGAGTCTATCTATCTATCTATCTATCTATCTATCTATGTATCTATATTTTTTTTATACCATAGCTACCGGTATATTCACAATATGCTTAAATACAAACTATAATAGAAACAATTTCATTGCAACATAACAGCCTGTTCACACCAACAGTGGATTTGTTGTGAATATTTGCTGTGAAGAGGAATGTAATGTATTGATGTGGAATGATTCACACTGCAAATCAACATTTGTTTGACAATACAAAACGATTTTCTTTCAGAGACTAGGACATCTGACATAAAGAAAAAAAGCAGCGGTGCTTCAAAGCTCATTTCCCTACTAAATCAACTGTGATAAACAATTCCACGGCAAAGGAAAGAAAATATATGCTAAATGTAGCATTATTAGTCACATGCAGTGCACCGTCAGGCCTGTGATGGCTGATGTGTGGATGGGGCGGTGCTAGAGTTTTCCGAGCTGAATTAAATGGCTCACTAGGTATGTTTTCCTGTGGTTTCACAGACTCATTTAACATTTTGAGTTGGGCTGGTTTGAAATGATCCCCATACATATTTGCATGGTTGAGCGAAAACAATAATGGCATTCATACAGCTAGGCTGAGAGTTAGGAATGAAAAAGAGAAAAATACACACAGAGAATAAATAAAACATGTGAGTAAAAGACAGAATGAGAGCAATGAAAAACGTAAGGAGGCAGATGGAGTGTGGGAATAAAACTTTGAGGTTGGATAATATTTCCACATTGAGCCTCCACTTTAGCCTGTGCCCAGCTGAACACTGTTCACTCCTTTTATCTTATGAGAATGGAGTTCTTCTCTTTGGACGAAGGCACCTGAAACATTTATTGTCTGGAGTTACGGTTCAATGCCATTGCAGTTCTTGGCTCTTTTCATAAGGGAATGTTTTAATTAGTTACATAAATATGACTCATGTCATTTGAAAGGTCTAGCTGCAGTTTTTCAAACAACAAAAGCGTATAGTCATGACTTACAATTTCTTCTATTTCATTTGAGTTGTATTCAGGGTTTAAATGTGAATGAGAATTGAGAGCTAAGGCCAAGGTGAAAATCTTCTGCAAGCAACAACTTATCCTCTCAAGACTAGACTCTCTTGTTAAAAATTAAATAAATAAATTCAAGCCATTCACACTGGAAGAACAGTTAGCTGGTTCAGTTTACCACAAACAGTTAGACCATTTGTGGTCAAACTAGCTTTTAGGCTAGTTTACACATTTTTTCCCCAGCATGTGATGTATAGCACACAAGCCATATGGAATCATTTTATAGATCATTAACCCTTTCTCTGCCACTGACGGACGAATGAAATGTCGACCCAGGACGAACTTTAGGAGTGTGACGCTTTGGGGTGTTGATAGATGAAACAGGATTTTCTCAGCTTTTTGTCCAAAATATTGTTTTCATGAAACATTCAAGTGTTGATGAAAAATAATGCATGACTCTTGAATAATGAAGCTGTTTTTTTTTTCTTGTTTAAAAGCAGAGGGTCTGTTCTGTCTTTTGGTATTTTGTGTGTTGAGATATTCGTACAACAATATATTCTGGGGATCATATGAAAAGGATCAAAAACGGTGGCTGGCAATTTTTTTTAAAACACTGCTGGTCGGGAAAGAGTTAATAAAAGTTATGCGTTTTTTTTATTATTTGTTTTTATGAAAAGAAGATGATTACATGTTTGGGAGTAGGCTTGTTTAACAGCATTATTCCTACTGCAAGTCATTTCAGCAAAATCAAGACATTTTTACTTACCATATTTTTAACATACTAAGCTAACAAAAATATGTTCTAGGAACGTTTTCTTAACATTTCCATTAAGTTATTGAAACTATTTCTGAATGTTCGAAAAAATGTTTAAAATGTTTAAAACCTTTTTATCTTGGTTATGTGAACCTTAAATCAACATTCCATTCCAAACATCCATCTCCAAAACACAATGTTCCCTGAATGTTCTGAATAAGTACATCAGACGAACGTCCAACTGAAACATTTCACACAAAAAAATATTCTTTGAACGATGTTAACAGTGTTTTCGTGCTAACATTTTGAGAATGTTAAACTCTGCACAAACTTTCTGTTAATGTTAAGAACATTTGTTCATAACTTAGAGAGAACCTTGATAGAACATTAGCCAAAGTTCTGAGACCATTCTCTGTTAGCTGAGCGTATGGAAGCTGGTTTGAGTTTATAACTCACAGTTCTGACTATATTTCTCGCAATTCCAAGTCCAACTCACAATTCTGAGGGAAAAATATGAGATATAAACTTGGAATTGCAAGAAAAAAAAAGTTATAAACTCGCAATTAAAGTAAAAAATAAATAAAATCCATGTCAGAAACAAGCTTCCATTACACAAAAATTACCTGCAAAATAATATATCCCATATGTTCAATTCTGTGATAGCTAAAAAAAATTTTTTTTTGTCTGAAAGAATTTTTACACCATGTGTTCAACATTCCAATCGGCCAATCAGATTGGAGGGATTCTTTTAACAGTTTACATCAAGTTTACTTTGTTTAAGTTTAATTTAGGGATAAGTTATGGATAGTTGAAGGAATATGATTAGAACTAAATGTTTTTCCATGACAGGAAAAACACGTCTAACTCAGCAGGTGAATCAGGAGGTGCGTGGGGAATAGTTACTAAATGCACCTTTTCATACTTCTGTAATCTCAGAGAACTGATGTAGCTACGTATGATTCATGTACATATTTAATATGCTAAAACCATTTATCTAATCTATGTACAGTAATCCCTCGCCACTTCGCGGCCTCAGTGCATTGGGGATTTTTCAAAAATATTCATAGAAAAATAAAAGTTCAAAAATACCGCCATATCGGCAGCCGTATTGCGGAAAACAGCGTTGCTTCATCGTGATGAACGAAAGAAACGGTTTCCCAGGATGCCAGACAAAGACAGAAACTCTCTCAGAGGATTTGTACACACCCACGCACTCAGACAAGACACGTGATTGGTTCCCGGCGTGAGATCGACGAATGAGAGCACAAGTGGATGTATCCCGTGAGCTGATAGGCTGAACCCATTTTGACGTGCCGCGGGGGGTTCCGGTCCACATTAACCGCAATAAACGAGGGATTACTGTAATTCACTCTGCTACTTAAATGGATAGTTTACCCCAAAATGAAAATAATGTCATAATTTACTCACCCTCAAGTTGTTCCAGACCTGAATGAATTTCTGGTAACACTTTATTTTGGTGGTTCCTTTTAAACATTCAATTAAAGTAGAACCTCGACTTACGAAAATAATCCGTTCCGAGGTTGGCTTCGTAAGTCGATCTTTTCGTAAGTCGGTCAGGCTTTTACATGTAAATTGCCTAATCTGTTCCAAGCCCTACGAAAACACCACATTTAGCATGGGATGAAGCGCATCCTTACTTCTAAATTATACTTCTAAATTATCTCCCTTTTCGTCTCCATGGAGAGCATCCTCTCCTTCCCTTTCACTTCAGATCTGCGGTGCAGAGAGATCTTCCTGTCAGCGGGGGAGGGGATTCACAGCAGAAATTTTTTCAAAAATTGTCGCTGGAGTGGTCTGAAAATTCACTAAATATAATGACACAGACGCTAAGTTGGCAACACTGAACGACGCTACGCAGAGGCTGGTGGGAGTGATGTTGACCAATAGGAGAGCAGGATGCTGCAGCGAAAGCTAGCGTCCGAGCCGGGAGACAGCCAATGGGAGAGCGGGACGATTGGTGCGAGTTAATGGGTCAGTGGCGCGCGAATTTCAAAACAAAACTGGGAAATCGTCGCCTCGGCCGAGATTTCGTTTTTCGCATATCGATCATTTTGTCGTTACTCAGGCGAAAAAAACCCCGGAATCTTTTATCGTACGTCGAACTTTTCGTACGTAGAGCGTTTCACGTCGGGGTTCTACTCTATAAGTAACTGCAACTTCATGTCAACTAACTCAGAGTATTAGTAGACTGTCTGCTTTATATCTCCTTACTCTTTATTACTCTTCCAACAGACATTCTCTTGATTAGAAGTGACTTTGCAACAATGTCAACTTATTCTCACTCTAACGCTACCAGTTACTAATACTGTACTAACACTTGAGAGTTAGTAGACATGTAGGTACATCGTTACTTAGTCAACAGAATGTAACGGGACCATCAAAAAAAGAAAAAAAGTACTGCTAGTTGACAGCTGGTACTGTCAGAATATACATTTAACTTGATTTAAAATAATTAGGGAGGAAATAATTTTCCCAGGGAAAGCAAGAACTGATTAGAATGTCAATGTAAGTTGCTTTGGATAAAAGCGTCTGCCAAATGCATAAATGTAAAATGTAATTGAGGTGAAACTGAATTATCAGTGAGGCAAAAAACAGTGGACAGTATCAGTTGTCCTGGGCTTTTACATTTTTAATGGAATTGTGTGTCCAGTGCCCTGCCAGATGCCAGTCTTTGCCCTGCGTTACTCTCTGCATCACTGCGGGCCAACGGGACACCAGCTGTGACCCACACTACAGATCTGGGCCAAAGAGGAACCAGTTTAGAAAGCTAAAAATCTTGTAGCTTTCTTTTGAAATCACTAAATAATAATAAACTATTAAATAAAAAATAAAAATCTCTCTCTCTACATCCTCCCCCCTCTCTCTCTCCTCTCTCTCCCTCTCAAAATAAATGATTCTAGCTTGAAACGAGTGTCATTGATTGTACCATGTTTTAAAATAGCCCCTTTATCTTTTTCTCCACCTCATCCCAACAGGAATCATTTCAAACAACAGATGGGTACTTGGGCTTTTCCACAGATACACTCGCTGCGTCCATATCCATATGGATGCCCGTGAGCGCACACAGTCGATAAACTACAATTTCAAGCTGCAACCTACAGAGAATCTCCAAACTTGACAAAGTGTTTGCCATCAATTGATGCGACTTAAAAAGCACTGCTATTGTTTTTATTTGACTCTTTGTATTTTATTCCATGAGGGACTTAATTGAAAGAAAAACAAAACACTTTCAATCTTATTAAATAATTGGTTTATATTTAAACCATTTTTATATTTGTTATTTTTTAATTGAGGACAGTTTTAACAATGAAAACAATTTGAGCACTAAACTCACCTTCCTTTTTCAGGATACTGTATTTTAAAGATCATTTTAATAAAATCCAAATAAACGAAAAAAAAAATTTCAATGTGTTTTAATGAACCACCTGTGGAACTGTCCTTTAGACACTAACGGTAGACAATTATGTTCCAATAACTTATAGTGATGTTTGATTCTCGAACTAATTGTTCTTTTGAGCCGGTTTGATAATCTAACTGAATGATGCAGAAGTAGCATGTCCGACTCAAAACAAACCAAACAAACCGGTTCAACCAACTGTCATTACAGGAGATAAATGTGCATATTTTGACTACTATTATTAAAAAACATTTTATTTAAACCTGCAAAAACCTTTATGTCAAGAGATGTAAATACATTTTACTAGTTTTTTATGCATGCAGACTATATTTAAAGTTGTTAAGTGAAATCAAGGGGGTTTATAAGGTGTTTGTGCATCAATGTGTGTGTGCTGTAAGTGTGAAACTTTTAGGAATCACCATTAACTAAAGTGAAAGGCAATAATAAGCAGTATGCACTCACACAAATGACTTTATTTTAATGTTTTATTGATATAGCATGACACTGTTGCTAGAAATGAAATGCGTAATGACATCATTGCGTGATGACGTAAGGAACCAATGAATGATCTTTTAACCGGATGAATTTTTAACAGATTTTTTTTTTGTCTGAAAGAATTTTACTAATAACTTAGATTATTAAAAGGACCTTAAAATAACTGGGGCCTAATTTATAAGATGTTAGAAGAGCGTAACAGTAAAGCGTGGCGCTTGCAACGCCAAGGTCATGGGTTCGATTCCCAGGGAAAGCAAGAACTGATTAGAATGTCAATGTGTTTCTTGAATGCAATGTAAGTCGCTTTGGATAAACTATGTAAATATGTAAAAATATGCAAATATGTAAATGTAGAAACCAACCGCCCTACATTTGATCTTGCGATCATTTCTCAAATGTGCATACATGTGATTCAGAGAATGAATGTACACATAAGAAATGTTTAAGTGCCTCTTATCCAGGTGTGAAATTTCTCTTCTCTTGAAATTGTTCATATCTCCGCCTGGTAAACGCAGCCTAACTAACGTCATTAACATATAAAAGAGCACCAGTCAGCATCCAAATACTATAACTGAGAAGGGCTTACATTTCCAAATACTGTAGTACCTCAAGATACGAAAGGCTCAACTTACGAAAAATCCAAGTTACGAAAGAAAAGATGAAAATTTTTACTGCTCTACATACGAAAAGTTTTCAAGATACGAAAGGTTTCTGAAAGTCCGAGATTCGCCCCATAACAATTTTGAAACTCGCGCCGCCATCTTAGTTATAGTAGACTCGCCACCACCCTCCTGCTCTCCCATTGGTTCCTGATGCTAGCCAAGCCATGAGATCCTTCTCTCTAATTGGACAGCATCCCTCCCATCATGCATCTTCTATACGTACGTGCTGGCGTGCTTTAGCTCAGCCACTCCGCACCCAAAACTTTACATTTTTTATGTGTTTTCGTAAAGTTAAGTGTACGTACATACCAGTGGCGTAGCCACGGGGGGGCCTGGGCCCCCTCATTTACATGTCCGGCCCCCTCAGATTTTCAATCGTTTAAAATCGCGTCTGTGAAAACTAAAGTGAAAGCACATATCGCCCGCTGCACAAGACGATCGCAACGCACCCGCAAAGTCAACAATGGCCCGCTGCGTGCTGCATCACAACCCGTCGTGGCTGAGAGGTTAAGGCGACAAACTACAAATCCATTGGGGTTTCTCCGCGCATCCTGCCGACAACGTTATGCTCAGACACCCCTGGTACGTATGTTATCGGAGATAGCCTCACTCGAAAGGTAAGCTTCGACATTTTACGTTATTTCATTAGTTTATAGGTCAATTTAGCTTTATTATGAAATTTATTGGGGTGTTTTTGGAGGGCTTGGAACGGATTAGCCATTTTACATGTAAAATGTGTTCCAAGATACGAAAAACTCATTATACGAAGGCCGCCTCGGAACGGATTAATTTCGTATCTCGAGGTACCACTGTACCTGCAGTACTCTGACTCTCTGCCACAAGGAAGTGTGTGCGACGCTTAGGCCCTGATGTGACACTAAAGACTGCCATATTCCTGCTGCAGAAGGCTTGATGACTGCAGATGTGGCCTGAGCAATAAACTGCAACGTCTGTAATGTAAAACAGGAAGGACAGCTGATTGCCCTTGAAGCGGCAAACCACATGTGTCCCCCCAATCATCTTTCCCCCAGATGTGTTAGAGACCTTGCAAGTGTTTGTAATGGAAGAGTGGAGGAACATCTCACAGCAAGAACAGGCAAATCTGGCTCAAGTCCATGAGGATGAGATGCTCTGTAGGAGTTAAAGCAGCTGCTGGCCACAGCAGACACAGCCCATCTTCTCTTTTTCTTTCAGAAGAAATTCAAGGGAAGAGTCAAGAACATTTGCCTTGGAGACATGGAGGGGTGTGCAACGGTGAGATAGAAAGGCACAAAGAAAGAGAGGAAGAGCCTAGTGTGTGTGTGTAAGGTGTGTAAGACAGCCTGTAGTGTATGTGGCTCATGTATTTATAGCATCAGTAAATGGGGCCTGTCAGTTTTCATCTAGACTTTGATTATAAGATGAGCGAAAATGTTTTGATGATGAACTTCTAATGAATTCGATTCAATAGCCTTTAATCAAAGAATATTTCAATCTAGATATTTTATTAGTCTGCCGCATGATGTTGCGTGGTTTTGAAAGATCACATTTGTATTATTTCTTACTCTGCTTGAAAATCCACTGAAATCTGCAGTAGTTTTCTTAAGGAACATATTAAGTGATTTCTAGATAGGTTATTAATTTGTCCGAAGTCAGGGCATGAACAATAGACAGGGGGATTCCAGACCTTACTGATGGTAAAACGAAATAAAATGAAACTTAGCCTATACATGTTGATGGCAAATTTGTATATAATGAAGCAGTTTCGTTTCCATGAATTTTGTTTGCAAACAGCATGGATGTAGAACACGTGGTAGGTTAGTTAAATTATTCATAAGCATTTTATATGCTTGTTTTTATGATTCATCGCTCTCTTGGAACAAAGAATAACCCGAGTTTGTGTTAAACCGCCATCTAGCGGCCAAACACGACACGACAGTGCAGTTTTGACTAGAATCACACTTGACTCCAGTGAATTTTTTTCATGGTTGCATTATTTTTGGAAGTTAATTTAGGTATAGATTGGTGGTATAGACGCATGACTCAAAGGGTTGATTATATACTTCTATAGGAACATTTACTATTATTACCCAGAAAAAAGAAACAGTACATGAAACACATGAAATGTGTAGGTCGGGGACTGGGAATTTTCAGAATTGATTACTGAAATAAAAAATTTAAATAATTTTGTTTTTAATAAGAAAATTATTTTACTTAAATTAATTTTTTGGCATGTGATGTAAATAAACTTATATTGTTCAGTTGGATGAATAAATATTTATATATATATATAAAAAAACTTACTTTCTTGAAAACGTTTTGGTGTATGGAGAATTGTGAAATTTTAGTCATATTTAAGTTGTTTAGTAGAATAAAATCCTTATTTCCAACAAAGAAATGACTGGTTTTATAAAAGTAGTAAATGTATTAATTAACAAAGAACAATCTATATCACAGTATTTATTCATCTTTAACATTAATGCAAAAAATACATGGTTTATTATAAATAAAAGTAATATGATGCAAAACAAAAATAACCCAATTCATTTTAAATTAAATTTAGTCCTGAATTAATGTTTTTAGGGTTATTCATTTTTTCTGCTTTCATTTTTCTTTTTTCCGTTTTTACTTTTATTCATTTAAATTTGATTTCAGAACACCACTGCATGCCACTGAGCTACTGTATGATTCTATTGAATGCATTTCACTACTTTTATCTAAAAGATTTCATGCAGCAGACACACTTTCTCTGTTGTCATTTTATTATAGCTGTATTGTCAAATACGGACAAACCCAAACTGAACTGAGAATTAATTGCATGACAAATAAGTTCATTTCCCAAAAATTGTTTCTTCAAATATTTATTGTTCATTTTACATTTATCACAAGGGACAGTCAAACATGACTAAAATATGTTAATATTTTATATATATTAGATGTTGATGTGTAAACGCATTTTACTAAGACAGTGAAAAACCAAAAGACATTATTTAAGACCCTAATTTAAAGCGCAAAATCCCAGTTAAATACATTCTGCATATACAGTACTTGGTAGATATGCACAACATTGCAGAATTATTTTCCACCATGTTAATACCCTTACGGAGCACGTTTTAAATATATTATATAAGAAACACACATAAAATAATGTGAATGCACAGACAAATTGCAAATCCATTGCAACTCTGACCTTAAAGGGATAGTTAACCTCAATGTGATTATTCTTGTGTCATTCCAAACCTGTTTGCATTATTGGGACAAAAAAGTAGATATTTAGAAAAATAGATCTCAGTGTTTGTTGTTGTTTTAGCCAATACTGTACAGTGAAAAATCAGTGAGATCCAAAAAACAAAACATAGAACGGACAAAAACAAAATTAAGTTAAATTATATCAAATAAGTTAAATCAATCTGCCCTGCAATCAATTTGTGTGAAAATGAATAAAAGTTTGGATTTGTATGTATAGGTATGTTTTTGTAGTGTTGCAAAAATGTACACAGATGCATGTTTTTCCCAATGACCCCATGTTGGAATTTGCATTATTTTTAGTAACTATCCCTTTAAGCCAGACGTTATTCACTACTTGTCCTAAATAAAACAATATCTATAATTTAAAAACTATTATTTGAAACTGTATGCAAATGATGAACACCCAGGACTATATATAATCGCTCCAAATCTAAGATCAAATTAATCTGTAGGCACTCTCAAATGGAAAGAAGGCAAAGGTCTCACATGTAAGACGGTAAAATGTTTTGATGAGCAGACATGGGGAAAAGAAAGAGAAACATACTAATGCTGCAGGATACATGTCAACTTGAGTCTTCAAAGATCTCCATCCAGATGTGCTCACCTCAACTGTAAGAAAAGGACAGAATGCTTTAATGATGATGCGTATCACAAGCCTGTTAACGAGTTTCCTCTGAAGAACACGATAACTTTGTGAGAAATGACCCATTACATTTCAAGTGTGCATTCATTTTTGAAGGATCCAATGATTCCTAATAGCAGCCGAGCAGCTTCAAGAGAGTGAGCGTACATCTGTGTTTTATTTTATTCATTTATAATCTTTTAATCTTTAATTATTTTTTTTGTATTGCTGATTACTTCTTAAATTTCCTGGCTCTTACATCTTTAATCAGTTGTGAAGTGGTAATTTTCCATTGCTTTTCTTTTGGTACAACAGCACTTGCAGGATTTGTTTTTTTCAATAGGACAGACTCCAGTTCAGAAGTTTTTAATAAAGTAGGGATGAAGTTCAGATGAAGTCAGAACAATGTAACATACGCAAACAAATGTCATTCAATAAAACCAGCTTTTTTTATTGTCACTTTTTCTCCTGCTTCCTCGGTCAATCTCTCAGGCTGACAGAAGACTTTTTGTTATCACAGTTTTGGAACAAGAAAAATAGCAATTTTGGGCATTAGACAAGACTTGCTGTTAACTCTTTCCCCGGCAGTGTTTTTTTGTCAGCCATTTTTTTATCCTTTTCACAAACGTTTCATGGCTTCCAGAATATTTTGTTGTATGAATATCTGAACGCACGTCATTTTTTTTATATTGTTATTTTACATATGCATCTTCTTACATGTGACATCGCTAGTTTCTGCTTCTTATTCTCCTGTGTTTTAACCAGGGGATTCAGTATTCTTACAGAAGATGTGTAAATCGCACCTCACATATCACAGTGAAAACAAAGCTGGAAAATTCCATCAATGGAGGAGGAGTTACCGTATTTTCCCGCATATAACCCACAGGTTATACCAGATTTTACCGGGTGCTTGTTATATAAGGGTGCGGGTTATATAATGTATATCACATTTTTTTACATGTAATAATATTTCAATATATTTGTTACGTCCCTAAGGACGTAAGGTTTTTTTTGTTGCTGTATTTTCTTTGTTTTTCTTTCTTGCGAGGGTTGTTGTGTCTGGCGCTTGCTAGGGCGTGGTCTTCTCATCTCATCCGATGATCAACACCTGTAGAATCGCTTTTTAAGGGACGTGCTGCTGCACAGCGGGAGACACTGCTATTTCTTTTTGTTCTGATTCTGACTTGTGTTTATTTTCTTATTGTTTGAATTTCGCGCATAATCACTGTGTACCAAGCCTGAACAGTTATGGATAACTGACGTCATGCTAGCAACATTCGAAATATGAACTTACACACACAAAAAAAAAAAAATATTCACAAATCTATGGTTGCGGGTTATGCCAGCGATTTTTTACACAAAACCCCAAAACTTTTGGTTATTTACGGGAAAATACGGTAACTGATTTTGACCAGATAACTGTTTTAGATAACACAGATCTGGTAAACATGCTAGATTTGGCAAAGAGATTCAATAATCTTGGTGTGGAGATTCGATTTAACATTTTTGGTCAGTAGTTGATTAACATTTTCTAAAAGCCAACAGTCTAAAGAGTGTTAAAAAAAATCCTGAAGCTGCAGTTACTACCTCTAAAGAGAAAAGTTCCTCAGTAAAGCTTAGGAACTTCTTCAACACTTTGGAATAAAGTTGTGTGTGATATTATCTGTGTCTGCTCTGGCTCTCAGTAGTATTAGGGACTAGAAGTAAAACTATTAGGTAAGATAATTGATAAAATAAAAAAAGCTTTTAAATGGCAGAACTATTTACTGCCATCAAATTAGATTGCTAACAGGTTAGCATTGACACCATTGTACCATTGGTTGTAATTTTGTGGTTGATCACAATATTCATATAGACTATTCAGCAACAAATTAGAATGTTTGTCAACGAATCGGTATAATTGGCTGTAATGATTGCACACATGGCTTTGCATTATTGGAAACTACTTTAGTGTTCAATTCTCTATCAACTAGGATATAATTAGTACTTATAAAGCACATATTAATGCCCTTTTCTGCATTCTATAAAAGACATCTCCATGCAACATATGAAAACCCCTCAAAATCAATAACCCAAATAGATGCTAACAGATAAAAAGGCTTGCAACATTTACAAAAAGAGTGTTACCGTGCTTTTGGGTGGAATGTTGGGTTTTTGTGCAAGAATTGGTTTCTTCATTAGAGAGGGTTTTGAGGGTTTGGGGGAGGACAGGCCAGCAGCCACATTTGGAGAGGCGACCAGGCCGTTGTCCTGAGCCAATTGCTCTAGAGGGACACCAGCGATCACATAGTGCTTCTTCCTCAGTTCACCCAAACGCAGGCGCTCATTCTCCAGCATGGTCTCAAGCTCCAGCACCTTTACCTGGGAGGGGAAATAAAAGGCAATGTTATATTAGCTGCAGTGCATCAACTTTATAATACCTGAAGCAGGTGGAGGTCAACTTAGTGGTGTATACCAGAACACATTAGGGAATCAAATTTCAATCGATATTACGTCAACACATCAAGGTAATCTGTGCTCATCACTGTGGATTTAGTGGATTGACAAAGCAAGGCATTAGCTTGGTTTAAATCGTAACTATCTGACTGACCGCTATCACCGTTTCAGTAAATGAAGGGTCATGTCAATCAAACGGTAAGAGCCACATGGTTCAGGGTCCTTTGCTTTTCACCTTGTATAATAGTTACGCTAACACAACTAGGGTGTGTAAGCTGTGCTTACCTCCCCACAAAGAGGCTTGCTCTATTGTTTGGCCATTACTTGCAATAAATCTATTCTTGCTCTTCAACTTGTCTGTGTCAATGTTTTGTCGGTCGGTCTGTTAAGTCTTTGGACCCCGTGTGTGTCTAGAGCTCATGCCATCTCTTTGCCCAGTGATGTTCACTAGAGTTCACTCTTCAGTTTATCACGCCTGGCTTTGATTTTGTGTGAGACTGACCCATTTTTTTGGACTGCTCCCTCCTAACAAACTCTCCCCGTTACTGACCTTGATCTTACATCATCCCTGGATTAACGCTGCGTGTGGACAGATCTCCCGGAGCTGACCTTTGCCTGACTACTACCATCATCCCCTGCTGAGCCGAACGAAAACACGGCTCGAGATACAATCCTCATTACAGCCTTGTGACGTGCTACACTGCAGGAGCCCTGCAAAACTCTTCCCTCACATCAGATTTGGTGAAGCATTAGATGATTTATTTTAATGCAGTGCACTTTGGATCAGTGTCTTCATGTTAAATGGGTCAGATCGGTTAGCTATATGCGCATTACAAAATATAACGCATATACAGTAATCCCTCGCCACTTTGCGGTTCAAGTTTCGCGGCCTCAGTGCATCGTGGTTTTTTCAAAAACATTGAAAAATAAAAATTCTAAAATATCGCCATATCGGCAGCTGTATTGCGGAAAGCAGCGTTGCTTCATGGTGATGTGAGAGAAACGGTTTCCCAGTATGCCGGACAAAGAGAGAAACTCTTTCAGAGGCTTTGTACACACCCACCGGCACTCAGACAAGGCATGTGATTGGTTCCCGGTGGAAGATCGACCAATGAGAGCACGAGTGGATGTATCCCGTGAGCTAATTGGCTGATACTACTTCGAGGCTTTTCACCTATCGTGGGGGGTTCCAGTTCACATTAACCGCGATAAACGAGGGATTACTGTAGCGCAAACATAACTTGCACTTGAAATAATTCAACGTTTTGAGAGATGAGTGAATTCTCACTACTGGTCACTTAACGCTATTGAATTCCCATGACATGAATACAATCAGATTGCTTTAATTTACTTGCTGTTCTCTTCTGTTAAATAATTACAATAAATAATATGTATAGTGATATAACTCTGTTAATCTTGGAACAAAAGTACATAGACTGTCTGGCCAAAAAAAAGTTCCTGTTTGGAGCTCATTATTGCTTAATAATTGATGGAGTTTGTAGCTTTTTATTTCTTAAACAGGCATATAGAAAGACACATCATGGTCATATTCCAGAATGACAATGCCAAGATTTGTCAGGATCAAATTGTGAAAGAATGGTTGGGAGGGAGCATGAAGAATAATTGCATGTGCCTTTTGATGGAATTTACGTAACATGTATTTCCATCAATATTGGGTCAAGATCTTGTATCGTCAATGCAAGAGTCCAGCACTCTGTAAAGTCTCCTCCAGCACATCCCAAATGAATGAATTTAAGGTCTGAATCTTCATGGTCCCACCCAACCATTCTTTCACAATATGACCATGATCCGTCTTCCTACATGTCTGTTTAGGAAATGAAAAGCTACACACATAACATGCTAGAAACATAATCAATCGTAGACTCTTACGCATTTGCATATTTAAATCCAAACAGTGACTTTTTTTTGTCCAGGTGGTTTTATTTTGCATTGACCTGAACCGCACCCAACTGACATCCCTGCTACCAGTCACAAAAGTACTGCACTTTAAGAAGGAAGCTTCATGTCCAAGCGCTTTAACAGAGATTTGTGGGCATAGTCTGTCAAGGGTGGATTTTAGCGTGATTGTTCACCGCAGTGAACGTTAGCTCAGACAGTGCCGTCTGTCTCTTCCCTGAGGGCAGTTCACTCACCACCCTAATGCAAATATATAGCCTAGGAACGAGCCACTATATAGATAATATCAAAAGATGAATAACTAGTAATTTCCTGCTGTTAGAAAACTTCCTAAGTGAGAAAAACAGAGGCATTAATGACTGAACCAGAAACCACCAATGTAATGCTATAATCATCACTTTAGGAACCTGAGCACATGCTAGGTTACTGCACATGCTCTCAATGGCAAATGGTAACATGTGTTCTCTTGCTCATTGTGATCTAAAGACTGGATTGTTGTAATGCCTCTCTGGATGGATTTCCTGCAGGCAAATTAAAAACCTCAGCTAGAGTGTTTACTAGAATCAGTTAGTATGATCATACTAGCCTGTGTTTATCCAAACTACACTGATAACATTTGTTCCTCAACACTAATCCCTTGCATAACAAGTATTTGCCAAGTGTTATGTGCACATAAAAAAAACTGAACACAAAGCAAAAATAAAAACGTTAAAACAAACCTGTGCCTCCATTTCTTCTTTTTTGAGCTTAATTAGAGACATGCCAGAGAAGTCCATGGTGTCTTAATGAGGAGAAAAAAGAAACATATTCATATGCGTCATAGCATAACTATATACATTTCTATAGCCTATATAAATCACACTTACCCTTATCTTCGATCTGGTCCAGCCCGGTCCTGGTGGATGCCACGACGCCAGCAGCCATCTCATTAACATGACGCGAAGCATTCTGAAGAACGCCGAGCTTCTTACTGCCGCGGTCAGCCTTCACCTGTAGATGAAATGGCAAAATACATTCAGATAATCTTACGTACATAAAGAAATATTTCCCCTCATAATGATTCAGAACTAAACAAAAAAAACAACACAAAAAAATGGTTCTGTGCACAAACAAGTTAGGAAGCGTTTTGTTTCACAAAGGACCAAAACCCTTTCAACTCATGAGTTGATATTTAAATTGAATTAAGAACATTTTACAAGAAGTTCAATTGGAATTTGAATGACAAGAAGAGGAATTTACTGATTTGCAATTCATAACTAAATTTGCTGTGGTAGAAGTGATAGACTTTACTAACATAAATGTAGTGAGAATTAAAGAAGTGGGCATGTCCACTTTTAAATAAACGGCTATTGCTTTTTTTCAAAAGCTACAGCCATTTGTTTTTACAGCTTTTATATTATTTTATTGCATTTCTCAGCAAGTAATTCAGCACACAATGGATCTTTTCAACCTGAATAACTTTGCCTCAAGAACCACTGTCGTCATGTATTTTTGTAGTTATTGGATTTGCGCCAAAATTCAACAAAAAGCAGTGTAGAAAGATTCTTTAAAGTTTATTGGTAAATAAGCATGAGTTGGATCCAGCATACTTTCCCTTGGACATTTAGTTATGGATTTTGCCTGGTTATCGCTGAAGGTTAATACTACTGAATAAAATATCAAATTTTCACACGACATGATGCACACACACACACACACACATATGTACGCACGCATACATGCATACATATATGATGTAATTCTGAGGAGCCATGTTATTTTTGGTGTCTAGCAGGCAATATTTGATGGAACAGTATTGTCTCAAACAACAAAAAAGCTATATTTTTTATGCTATACATATATATATAAAAATAAAAAGTGTAACCTTGGAGGCTGCAACAAGCTGTGCAGTACTAGCAGCGATCTCGTGAGAGCAGACGATCAATTCCTCATACTTCCCAGTGTGCAACACCACTTTATCAGCAGAGTCACTGTTGGAAAGGAAAAACACACAATCATTAACCAAAAACTTTTGCATAATTTCTTCTTCTTTTTTTTTTTTTTTTTTTACAAAATGTAGCTCTCGAACATGTAGCAAAAATACATACACCATCTGTGTTGCACCCCATCCCACAGCTTTGGAGGCAGAAATAAGACCCTCGGTCCAGCGAGAGTTACGAGCATAAAACTCTTTCACTGAAGCCGCACCCTAGAAAGAACAGATGTTGAGATATCTCTCAGGTAACACGCACATAATCACATGCATTTCAACTCTAATAAATTACACCTTAATTCCTTTAGAAATTTCACATGCCCAAAATGCATAATATCAGAAAGAGATAATACAGACTGAAGACACAATTAAGTACAATTTAGGCCACAAAGGAAAACATAAGGATAAAAATATTAGTAGTAGTAATAATACTTTACTTTTCCACTCTCCACAATCTCCTTTTGCAGGTCCGTGGATGACAAAACCAGAAGACGAATTGCCTGCAGGATATTAACATTCACAAAATATATAAATATCATAAATATCATATAAACGATACAAACACTAATCATATAGTAAGTACATGTGGTTAAACAATATTGCTAATTTGTAATTACACAGTAACAAGGATACCTTAAAATAAAATATACAACAGATAAATTAAGATCGTTTTATTTATAACTGGCTGTTTAAATCCAAAGTAGAAAAATTTCACACAAAACAAGCAGCATCTTTTCTATTCCATATGTTCATAAGAAGAAAATCGTCACTTCCAGGGAAAACGGTGCAAAATATTTTGTCATAAAAATGGAAGTTGCTGGAGGTCACGGAGCCAGCACTGTGGCTCTTTCTTCAGAAATCCTACATGACTTGTGTCTCGGAGTGTGTAGACGAAACACAATAAATGCTTTCATGTTATCTGCAATTCAGATGCCTGGTGTTTGAGAAGACTATCGTGAGACAGCTCTGGTGGGTCATTATACCCAATCATTCCGGTGACTCAAGCATTTCAGAATGACCAAACCAACATTTGAGACGCTATGCAACGAAACAAACCACTGGCTAGCTCAGCTATCCAGTCACATTCTCTGCTGAAGCAAAGTCACCTACATTTCTGTGTTTCCATCAGAGTTTGTGTATGTCTTTTTATCAAAGTACAAAAAATCTGCCTTAATTGAGAACATTCTTAAAACATATGCACATTGGCATCTCCATAGTGTTCACCCCCCTGTGAAATTCCAAAATTGAAGTAAATAGAATAAAAGTAAAATTCCAATCGTACCTTCATAAGGTCAGTGCAGCTATTTAGGATTCTAGTAGAAAAATATGAAGAGAGAAAACGCATGTAAATGGAAACATGCAAGCATTCTGTGACACTTTTTAGGTTTCAACAAATCAACTGATTTTAGGCAATGAATAAATAAAATTCACAAACCTTTCATTGACCTCCAGTTGGACTCCTGTTGCGTCCTTCCTAGTCTGACTCATCATTTCCTATTTAGTCAAACAATTAAAATCAAGATCAAAATAAAAGCAAACGATATACTATAACCTTAATGCATCTATAACAAAGTCTTAAACACAAACACCAAGTTATAATCCAGTGGTTCATCGCTGCACACTATGCTCCAAAATCAAGTTATTATATGCCAGGAAGGTTTCACACCAGCTGCTTAAGATAGCAGAGGTTTTCTATGTACCCTTTTTACTCACATCTATTCTCCTAACAGCCTCCTCAATAGCAGCAGAGGTAGCAGCCATTTCTTTATCCACCATGTCGCCCAGTTCATCCTTACTAACATCCATTCCTTTTGGCCTCAGATCCTGAAAAAGGAAAAGCGAAAGTGTTGTGACGTGGAGCCAAGTATGGTGTCCCATACTACATTTTTGCTCTGCCTTTCACCCGTCCAAGTGCACACTCAGCAGTGAGTATTGAACACACACCCAGATCTGCCCCAAACAAGAAAATGCAAGATATGGATGGATAAGAATAAACAAAGTGAAACAAGCAGAGGAAAGTTGAGACTAAAATAATGTGATGTTAATTGTATGAGAATTTAAATATGTAAAGTATTCTGTATTGGATTGGGTTAAATGAAAATGGTCAAAGCATTGTTTCAATGAATGAACAAAAGGAAGAATTGTATTTAAATCAATTAATACGCAATGCACTTCAAACATTTTCAACAAGGTAATATGTTGAAAGTCAATATATCAATAAAAATATATAGCTCTGATTAGGAAATTAAATAAGGAAAACACATTTAGCCACTAAAGTGTGCCGTTTTTAAAACACTGTATTGCTAACTTAGTAACATTTCTAGTCTATTAAGAACTTAAGAGCTGCACTATTCGTGATATGACTCTTAAAGTGGTCATTAAATAGATTTTATTATTATCATTAACAATGTTTTAAAGATTGTGAACATAAACAAATATATATGCAGAAAAAATATTATTTTCAACCTTCATTTTTTGGAAAACATAATCCATGTATCCAAATTTGTAATGCAGCTACGGTCAAATTCATGACCAGTTGGCTGCTTCATCTTTAAAAAAATGTCTTTGTGAACTCTCCATTAAATTGCCTCAAAATAAAATGCTCTGAACAAACAAAATGTTTTGGCTGTGTGATGTCACCGACACCACAATATCCAGACAAGACATTTTTCATTTTTGAGGACGACGATACAAGCAATGAAACTTACAGGATGGATTTAATAGTACAAAAACTTCTTATATGTCAAAAAACCTCAAGGAAAGTTTGATTTCTCATGAAATGACCCCATTAAGAAAACTACTGCCTACGTAGAGTGTTCTTTTTCAGTAAGAATGATGCTGAAAGTGGATGTCTACATAGACAGCAAAGCAGCTCGCCATGTTTTGGAAAAGAGCTTGTGAGTTGACTCTGCAACTCCTCACCTGTGCTATTCTAAGAATCTTCTGTACCGCAGCATGAATCGAGCTGGGATCAGCTCCCTTCAGAGTAGCTTTTGACTTCAGATTCCTAAGATACTGCAGGCTCTGGGTGGCACAACTCTTACAGTGCTCTGTCAAACCTATAAATAAACATGCATATACACATTTTCTGACACAAAGTTAAACCTTAGGCAGTTATACAAGAGCAAAGCTCATGAAAATATGTCCAGACACACATTTCACCCCACAGGTAACTAAGAGCTTTTCATCTCCTATCAAACTCCATCTCTCTCAAGTTACTAGAATTTAGTCTACACTACTTAACAAGGAATAAAATAAGGCTCATCTCAATACCTTACAATAACATAATTAAATCCACATTGGCAGCAAATGCAGGGGAAATTATATGAATGAATATAAAAAATATTGACAATAACCAGAAACCTTGATATCAATTATATGATACCTTGATATGATTTCATCAGCAAGCTCTAATAAAATAATGTACAATTTAAAATATAATTATTTTCATGACAACAAATGAGAATTACATAATTACTGCAATATGATAATGAGTTTGGGAGGATATGCTTAATTGGCATGTTCAAAAACATTCTTCTTAATGTTAAAAATAGAACATTTTCTGTAATATATACATTTTATAATATAACATAATACACACTACTTAAATTAAGGGAACACTTAATTGCAAATAAAAGTGATAACAGGTGCACTGTATACTTTTGATTTTGGAGTGAAATGTCACCTGAACATCACCCTTTTGTGGGATTTGTCCAAATAAAGTGCATAATACTCATATTACAAAACATTAAATGTGCACAAAAGAAAACCATAATTCATGATAACACAGCTGTGGGTTTGTGCATTTATAAGAGTTAACCACAAAGTGCAAGCTTTATATGCGTGTGCTCTTACGGTCAGCGTCATCAGTAGGGGCCATGTGTGCCGTTGCACTTCCATTGGTTATAGTGTCAGCAGCAAGATGAGAAAACTTAGTAAGAGCCCTAACCAGACCCCCAGCATCTGAACAGAAATAACATAAAATCATGTATAAAGAATATGCAAACATATGCGCAAACAAAATGGAGAGGGAGTGAGAGACAGAACATACCCTTCATACTCTTCACATACTCAGAGTGGCCCACCTGCACGTTATCAACGGAGTTGAGCGTTGCCTCCGCTCGGCTAATGAGGTAATCTAGAGACAGTCAATTTCAGTATGTTTTAGTTGAATCATGCAAACCATCCAGATGATAAAAAAAAGTTTGATTGGGATGGGTGGCAGTACCCGGGGAGCTGGAACAGCTGATGTGCAGGGGGTCGTCGAGTGTGGCGACAGCGTCCTGAATGATGTTCTCGGCCTCAGTGACTGTCGCCTGTAGCAGTGTGAACTGCTCTTCCAACAACTTCTGCTGCAGCTGCTCCTCGCGACTCAACTGCAAACACATTGCGCAAAGTTTACCATAGCACAGTGCTGATATAGGAATATAAAGCTCCAGAGAACCCAAAATAGAGATTCTGGAGTGTGCGTACTAGACACACTTTACTATCTCATATGTTGTTTGACCGCTAAATATGATTTTGGGGATAATATCTCACGGGAGAGAACAGTCTGCGTGGCAGTTTTGATAGTGGAGAGAGATGAGAA
The DNA here is from genome assembly GCA_037043235.1 of Rhodeus uyekii. Classification (NCBI taxonomy): domain Eukaryota; kingdom Metazoa; phylum Chordata; class Actinopteri; order Cypriniformes; family Acheilognathidae; genus Rhodeus; species Rhodeus uyekii. The sequence goes on from JAWRVZ010000323.1 coordinate 236,156, forward strand.
CCCATGAAACAGCGCTGGTTAAGAACCGTGAAGTTAGCACATACCGTATATGTTAGCATATAACATATAGCGTGTTACAGATAAATAGATGCAGATGCTTGGGTTTTATGAGAGGGCGGTCTCTAACGGCCCAATAGCAACTATGACTTTCAATGAATTTAGTACAATATAGATCAATCCGAGTCTTCTTCATAAGCATAACACATAACCCTACCTTCTCTTTGAGTTTGCCTTGTAGTTCTCCCAGCTCCTTGATGGTTCTGTCTCGCTCCTGCTGTAGAGAAAACTCTTTCTGCTGAGCTTCCTTCTTCAGGGAGGATAGCTCGGCTTCTTTCTGGCTCATAGACTGTGCTAGTCTATCCTTTTCTGCCAGTAGTGAAGCCATGGAGCTGTTTAGCTGTTCTCCTGTCTAAAGAAAACAAAGAAAGAATTTTTTTTTATTTTTGACAAATGCTCTAGAACAATGGTCCCCAACCCTCGGTCCGTGGATCAAATGGTACCGGGCCGCGGATCGAATTTGCAGACCGGTCCGTGAGCAAGCGGCTGTGGCGCTGTAGCTTTGGCGGTGAGGAGGTGTGTTTTGCTGCCTCGTCAGAAGTTCAGCGTAGTATCGACCCCCCCCCCCCCCCCCCCGGTCAACAATCACGCAAAAAAGGTTGGGGACCACTGCTCTAGAAGATCTCGGTTAAATGTAACCATTATTCTCTGAATGGTGAAATTTATTTTAATACTTGATACTTTACCTTCTCAGAGGTTTGTAATATAGTCTTGACTTTTTGGATCTCTGCATTCTTCGCTTCAAGCTCCCTCCTCGTCTTATCCATATCAAACTTTTGTTCTTCAAACTAAAGCAACAAGATGAAGTGTTACAATCAGTCATCGGGTACGGTTACAATTCAAGTGAAGGAAAATTGTGTGCACACTTACCTTCATGTCTGATTCTTGTCTGACTCTATCTACCTCAAAGGCTAACTGTTGCTTAGTTCGTTCAATTTCCTCTTGAGTCTGTTGCGTGGCTGACAGCATCTTTACTGTATCTGCACTCTACAAATGTACACAAATTCTATGTAATACAGGCATACATATACCAGTTGATTCAGAAAACGGAATAAATCAAGTTACAGTAACACCTCGGTTTACGAGTTAAATTCGTTCCAGGAGCGAGCTCGTAACTCAAAACTCTCGTACACCAAAATAGTTTTTCAAATAAGAATGCAAAAAAACACTATTCGTCCCACATGACCATAAATGCCCATTTTAAATAATTTTTTGGTTTTACTCTATTAATTACAGTTAAAATTATAACCATTAACTTCTCATATAAATTCTAATTAATAATTTACAATTAAACTAAAAATACTTGACAATTTACTGTAACGCGCACTTTAGCTTTGAGTAGCGTTGCTGCTGGCGTGATGGAGATGAGAGGAGGGTTTTACTGCTTAGAGGGAGAATTTCATACCTTCTTTCTCACTCATCTTGAGGGCCATTGTCTATATGCTGTACTGTACGTATATATTTCACTAAGTGAACAATAGCGATCACAATTAATGTTAACAACACGAGGAAAAACGCTGTAAATCACTTATAAACACGGGTGCACATAACTGGTACGCAGGTACGCATGCGCAACAAAACTCATAAATGCGTAGGCCCACTTGAGTCACTAAGCGCCTTTGCGTACTTAACCGATCTTCTCATCTCATCGTACACAACCTTACAGTAAGAGATGTCCAAAAAGCAACAGACATTAAGCAGCTTTTTTGGCGTTTCACCACCTTCAAAGAAACGCCAACTGGAGCCTGAGCCGAAAAGTTAACGATGAGCGCGCTGAAGTGCATATCATTCACGTGAAGGGGGCACGCGGATCATGCAGAGCATCGCTCACGCCAGGGGTCGGAAACCTATGGCTCGCGAGCCATATATGGCTCTTTTGACGCCGCCCCCCGTCGACAGATCGATTGCTCCGCTACTTCCGCATTCGTGGAGGAGAGGTCGATCGCGCCGCACCCCAACCCCAAACCGAGGTATTACTGTATTTAAAAAATTGCAAATCAAGATTAGTAAAATCTCACACACATATGGGTACACTGTATTCTTTGTCATACCTTTCGGAGGAGTTCAGCATGGTTGGCAACCAGTTCAGCGTGCTTTTCCTTCAGTTTATTATAACGCAACTCTGTTGCTTGGGCTTTTTCTATATACAAGAAAGCCATCAGCATCACTCTTCATATTTTAGTTTAAGAATATCCATTTGCATGCATGTACAAACTCACTTTCTGCCTCAAAAAAGTTGTTCTGTATGCTCTCATGTTCAGTGTTGCGCCGGCGGATGGCCTCTAGCTCCATGCGAAGCTGCTCATTCTCCACCAGGGTTCGCTGCTTCTGCACACGCTGCTCATCCAGTTCTGCCTCAAGACTGTTGATCTGCGACTTGAGCTGAGTGATATAGCGTTGAGCCTGAACACAGAACAGAGGTAGAACAGTAGAATAAGGCCAAAAGGGACAGAAAAAACCCCAGTTGAAATTATAGTATAAAAGGAGCCTTTTTACTGCAAAAAAGGAGAAATTTCAATGATTTTTCCAATGTAACAGCAGTAAATAATTTAAGCTTCAAAAAGGATTCAAAAGTTGCAAACAAAATCACAGACCTATCATGTCTATAAACTGTTACTTAATGGGTTAAACATCAAGTATGTGTCCAGAACATTTTGGGCTGTCCCAGATGAAAAATGACCAATTGTGGCGATTTCTGTGGTCGTGGCTCCTAAACGGTGGCCATACAGTGAGAGAATTTCAAAGATAGCCTGAGATAATTTCCCGACAGTGTCAGAAATTTAGCATGATCCGTTCACCGAGCGTTTGGTGCTATGACTTATGTCTACTGACTAGCTAATAAAAACACATCATGAAATGGCATATTGACCAATGCGACATGGCACTAAAATTTAAATCAACTTAACTCAAGCTCAATTCGCAAAATGCTTTTTCTCAGCACACATAAAAACCACAATTGCCAGATTGCGATTCAGCTTGCTCTATTTGTTTATCACTAGTGCATACAGATGATGTTTTAATTCTTTATTCTTCTCTGGGAGCTTGTGTCGTAGCATCATTGTACAGTCTGCATACATGTGATGCTCAAGTTTATAAGATCCATGTCATACGGTGTGACCCGTAACGACCATATTGTCACCTTCCAAAAATAATTGCCCAAGTCATTTTTTGACAAAAAATATTTTTTTACTTAAGTCATCCCCTCATGATGCTGGCCACCTCTGATAAAATCCTCGACATCCTCAGTTGAACAGATCAAGCAATTCTACTGAAGTATAATGGCTTATGTCAAGTGTGTTAATCAATTATTGGTTCAGTTTTTTTGTGTTTTCTGAGAAACCTGGAAAATTGACTTAGGCAATTATTTTAGGAAGGTGACGATATAGGATTTCTGAAATCACAGTCTGTAAAAGGCATTAGCTATTCTTGTTCTAGTTCAGTTTTGCGATCTTTCTGCTGGTGCCACTGCCAAGTTGCTTAAGTGACAAGTGCTGTCGTTTCTGTTGTGTATGAGAAACATCAAATAGCACACGCTACAAAAGCAGAATGAAACAGTGCTACTTCTTTGAACCACACCACAGAGGCCATTTATTCTTTTTACAAAAACGATGAAACAGAGGCAAGCCTAGTGTCAGTGTTCTCAGATGTTATTCTGGAGTCTGGTTTCATCCCAAAGATTGTCTTCCAATTTCAATGGTTTAAATACTTGAAAATAACATGCACAGTGTCTCACCTCTCCTTTGATCTTCTCAATCTCAGCTTGCAGCAATTCAATTTCTCGTTTCAGCTGTTCGATTTGGAGGTCTCTGTGTTACAGAAGTAGAGGAACATACAGAATGTCTACCATCACAAAATGTCTCTTTTATAACTCCCCATAAAAAAATAATCATAGTAATAATCATAGTAACCTACCTATCATCAAATCCATTATTAGGTGGTCCAAACGCCTGGTCAAATATATCGCTCTATTAAAAAAAACAAAAACATTTAAGAAGTTGAATAAATAGGAAATTCAAAAAGGATCTTTGACAAGCCACAAAACGGTCTATTTGCCAAAACAACTAAAGAGCTTTATAGTTCTTGCAACTGTTTTCTAATCAACACCATATCTATATCATTATGCCCATTAGTACCGTTGGCTGAGATGCCATGCTAGGCTGCGCTTCGCTAACATCTATCAGAGGTTCGGGTTCATCCTCTTCCTGCTCCTCGAGCTCCTCGTCATCTGGGATGACGACCATGGGTTTAACATGCTCTGCCAGAGCAGAAGCCCGAAGGAAGTTGGGTGGAGACTGGGAAAAAAGAAAGGCAGTTTTGAAAATACATAAGTAGTATGTATTTGAAAGTGTTAACTGTTAAGTGTTACACATGTTAAGATTAACTGAATTAAAATATATTTTACTTACATCAGGCAGCCTAGGTATTTGGATGAGCCTCTTAAAGTATAGCATGTCTCGTGCTTTATTGAGGAATGTTTTGAGGCTAAAAAAAATATCAATGATAATTTATAATCATATAAACTGTACATAAGAAAAAAATGTATATGGGATATTATGTAAATCCTTGAACTAATATTTAAACATAATTCTATTACTCTATCAAGGAAAATGTGTTTCCTGTAGCTCAAACAGTAGAATAGAGCAGTGGTTTTCAAACTTTTTGTGTGTGTGGACCACTATTTGTAATCAAAAAATTTTGCGGACCACCTCATAACACACATAATAAAATGTCTACACACAGTCTTACCTGAATTAATCCGCACCTCTAAATAGGCTTATTAGCACTACTACTACTTATTAGCACTACTATAACTAATCATCACATCAGTGTGCAACAGGTGTCAGGTTGGGTGAAGGGATGTGACGAGGACTCAATGTTGCAGACGAATGGGGATTTTATTGTTACAAAAACGAAAAATAAAACAGAACAAATACCACCTCGAGGGGGAAAACAGGACTAGGACTAGAACATGAACTAGACTTGACAGAACTTGACAAGAGGCAGGACCACACAACCATAAACGACAAGAAACCAGCACAAGACAACAGACACGGATGGATTAAGTACACACATGAGGAACGGTAATTGAATGGGACACAGCTGGGGACAAATCAAACTAAAGTAGGGAAACAAGGTGGGAGGGTTACACATTGACGAGACAAACACACAGCCAATGCGAATCGCCGCGTGTTGACATTAAACAAAGATGCATCACAAAAACACAACATGAAAGCACGTGGCCGACGTAAACACGAACCGCGGGCTTACAACACAGGACAAGGACACAAGAGCCCGCGGTACGAGCAGAGCTTGAAACCGCGCCCACTCACATAACGTAGAGCGCGTGAGAATGAGCAAAACACTTGTCTCACGCGCTCACGACAAGGACGAACACACGAGTTATGAAATCCCGAATCCCGATCCAAAACGAAACTGAACCAGACCAAAGTATCGGGACCGGACATCATAACTCGCACAAAAGACGTCACAGCGCACACACACACAACTAGAGACATAACGGCAGTGTCAGAGCTCTGCCACAAAACCAAGAAATGACTAGACCGAATGTGGCAGAACCCTGACAACAGGCTTGTTAAAAGAAAGTTTACTCCACACAACGGCTGCCACATATTTAATTTATTTATTTACTCATGTGCCCGAGGGCATAATCAGGTTGTTACCAATGAAATGATAACATTAAGTTGGATTTTGATGTTGTCTTTTATTCCTCTTGTGCAGAACTAACAATATACACATTTGGTCGTTGTTGTAGTAGTTAAAGTTTGTTGAGTATTTGTGTATGTCTGTGGCTATGTGCATATGTGTGTGGTCAAAACTGTAAAAACAAAAACAATCTACAATTAGTATTATTTACATCATCAAACATTCTCTGCGTCAGAAACGCATATTAAACTTTGTTTATCAGCTAAATGTAACATATACTGCATTAACATTTCAACAAGCAACTTAAAACACAGTAAATAGCTACATAAACATAAAAAACAAGCGTATAATATTAGACGTTTAGGCGCTAATTTCAAATAGCGATCTATATACAGTATCACATCAGAAATTATTAATTTACTTAAAACAACATATGAATTACTACGCTGGGAAAATAAAGTTTAAATTGTAATTTTTAACTGTAATTGAAGTAAAAGTTTAGCGTGGTTTTAACATGACAACCTTTCTCTCAGTGGGTTTGTTTTGTTGTGCGTTGATCACCATGGCAATCGAATTAGCGTCCTTAAAGGGGCAACACCCAACACAGGTTAATTTGAACAACAGGCTTATTTCCATAGCAACATTATTTTCCGAACACCACTGACCTATTTTAGTAATCGCAGAATAACTTGACAATTTAATGTAAATGTTATATCAATATAGGCCTACATATTCCTTAAAAAATTCTTATGGGAATTTCCTGGTAAAATGAAGGTAAAATATTATTTTATTTTGCCTTTCCACGGACCACCTGCAGTACCCTCACGGACCACTAGTGGTCCGCGGACCACAGTTTGGGAATCACTGGAATAGAGTATAATCTGTAGGAAATCTAATATGAAAATGATTGAATGTACCTCTGGAACTGTTCATGGAAGCGTTCACGGTGTCCCTGGAGTGTGTCTGCTGGTAAACCTGTATCAACAATCAGGTCCAGAAGTACAATTTCAGCATTTGTTAGAAATGTGAAATGCATCACACTGTGACTAAAAGCAGCTGGTTTTGAATTTGATTTACAAATTGCATCGTTAATTTCAAAAACTAATAGCACATACAAATTTAGTCCTATGAAAATTTTCCATAAACTGTAGAAATGCCAACATGACTGAACTGCCATTGGTAACCGTGTCTACGAAGCTTTTAAGAGGGTTGGTTATGATTTGATAGAGATGTACAACCTATTTCTTTGTCAATCAGCTTTTAGTATTATCAGTGAAATGATCTACAGTCACACTCAAACTCTTACAGGCGTGCAGTTTGAAGAGCAGTTTGACGGTGTAGTGGTACAGGTGACTGCAGTCTTGGATGACTTGGATGAGCGGTGCTAGTTTACACTGTCCTGACGTCAGTGTGGAGATAGCAATGGACATGTTGAGCTGGCGGAGCACTAGGAATATAAAGAATGCAGAGTAAAATAACCTAGTACCAGACTGTGGAGGTTTACAGTAATACAATAGACAGTAACATCCATGACAATCAAAACCAAACTAAAAGTAGGAAGCTAGAACAGCATAAACTGAACACTTACCAGCTTCTGCCAATCGAAGTTCTGCATCCATGTAATCAAACACCTCTACTGTAAGCTGGAACCTGGAGCAGGAATTAGAGAGAAATTATTTTCAAATTTAACATGCTTTTAATATAATCTGAATACTTAGGAGCATGCGATATTTCAGTTTTATTTTTATTTGTATAAATCTGCAAAAATATATATATATAAAAAAATACTACACTCTTCATTTGGATAGTATGGAATGTCTCACATGACTAACATCACTATATTATCCAAGTGGGACATTCCATCACGGGTCTCTCAAAATTACCTGATGTACATTTACATTGGCCAGCATGTTACAACAAGTTTAGCTGGAGAGATTTATTATTATATTTCTTATCATTTATTTGTTTATTTTTTTTGGACTTTAAGGGCCAGTCACACAGCCGATCACGCACAAATCACTCACAAATCACGCACAGATTGGGTTTGTGCGTCGAGAAATTGACCAAAGTATTCCACGAACATTCGACACACGCCCGACGCATGAATCACTGACGGAGCGCGTCCAAACACGCACGCTTCGCGAACGTTCCACGTACAAGCACTTTCAGAATCATTCCACTTTCAGGATGTCAGTGGAGTGAACGTGATACGTGCGCGATTCATGCGTGATATGAAGGTGGGGCGTCAGTGGACGCGTGCGGTTTCGAGCCAGTTCCGACGCATAAGCACTGACGGCCGACACGTGTCCCGCGCATAGTCACGCATAAACTACACACACCAACTCATGAATAACGTGAAAAATTTTGAACCGTTCAAAACTCAAAATCACGCACAAACCGCCTTCAACGCACATCCACTTACAATCACTGACGGTCCACGTTCGTTCCACCGACGAATTACGCATACGACGTACGCTCTGCGCAGAAAGGAAAATCTGTGCGTAATTCGTGCATGATTCATGCGTTTTCGCTGTGTGACTGGCCCTTTATCATTCAATCCTCAGTGTCTAGACCGGTCAATAAAGCATAATGTTTCTCTTTTAAAACCATCTAAATTGTGTGAGGGAGAAGGTTATCATTTTAATCTAGTGCTTATACTTGTTAGGCCAGCAATAAGCTGTAGAAGAAACTCAAATTGACATTTGAAGTTTGAAGCGATTTGAACTTAACAAAATACAGTATCAGTTAAATGTTTGGAATTATTAAGATCTGTTTTTGAAAGAGGTCTCTTGTGCTCAAGTTGCAATTGTTTGTTTAATAAAAAAAACAATACAAATATTTAATTTTTTATCATAAAATATTACAAAATGTAATTTATGTTTTATGATCAAAGCATTCAGTGTCACATGACTCTTGAGAAATCATTCTAATACGGCAATTTTGTGCTCAAGAAACATTATCAAGTTTGCCTTGCTTAATGTTTTTTTGTGGAAACCATGATACGCTACTATCGTAAATTTTAAACTTTTATTAAGCAAGGAGGCATTGATCTAAAGTGACAGTAAAGATATTTAGAATTTTACAAAAGACTTCCATTTCAAATAAATGCTGTTCTTTTAAACTTTCCACTTATAATAAGAACCGATATTAATAATGTATTACCAATAATAATTGGAGACCTAACGCACGGGTCCTTTAGTGCAAAGTCTGATAAGCTATTGTTGCCAAGATATAAAACAGAAGAAATAAATATTTCACATACACATTATTGATGTCTGTTCCCGCTGTACGCTCCAAGAGTTCATCCGAGACCTCGAGACTGGCTGGAATTTCAGAATGCTGCAAAGAGAGCACAGAGAAATTTCATCTAAGTAGAGCTATCCCATGTTCACACTGGAATCCAAAGTGCTACTTGGTGAAATTGGGATAGATATTCTATTTTTAGAAGTTGTTCACATTAACTTTTACATTTGGCACCGACAGCCTTCCCTGGCATATTCATGATGAAAAAAATGGGTGCTTTTTCTTTGTCACCTTTGGCATTTAATGAACATAATGCACCCTTATACTTGCTGGAACTGTCCATCAATTCAGTCCAGCACAAGTTTATTGTTTATCAACTTAAATGACATTTTTATTATATGACAAAACTTAAAAGACTACACTACATTTAAGATAAGCCTTTGCACATTTAAAGAGCAACTGAGGCATACGTCCTATATAAATTATTTAAATCAGTGATACTCAGGGACCACTAAGAGACCTCGTCAAACTTCTATGGGACTCTAATAAGTTCTACAATTACTTAACTATAGACACATAAAAAACGACAACCTGTATTTGATAAGATGGCTGCAAGCATTAAACACGGGGCCAAGCTTAAAAAAGGCATTATTACTTAAGTCAAAATAGCAGACAAATCATAAATACAAATAATTGATAATATGATTTAAATGCTTATCCTTTTGATAAATAGGCATCCCTATTACCAGACTAACGTGCTGTGGTCAGCAATAATGTGTTGAGGTTTGGTGTCAATATGCCAAAGCTTTGCAGAGTTACAGCCTCAGAATCAGCTTAGCATCATGCCATTAAATTAGCAGATGAGTTATTTGATAACGTTTGAGTCTATCAATACTATTTAATAACGTTATGCCAGCACAGTCTGAAGATGATTTGAACCATCTGGGATGAATTCAAATGTGTTTTTTTTTCTGGAAAATGCCATCGAATCATCTTGATATATATATATATATATATATATATATATATATATATATATATATATATATATATATATATATATATATATATATATATATATATATATATATATATATATATATATATATATATATATATATATATATATAAATATTTTTAGCCCTTATGGTTCAAAGGCAATTAGCATACATGTAAAGGGAAACTTCTGACAATTGATGGCACTAGAGGGAACGAGTTAGAGATTCCACTTTGCTGTGGGTAATTTATATTGTCTTCAATTTGCGTGTAAAATATTTTTTCCGCAGGTGTTTCCTATGGGCTGCCATAGACTTCAAGAGAGGAAGAAGAATGGATACATCAGGTGCCTACACACCTTCAGAGATTCAAGCAAATATCTGAGATACGAGCACGCTTACAGACGCCAACGCTACGTGTTCAGCACTTGGAGCAGCTCAAGCTGCCTCATTTTTGGGGTAATTGCATATGATTTCCACTAGAGGCCACCTTGGATTTATAGCGGGAGGTTACTGGGGGTGACAAGTGATTCACAAGTATTAAGCTGGAAGCAGCAGGAGTTATGCATGTTCAATAATAATAAATATGAGGTTCTGAGGCATACATTACACTCATTACACTCTATCCAATACACTACATGGGAAGATTTTTTTTGCATTATCTACACGTGTTTGCATTATCTACGTAATCCCTCCCTCCTCCTCCTCCGCACATGCCGCTACTGTATAGTCTGTCTCGAAGATAAGAACTCATAATTAAAACCACATTTTATAAAACAGGAATCCTTTTGTGTGGGTATGTCTATATAGCAATTAAAAACATGTTTTTTCCATCGTTATTAGCACTAACAAGGGAGTTTTTTAAAAGGGCCGGAACGGATTAATATCTTATAGGAAAAAATGATTTGAGATATGAGCAATTCGAGTTACGAGCTCAGTCCTGGAACAGATTCTGCTCGTATCTCAAGGTATTATTGTATATCATTGGGTTTATTTGCAGCAAAACATATCAGCTTATTTAGAAGGGTCCAACATACTCTCACTGCAATTCATTACTATTTTTGGAAAATTGGTGGCCAATTCATATGAATTTGTACAATGTCATGCATACGTTTCTGTGTGCTTCTGGGTGAACTTTGGGCAAGAAAAAAAAAAAAAACATCATTCAAATTAAACATTTCCACAACAATTCATACAAATTCGTCACTTTGTGAAACAGTTCAATTTTCTCATGATCTGGTTGAAGGGCCTTTGAATATGATCTCATACAAAAGAGAGCCTTGAAGTCAAAAAGGTTAAGAACCACTGACCTAAAATGACTTATGTGAAATATATGATGGGCTCAGTGTGAATATATATCAGAATTTACCTTTGTGTGAAACTCCATCTTGGTGCAGAGGAGTTTGGAATGTAGAGTAACCAGCTGTCCATACCCATGTCTGTCCCGTGTGTTGTTCTAAAGATGGAAATGAATGACAACAGACCATTACAATTTTTCAATCAAAAAGAGATTCAGAACTGTTTCTTTCTTCTTTTTTTAAGTGCTTTTTTTAAGTGCTAATCTTGTGCAATAAATGACTTACCCATAGTAACCCTGTCTCAGCGACATTACTGTAGTGTCTCATGCAGTCTTGCAAGCTCTGGTAAGAATGAATAAGACAGTGAACAATACAGTCTGCACCAAGAACAAAAGACATTAGGCTAGTTTGGGATGCTGAATATTTTGTGTCGTTAAGTTGGACAACTCTCACTTCTGTTAGAAGCACTCTATGTGATCACATTTTTGGTTTCCTATACAGTGAATGCGGAGATTGAAGAAAGACAGATCATTCCAACGAAATTCAAATGCTTACATTTCGGTGACCGTCACGCAAGATTTTGTGTAATACATGGCAGAACTTCCAGCTTAGGATGGCGCTGCTTGGCAACGGCAGACCGACGGCATATGACCAGAAGGTATAGGCCCCCTTCTCTCTGTGGGTTCCCAAAATAATTCCTGTACACGACTTTAAGGAAAAGCACAATTGTTTATCACATCTTATTAATTGAATATAAAAAAAAATCATCAAACTGGGGAAAGTCTGCTGTCCAACTCATTTTAGGGCTGCTAATAATAATCAAGACTGTTATCTAGACTTTCCACAATGTCACAACTTTCACACCAGTACGACATCCATGCTATTTCTACTGCACAATATCAACGGCAGCCAGGTGCGTTTCAGGTGTTATACATATATCTACATATGAGAGTTGGGAAGATTACAAGAAAAGTTTGTTGCATACCATACATGATGCCCTTTATAATACTGGCTTTTGGGGTGACCATGATAATTAGTTCAAGCTATTCCATTTGTTAGGATATTGATATAAACTGCTGTTTTCAAGGAAGTTTCATTCATGTTTCCACCCTGTAAACCGTTATCATTAGTCATACAGAGCATAACTGGTCTTCATTCAGACAATGAGCACATTTACATTTACACCAATAACTGATAATCAATAACCAGCCAATGCAGGCAAACCTCATTGACTAGACTGTATTTAAAACACAGATTATTGGCCAGAAATGATGTCAAAACACAAGCATCCATGTATTTCACTTAGAGTATTCCATTTATTATGCGTGTTCTGATGTTAAATAAAGCATTATAAGAGTATTTGAAGTTTCTAAAACTGTACCATATTTTTTTTATTTTTTGGGTCAAAACTCAGAGTTTGCAATACATTTCTCATCCCCAACACTCACTGTGACAGAATGCACTTAAATCTGCCATACATAAGGACACTTTCCTGTTACACATCACATACAGGCACTACAGTAAAGCGACAGAACGCAGGTTAAAGTGTTTCCATGCTGGGCGGATAATATATGAATAAACAATGACAAATAGACATCTAAATTAAGGATACTGCGTGCATGTTTCTCCTTCAGCGGCGTCTCTGTGGAATTGATGGCCTTACTGATGCTGCTGAGCTGAAAAGGAAAAAGAAGCAAAAAATTACAATGCAAGTTCTTTATGCAGTTTTTGTTCGTTTATGGGATAGGTAACCCCAACATTTTTTTAATGTCCTTTCAAACTGACTTTTCAATGTCTCCCTGTCGCATAAACACAAAAACAATCAAGTAAAAACATTAGGCATGGGATCTTGACATTGTGTGAAGGCTCCAGAGCCCAAGGAAACAAAAAATTATTATTCAGAATGGCTTAATTTAGTTTCAAATAACAGAATCAAATGATTTCCATGATGATTGGCTACATTAATGCTTACTGGACATGCTTTCTTTTGCTTATGCAGACTGAACATCTGATTATAATACATCTATACTGGTTCCTGACACGAAGCTATAAGACATTAAATTCTTCCATTAGTACCAAGATTCATTTCAATGGGATATGCTGGGTTAGCACAGGCTCATTGATTGCTCATACAGATCTTAGTCAGGCTATATTGAAGGCTTACATGCTTTACAATGGCACGCACCTTATAAACATCCTAGGTTATGCAATTTTTACAACATATTTCAAAATTGCTTTATACAGTGTTTGTCTACTTTTTTCAGAAAGACGTTACGCCAGCTGAACAATCAGTCTATTGTTAAACAACATCACAACTCATTGAATGTTGGTCTGTAATTCACAGCCTTGTTTTCTTTCCGGACAAAAACTAAATTAAACAGAAATATAAGCACCAAAAAAAAAAAAAAAGACAAAACCACAATATAAGTAACACTTATGCAAATGCTCTGTTTATTTTACGCACGTGCTTGCTTGCCACTTTAAATGCTCAAGCTCATTACAGCAGGATTGATTCTGATTGGCTGTCAATGTTTTTAATCGCTCATCACCTGGATAAAGTCGCTCTGAAAGTGATTCAAACAATATTTTTCTCTATATCAAGCCACTACCGTTGTAGCTGTGGTGTGAACTCAGCTATTCTTTAATATTGAGAACGATGTTTAGAGCGATATCTTAATCGTCGTTGGTGTAAATGGCTCTTTAATAAAATAGACACTATCAATGGCTCACGAATAATCTCCTACATGATACAACTACTAATAGCAATTAGCTTAGCTAGATTAATTGAGTAATAGCCAAATCACTAAACAAATTTACTTACATAAACGAAAAATAATGCAGAAATTCTGAATAAATTACTGACATTATAAATTCTCGTGCATGTTTAGCAGTGAATACTTTCTCAGATCAGCTAGGTGAGAAATGAAACTTTGATAACTTAATATTGAGTTTGGAAGACGTTTTACAAAAGCACAAAATAGAAAATGTGCATTCCTTTGAATGTTGGTCTGTGGCTCATTAATGTGCAAGTGAGATTGTGCCGGTCGGCCCAAAAACTGGGAGAACAAAATGAAGGCAACAGACAGCACAAAGAGCAGATTGTGCAGAACAAAGCATGTCAGCCCGAGGAATTGGGTTGGTTAGGTGCCAAACGCTGGCACACAATCCTAGACAGATGGTCTGCCTATTGGCTAACTTTCATAACAGGCCATGTTTTGGGGGGGGTTCTTCCCTCTATGGTGTAACTCACGGCTAGTCAATTTTGTTTCTGGAGGGTTACTTACTGCAGGGGTTATTCTCGCATACTAAATAGGTACTACATTCGATGAAATACCTTTTTTGTGTACTTTATAAAGTATGCATACACGTACTTTACATTTATATATGAAGGGTGGAGAAAAAGCAGTGTTCATGTGAAATTATCAGGTTTATTAGCATTTAATGGAAATGGCTACTGATGATGAGTGAGATATTGATGGTAATAAGAGCTTCTTTTCCACCGTTAAGCTGAGTGGTTCCAGTGATATTTCCACTTGAGCTTGGTTCGGCGTGGCACGGATTACAAACTGTTCTCAGCACGGTCGGCTAACCTTGTGAACCAGGGTTGCGTAAAAACCCCCAGCCCAACTGCTATCCAAACCCACCCAATCACAGCCAAAACTACCCCAATTGCCATCCAGGAGGGATCCCAAATAAAAATGACGTTAAAAAAAACTAATCAAGTATGGAGGAGGGGGTTGGGGCTGCTTCAACCCATGAAAAAAACAACAACACATTGCAACAGTGTAAAAGTAGCCCAAAACCGCAAATTCAGCAATACAGGTGTGAACCATGCTGGTGGGACTAATATTTTGGGCTTTGTTGTTAACCTTTTATATTGCAGTAAGGTGCAAGTAAGGGCTCCCTATATAGTTTAATAATTTTTTTTATCCTTAAGTAACTTTTAAATACAATTGAATTCAATTTGTTCAGTAACCCAACTGTAATTAAGTAATGTTATGACGTTTTCTCATCATACCGTGTACTGAACCCAACTGTGACTTCAAAACAAGTATGTCAGTTTTGTTTACATTACACCGTGTGCTGAACGCTGTTACCGGAAACTCACGATTTGTAATGAGTAGAATGTAGAAGTAGTTGTGCAAGTAGTCCATTCAGTTGCAAATGAACCAAGCCACATTCATACAGACAAACAACAAAGAACAATACTGTCATAGCTGTGGCAATCAACACAAATTACTTCGATATATAAACAAACAATCTTTCAAACAAACAGAATCTCAGGAAATTAATGACTTAACAGGTGAGTGTGCTGGTTTGTGTTTTTATATAACATAATGTGATCCCTATGCAGACGTATCACATTAATGATAAACTAAATGCTGTGAAAATAATCTGTTAATGTCAATTGCAGATACAGATATTCATAGTTTGAATATATTCATAGACGCATTTAACTTGCATGGACTGAATTTGACTGTTCCAATATGGTGGACACTAATGAGGCAGTCGCGTGTGTGTGTGTGTGTTTGTGTGTGCGCATGCATACACACACACGCACGCACATACAGAAATACCTTGAGATATGAGCGTCCTGACATACGCGTATTCCGCGCTACGTGTAAGCCTTCTAGCAAATTCTTGCTTTGAGATACAAGTAAAGATTTGAGATACGAGCAGACTTACAGATGCCGACGCTAGGTGGTTGAGCACTCGGAGCAGCCCAGGCTGCCTCACTCGTTTATTTCACGTAAGCATCTCCTGCGTGTCTTCCTGTGGTGTATGTTATATACATTTATAGAGTAATTGAATATGATCTCCACTAGAGGGCCACCTTGGTTTTACAGCGGGGGTTACCAGGGGCGACGAGTGATTCATGAGTATTAAGTTGGGAGCAGCATGAGGTATGCGTGTTTAATAATAATAAATATGAGGCATACATCTATCCAATACACTACACGGGAAAAAACACTACACTAGAATGCTATATAAATAAAAGGTCACATGACTTCTCAGCTGTCAACGACAGGGCTAAAACAACAAACGGTACCAGGACAAAGACCCAATGCCAGAAAATAATGAGATTTTTCGTCAATATTGTATACCCCTAAAGGCATAAAAGAAATCTAAAACCAAGGAAAGCCACTAACCATGACATGAGATGCCCACTAACTCCATAAAGGTCCACTGACAAACTAAGCAGGCAGTTCCTTCACAGAGATCACTGACAGTTCTTCAAACAATCAGAATTACAGCTCTATGATTTCCACAATTTGGAAAAGCTAGACAAAATCATGGAATTCAAGCCTATAAATGGAAATTATTAATAAATATTAGAGCTGTGAAATTCATGGACTGTGTCAGTATCTATTGCACAGAAAGAGCATCTCAGCAGTCTTCACAAATGTCAAACATCTTAATATTGTGTAATATAATGTTCATTGTAAACTAATTGTTACATTTTCAGTTCAATAGATTTTAAAACAGTAATTAAATTAAGTTTCACGAGTTAATTTGACATGTTGTTTAATGAATAAAAGAGGACCTATTATGTTTTGTTCACATTTTCAACTTTATTTAATGTGTGAAAAAGTTACAAGGCACAACATCCCTCTTGTGGGAGTTTGTCTCTCTATCAGCGTCACTGTTTTTGAACTCCCTGAAACGCCCTATTAGTCCTCGTTTAATTAATTCCAGTCCAATGGGGGAGAGAGAGACAAGGCCTGGTTGAGGGGCATTAGTGATGTGTTGAAAAGTTGTGGTTATGGTGAGGGACGTGACAACAGCCGACCACTCAGAGCACTTCATTGAGTCAGGAACTAAAAGTGTAACTGACAGACTGGAATAATGTAAAATACATGAAAAAGAATGTGTTTTTTGAACATTCAAGCATGAAAACCCATTCTAGCAGAGCACAAAGCAAAATCAAGACTTTGTAAAAGGGCATAATATGGCCTCTTTAATTTGATTCAACCATTCAAAAAGAAAACATGGAGAATTTTTTTTTTTAACTACGTTCTACATAAAACAAAACATTTGGCCATTAACAAAGATCAAACAACTGCCCACGGTAGACTTCATTTCACATGCTTCTCATTTGCCTTCTGTCTTTTTGTATCACCAAATAGAGAGTGCCAAACACTCACCGCTGAAGGAAACCTGAGCCAGAGCTGGGTTTGCCCTTCCTGTTCTCAGGGAATAGAATGCCATTCAATAACCTACTTAATAAGAAAGGACAATAATATGAAACTGGGGTACAAGAACACTGCCAAAACATGACATACTGATAGATGACTTCATACAGACAGCTGGTTTGACTAACCACATCCATCGCCATTATAAAGTAGCCTGACATACACACACACACCTGAGTGCAATCTATTAGAATGTACCATGTTGTTTGATAACCAATTGTTGTTAAATTACCAACATAATATATATTTCATCATATTGCTGTTGGTGTGGTTTTAAAGCTGCTTTGTGTCATTTAACATGCAGTTTTTCTTAGTTTCTGTTTCGGCTTCAGGGCTCATGTGTGAAAATCCTCTTCAGAAGCATTGCTACGATACTAATGACACAATAATACTTTAATGTGTACAATGTACCCTGTTCTTTCAAGGTAACTTCCTCTGCATCCTGAAGCAAGGACATCCCTACGATATCTCTCTCTGCCTTTCATCCGATCCCGCTAGAGGTCACCACAGAGGATCATTCACATATATTTGCCATGTTTCAAGGACATCCCTACGATAGGCTGCCATGTATTCCCCACCTCTGAATACTCGCTTTATAGAGAGAGATAACACAAAAGACACTAGGTTGCTTGGCAACATTTGTCAACGCAGGGCGACCCAACTCACGCGAGAGCTTACTCAGTGACGCAACACACACACAGGGCTGTAAAGTAAACAGACACAACTATGTGGCATATTTGACCAGTCAGTGAGAACAGAACATTGATGTTTTGTGTGAGAATTTAAGTGAACAGTTCCATTAAAAATAAAAGGTCACCCATTGACTTTCTTTCATTTAGGGCCAGTTTATCAAAAGTTTCATCTGGATCAGAATGATCTAGAAATCTCATGTTTTGCCATCCATATTACTTTCAAAGTCACACTGGATTGGAACTTTTCCAGATTACTACATTTAACAAAGTTGGCGACAAGCTTTCTAAAGAACATTCAGCAATGGGTCACAAAGGAGGACAATTAAATGATATAAATATTCCCTTCTATTTGCAAATTCTTTTAAACACTTAAAGGAATAATTGAAAAAATGAAAATGATCTCATCATTTATTCACCCCCAAGTCGTACATGATTTTCTTCTTTCAGCCAAATACAACTGAAGTTATATTTGAGTTATATTTGATAATATCCTGGCTAAATAACTAAATAATGGCACTGAATAGTGTTAAGCTCCAAAGGGCTCCATTTGACCCGCATCAAATTTATAAAAAAAAATACAAATGCAATAAGGGATGCAATTGCTGGGTTGCAAAATTTTAGTGGTTTTTATTTTACTATATTACAGATTACAAATGAAGTGCAAAATATGAATGTGTACATTTACTACATAACAGAAATGTCGCAATGTTTGACCAAGTTTTACATTTTGTACCTTAAATGAATCGTAGGATAATCCAGATTTTTGGGATCAAAAGTATTACAGTCTTACTAAAAAGCTTTGAACAACACATTCAGAAGGTTTGATCCATATCAAAACCAAGATTGGATTACGTGATCTAATCCAATTTCAGAAGCCTTTTTTTTTTTTAACAACCCATTTTCAAGATTTGAGCCAATCCGATTACATTTCTTTTGAACAGGACTTAGTGACAAAACAACAAAAGTTGCAATGAAAGTCGATGGTGACTGAGGCGGTCAGTCGTTAACATCAACATATTTTTGTGATATATTAAATAGAAATTATAATAAAAAGCTATAATAATTTTGGCAGAACTACCCTTTTAAATTACATACCTTATTGGAAGCACATTATTGTTATGAAAATTTTGTAATTAAGGCTTTCCTGTAACTCAAAAAGCAGAGCGTGGTGCTTGCAACACCAAGGTCATGGTTCGATTCCCAGGGAACAAGAACTGATTAGAATGGAGCTTGTATGCAATGCAAGTCGCATTGGATAAAAGCGTCTGCCAAATGCACAAACACAAATGTTTAAATTCTCTTTTTTTCTACTGACTAGAAGTAAATTTACAACTACATGTCAATTTATTTCACTACACTGAACCCCTTATTCTATCAACCCTTCCCTAACGGTCTACTAATACTATAATGAAAGTTAGCTGACAAGCTACTAATAATTATCAGAATGTCAGAAGTAGACCATCAAAAAAATAAAGTGCAACCACTAACTGATATCTCAAGTGTCCTTTCAACCAGCAACAACACTATGTGTGGAGTACAAACCAAAAGGGAAGAAGAACCTGCCAAACCAGGTTTTGTTCTTGGGCCTGCATAGCTAAGGGAGAAAAAATGCAGACTTTTCTTTTTATATACATACCATTACCAAATGCATGACGTCTTAACACACAGATTGCCCCTCTTTTCTAACAGCAACTCAATATTGTGCAAAGTATCATTGCTATTGTAAGACCAACATGAAACAATGAATTAAAACATGAAAACAATTAATGGATGTACCATAGAACATATAACCATTATGCTTATAAGCATTCAAGGCTACTTGCATGACAGAAATATATTATTAAACTTATTTGTAGCATTATTTGGTGGAACTGTTCAAAATACCAGCGACAGGAAACCCGACAACCAAAATGCTATTGACTATAGATTAGCATGACTATTGACAGATGAAACGGGTGAATGAGACTGATGAGAATGAAAAGATAATGAAACAGGAACAACTTGTCAAACCACTTAGAATAGATCTTTTTTTTTAACTAGCAACATATTTGGCAAGAAAGGATTGAGGGACACAGTCCAGACATAGACCTCAATATTTGAATATTTAAGGCCTGAACCGAAAATATATTATTTTCCTTCTCAATACACAAATAAATAAATAGTCAGCGAATTTTGGATCTTGTTTTGATTAAAAGCTTTTCTGTTTAATTCCTTTGAAAGGAAGCAAATTATGAATACAATACAGCAAAACATTACCATATGCCTTCAGATTTACTGTGTTCTTTTATTATTAGGAAGACAATCATCAGTCTATCCATTTTAACCTTTCAATCAAGATTAGCCCATCAATTTATTGCATGATTATCGATGTGATTTTATAGTAAAGTTGTTTTTTTTTGGCTTGAGTTGATAAGGAACACAGGAAGATGTGACTAGTATTTTAACAGTGTGTGACACAAACAAACTATTGCGTTTAACTTTAATACACATTTGACGTCGTGCAGTTGATATTTACTCTGGCAGGGCGTGTGAACGTCACAAATCAGAATTAATTACCATCGCAATATAATAACATATGTTCACACGTCGTGCTGAACGCTGCTTTTGCACGGACAGGTTCATCGAGTCCCCGGATGACGTTCTGTCAAACACAGACTCGTCTTACCAGTTGTTGCAAACCTATCGTTTTGTTTCGGCGAGGGAGAATAAACGCACTTCGACATTTCTGATCATACGCAAACACTGATGAGAAGTGCTGTGTTTGTTGCGTCCACAATAATGAATTCCCCAAACGATATGTGAACGCTAACACAGTCTCCACACGACACATTAGCAACGCAACAAAATATCGCTTTTCGTGGGTTACCGTACCTGCTGTTTCTCGAAATGCTCTCTCTCGGCTCCTAAAAACGTTTCCGTCCTTTTGCTTTTAACCCGCGAGGGCACCTGTCGTATTGAATTCATCCTTTATGGAGCTCTCGGGCTTTTTGGGGTTGATAATAGTTTCCTATAGGCTCCAAGAACCGGCGCCCGGACGGTCCAGTGTTATTTACTGGCGTGTTAATAGGAACACCGCGACGCTAAAGTAGAACATGGAGGAAAAACCTGTTCTGGCTTCGTGGCTGGCCGGTTTGAGTCGAGCTACAGCATCGCTGTGGGAGGAGTAACGCCTAAATTCACATTTGGTCAACAGAGTTCACACATGTAAAGGCATAAATCGTCACAGGTGCCACCTTTACGTCATGCGCCATATTTTCAATTCACACGCGAGGACACCCTCTGAACCAAACCTTAATTCAGCTGATTCTGTTTACATTCATGCATTTGGCAGATGCTGTTATCCAAAGCGACTTGCATTGCATTAATGAAACACATTGACATTCTGATAATTGTTTGCTTTCCCTGAGAATCGAACCCATGACTTTGGGAGTCTTATCAGATATCCAATAGTCAAGGTTAGGGAGGAAATATAAGAGTTTATCATCAAAGTGTGAATGAAGAATGTTGTACTGCAACAAGGAGTACAGAAAAATGGTGAATAAAACAAACAAACATATCTGGTACAAGTTAAATAGGCTGCTTCTTTTTTTAATCAAGTATGTTGAACTGGACATTTTTGACCATTGATACTAATATAATATTAATCTTCAGAGTGATTTATAAAAAGTAATAAAAGACCAGAAACATGCAGAGCTGACAAAATCTTATGAGAAGTGGGACTGTTGTAAAATCACCTTAATGTCAAAGTTTACAGTTCTCTTTTTATTTGTATGGAATAGTGCAGTATTTATTATAGTCTAAATTATTTATCTATATCCACCATTATGTATACATATATTTTTTTAATCATGTGGCCTTGTAATCTTTAATCAAAATAACTTTCCCTCCCACTTGAAGTGACTTTTTTTCTTATCTGATGACATTTCAACAGGAGGGCGGGACAACAGAGCCTTGCATACACTCATGCTCATGAAATGCAAATGTGTAAAAACATGGTTTAAAATTCCAGATTGAGTCAGCTTTACTGTATTGAGACTATATTGTATGTTTGTGTACCACTGCATTTTTAAAGCAGCGCGAGATTATTTGTTCCCATTTTATATTAGGTGTCTTTAACTACTAGCATTTAAATGAGCCTAATCCTTTGATTCAAAGCATATAATGTTCAAACGTGTTTTACATTGTACTTATTTTATGCAAGTGCATAGCTTTTAAAGACTCCTAATAAAGTGTGACAGATTATTTCACGTTCATGGTCAATTATCACCAGAAAAAGTGTTAAGCCTTACCAACTAAACAAAAACAAAGTCTGTCTGTTTGTTTACTGGAATGTAAAACGATTAAGACGGCAGAAAACATAAGTAGCATCCATTTATGATTAATTTATTTTAATAAATATAATCATCTACAAAATATTGCACTGCTTATATGTACTACAATGTAATGAGGTAGTATCTGCAACTATTTGCATTAATAGCATCTAGCTAATATTTAGCTAGCTAGCATTTATTTTACTAAATAAATGCCTCTGCCATTAGAAAATCCCATTCCATCAATGGCCAGAGACATCTCTTGCTTTAGACTCCTCGAATACCTCCTAAACGTGGGGGAAAAATGCTATCCTAAGACCAGTGTTGCAGTTCTTGAGACCGGCCTTAAGTCCTTTTTTTTATTTTTTGAAGGTCTCAGTCTCAGACTAAGAGGACACTGGGTTTTATCTCAAGACTACAACTGTCAGGACATCACTGAACTGCCGGTGCATTTGCTGATTTATTTGTTGACATCAAAGTGATTTAATGTAAAACTCACTGCTTAAAATGCTGGTGTGCTGGTCTTGACTACAAACTACCTAAGATAGAGCAAAATTAAATGTCATCCAAAAAAAAAGTGATGCCAATCCAATAAGCAAACTTTAATATATTTCACTCAATTAGTCGGCTTGCAATTTAAATCTCCTCTGACCTCTAGTTTCAAATGTAAGAATTTCTTTATGCACAAGTTCAAAGTATCACTAAAGCAGCAGTGCTTCTTTCAGAGAAGGTTGGAATCAACAGATTGAAATCTTTCTTTGACATTCTTACAAGATTACAAGTCAGTTTTCTATTAAACGGAATGTAAATTCTCATGATTAGTCACAGGGAGGGAGCAATAGACGTGTGAAGAGGTGTTATGCATCTAACATTTGTAAGGGTGGTTTTGCCTAGAGGGGTTTGGCTGCAAGATTGTCAAATGACTGAAAAAACGTGATCAGCAAGATGCTAGAAAACCGTAAATTACTTGTCTTTTATTAACCACTGCTATGCATTGCGATGTTGTGTTAATATTGTGTTGCAAAAGGGTTAGACTAGTTTGGTTTAATTGCAAGACTAGGTTTAAGCTTTCCTGTAGTTCAAACAGTAGAGCGTGGGTTCATTTTCCAGGGAAAGCAAGAACTGATTAGAACGTCAGTGTTTTTTTTAATGCAATGTAAGTCGCTTTGGATAAAAATGTCTGGCAAATGCAGAAATGTAAATGTAATATAATATCTGTCTATGGTTATACTTGAAAGGGTTACAAAATAGATGTATGAGATAACTTATACCATTAATCAGAACCAGCATATATGCAGAATGTTACCTGAGATATGGCAAAAGAGAGAGTGTAGAGAGAAAGATTCAAAGATAAGGTCCCTTCATTCACCATGTGACTGAAACCGAAAGTGAGACATTCAAACTGACCAATCAAATTACAATTTCCCCCACTTTACTAGATCTTGATCTCTGATAGCTCCTTTTTGTTGTAAGAAAGATTTTTCAACCCTTCACATTTATCACGGTAATTTAACTTAAAAAACAACTGGCATTTGGTTATAGTAGCTCACATTAGTCAACTGTAATTAGAAACTAATGATTTATTATACAATAATAAACCAACTAAATTAGGAAATACCACTCCTGGCAAAGACTCTTGAAGAATGTCAAAAAAGCAGTTACTTCATCAACTAACAGAACAAGTATGCCTGAGAAACACTCAATGGATGAATGGAGTTCAATGCTGCAACAACACATTACTTCTGCATTCTTCAGTTCCTATGGGAGCGTTTTACAACAGATCTGGTCAAAACCAGCCATGGCAGTGATGAGCAACCAGCAACAGGATTCGAGCATGGTCCTTTGACCAAAAAAGAAGCTCAATAAACACCTCTACATTATGGAAAAAAGTGAAAACTTTTTATTTGTAAATCAGGTGTCTACATCCATAAAACATGAGTACTGACATATTATTAAGTAACAATATACAATGTAAAATATGCAAACAGATAAATGAAAGATTAGTGAAAATACTGCAGTACTGCCAACAGATTACAACTGGAATAACTTTTAACATAACATAACATAACTTTTAATCTTATGCCGATGTTTGAGCACCTCTACATTCCAGGGCCTTCTCCAAAAATTCCTGAAGGACAAAAATAAATCAATAAATTACAGAAGAACCGTAGCGGATTTTAAAGCACCAAAATAAACATTCATTGCATAGAAATAATTGTCAATGTTTTTAATATATACATGTATATATTAAGAGGCATTACCCTGACAGGATCAGAGAGAGTGTTGCTCACAGGTGCCTTTTGTCCTCCTTTCATCCCTCTGTATTTCAGATATTCAAGGGCAAAGTTAATGGCCTCCTCTTCACTGTTCAAAAGAAAAAAGGACAGTGAAAGACACTATTCTTTTATGCAACTGTGTAAAAAACACAAATGAACTTGTTTTACTTACAAAGAACTGTTTAATACAAATAACTCCATCAATAAAGACCTCTAGTGTCTGAAGCATAAAACTACAAGTTATTTGTGTAATAAATCTTGTATAAATCTTGTACAAATCTTGTATAAATATTATTTTTGGGCACTTTATTAATTTATACACTGGGTAATAAACACGGTAATAGTTATCTTTGTCTTTTGGTTCGTTCCTTATATGTGGTATACCTATATTAATTTAATACGTAGACCTTAACTGTGTGTAGTGTTGCGTTTCCGGTTTAACATCAAAAGGGACGTAACACTCTCACACACACATTTTTGATTGTTTCATATAATTAGTTTATGCTACAAAAACCACATAAAAAGGCAATACAAGTATTTAGTCCAAATACATTTATATTTCACATGTCATTGAACTTGATTGATGTATGAATACATTTAAGAATAAAACTTCTAAAAACAATAAATGGGACAATTTAACTTGTGTACAATAGCGGCTTTTAGGAACATGCAGCCTTATTCATAAAAGCGTTTGCCTTAGTCCTAAACCCTTGTGTTCATAGGCAAGGCTAGTGTACACCGTACAACAGTAGAATAAAAAAAGTCATGTAAAACTGATCAAGTGAATAAAAAAATAAATTTATGTAAGATCAACTAACCTATTTTGCCCGACAAGGCAGTTCAGCAGCTCCTGCACTATTTCAGAATGACCCTTTGAGATCAAGTGCCTCTTCAAATAATTGAAGTGTTTGGTCTTCATCAACGTCTGGGACTTGCCATTTCGGCAGAGGAACGTGAACACAGTGTCTCTAATCTACAGTAAAAAAAAAACTGAATTAAAATATACAACTAAACAAGTAACTGAAAGATGTGCTTAATAATAAGAGGAATAACCTGTGAAGGAATGCCAGCTAATTCTCCGGTGGTCATGCTTTCCTCGGTCTGATCTAAAATGAGGGTAGGGTTACAGGACAACAGGAAACTCTAATGTATAAAACACACAAAACATTGTTTTAGTACAAATGTTATTCAGATCACAGATCAGTGAAATAGGAAAACTTGAAAATAAAAATAAAAATCACAGTAACACTTTAAACTGTTACATGTACTTACTATAGTATTACAACAGTAATTTAAACTATTGAAAATTTACTGAAATATAAAAGACTGCATTTTTGATGATCTGTTATTAAATTAGTACTGAGTTTTAAACAATTTGCTTGTGAAACTAGTATCAAAGCAATAATAATAATAAAAAAATTATATTTCATGATCCCTCTTATTTTTAAGAATGTGAACCTACTTCAATCTGTGGTTCCTTCTTTTTGACACAAGGTATGAGCAAGAGTGTGCCCAAAGAGAAGGCCTGCAGACTGAACTGAGAAAACCGCTTAGCAATGGCCACCAGATCCAAAGTGAATAAAAACGGACATCTAAAAAAAACAAAAAAAAAAAAAACAACCAGAAATGGACATCTTTGCGTAAATAAAGAAGACAAGGCAGAAACAAATAATCAAATCACAGATACAATTGAATTAAGTAGCGGGACAGTGTTGTCAAAGTATTAGGAAGTGGAGGAACGGGGAGCACCTCCTACATCCCTTAACAGGTACTCATAAATGAAAAAACAAAAACAAAAAAAACATCCCTTACTTTTTGTTTGGATCAAAATTGGACTGAAAGACTTACTTTAGAAGCAGGACATACGTCTTATACATAACATCATGCTGTCGAGGACTGAGAGGAAGAGAGGCTGTAAAATGATCATACGGTACAAAAAAAAAAGTTTAAGTAATAATTCATATGCAACATTCAAAAAGAGAAATGTCTAAGTATGCCCCTTTTTTACCTGTCAAAAAGGGGGCTTGAATCACACTTCGCCATATCCTGGAAAGACTTTGCCCCTGTAGGATAAAAATAAATAAATACAAATGGCTATATAAACAAAAAAAATCTTGGTAGTTGTGCGTTAAATTGATTTAAATCAGAAGTGTTTCCTTTAAGACTTCAACATAAGGCCTACTGCTATGATTGAACATGAAACAAGTATCACATGCGGCTTGAGGTAAAAGTATTTGTGAAATTGTGAAATGTTCTGAAGTGTTGTAAGCAACAGAAGGTCTGGCTCACGGAAGTAGCTATGGCACTTATTTGCTTCCACATCATTTCTCGCATTAGTTTCACATCGCACTTATGTTACGTCACACACCTAATGCTTAGTTTCAGAAATCATTAGCTTCAACATTAGGGGAGACATTCACTAGCATTATATGGACTTGAGATTAATTCTTCTTCGTCCTCGCGATTTCCCGCTCAAGTTGCAGGGTCCGCGTATCGTATGGCCTTTCTCCATCGGGTACGATCCAGGGCGTCTTCCGGTGTGATGTTGACAGCTCGCATGTCTTCGTTGAGTCTGTCGAGCCACCTCTTCTTGGGCCTTCCGCGTGGTCGTTGGCCAACCGGTTCGATGTGAAGGACAGTTCGGACGACGGAGTTTTGGTCCCTCCGCATCACGTGTCCATACCACCTCAGTCGAGCCTCGCGCATCTTCTCCTGGATAGGCGCGACCTTCAGCATGCTCCTCACGTCAACGTTGGTGACGTGGTCTAACCTCGTGAGTCCCATGCTCCAGCGTAGCATGCGCATCTCCATGGCGTGTAACGCCTTCTCATGATTGACGGCCGCTGGCCAGCACTCGGCGCCGTACAATGCCACGGGTCGCACCACCGTCCTGTAGATCTGGCCTTTGAGGCGTCTCGGCATACGGCGGTCGCAGAGAACTCCGGTAACCTGGCGCCACTTGAGCCAGGCAGCCTTGATCCTGGCGCGGATCTCTGGTGAAATGTCGCCATCGGAGCTGATCGTCGATCCGAGGTACTTGAAGTCAGGTACCTTCCTCAGATCCGTGTCGCTGATACTGATGGTTCCATCGGTTTGGGTGCCACACTGTAGATATTCGGTTTTGGTCGGGTTTACTTTTAGTCCATATTCTTCTAGTCTGTCATTCCACGTTTGAGTCTGTTGCTGCAGTGTCTGGCGTGAAGTGCTGGCCAAAAAGACGCTGGACTTGAGATTAATTATAGTCCTAAAAATCTTTTTGTGTTCATCAGTGAATGATTAAAACATGTTTATTTCTTTGGTAGACTATGGGGCGGTTTCCCGGACCAAGATTAAATTAAGACAGGAGTAGGCCTTAATCTAGAATAGTTCATCATGTCTTAAAAAATGGCTTTCTGAAACACAGATTAAGTACAGATTACTAACACCTGGACTATGGAGTCCTGAACTAAAATACACTCAATTAATTTAATACCACTTGTGCAAATCAGGATTAGCTGGATTGAGGTTGCCTATAAAACATGGAATGAACTAAGAAAAGGTTAAAATTGTATGCAAATGAGAAGCAAATGGCAATGAAAGTTGAAAAGAGAGTGCAATCAAAGAACTTTTCTGAACATGAGAAAAGTATTTTAAAGCAAATAGTTTCGAGACACACATCAGCTGTTGAATCAAAGAAAAGGAATGCCTGGACATCGATTTGTAATGAATTTAACGCAAATGAACACACATCTACAGGAACAATACAAGAACTTCGGGTAAGAATCATTAGTTTTATTATGGCTTTTTAAAACCACTGTTAGTTTTTTAATACCTATTTGGCTTTTGTTTTTCTTCTCTCAAACTTCTATTTGCTTCTGTCTTATGCTGTGAAACATTTTCCAGTTTAATCTGTATTTATTTGACCATATATGAACTGTTCATATTTCAAGGAGAAGGTCAAAACAGAACTGAAGAATTGGAAAGCAGCTCCCCCTCCACATCCTCAGAAGCAAGGGTGGCAATGTCTGCCAGTACTGGTAACCAGAAGAAAAGACTAACTGTTCATGAAAAAATGGCTAATGATTTTCATGAACAGTAATTGAAGTAAGGAGGAGCATGAAATGAAGATGAAGATACTACAAGTGGAACTCGAGATGAAGGAGAGAGAAATGCAACAAGGCTCAAATGTCACATCAGTACATGAATTTGTGAAATAAGTATTGTTTTATTAAGAAAAGATGGATGTTGTGGTGGTTTCAGTAACATACCAGACCGAAAGGTTGTACACTTTTAACAAAATTTGTTTTTATTATTTCATGTATCAGATCTGAACAGAGGGTTGAAAGTTAAATAATATCTATTTAAAGTGGCACAATACAAACGCATCCCTGCATGCAAGTCCTTCTCTGTGGTTTGTTGTAAACAGTGGCACATCTGGATTGTCATATTCTTCTATTGGGGGATCCCTGCTTTTTTAGGTAGTTGTGAAGAACAGTTGTTGCAAGTTGTCTACTTGGTTTGAATCTGAGTGTTTTCCTAAGTCACTGAAAACGACTCTTCCAAACATGCGCTCGACTAAACCCTTGTGCGTATATGAACCTGGTTGTAGCGCAGTTGTTCAGCTGTCGTTGCGTGCAAGTATGGCGTAAACAAGAAATCCTTCTGAGCATACCCACTTTCACCAAGCAAAATTCCATTATGCTCTCTTCTTTCTAAATGAGTATACGGAGATGAGTTGAGGAAAATTCGGGAATCACGAGTTGCACCTTTCCACCGTGCAACAATGTTTGAAAACTCTAACTGGGGAGTGCATACACTTTGGACATTTATGGTGGTGGAAAGCACTGATCATCATTGACAGTCAAAGTAATCCATGTGTCCTCTAAATGAAATTAATCTGAAGTTAAACCTGCCTCCTGGTAGGTTTAATTTAAGTCCCGATTTAGTCCTGAAGTTGCTCTAGTCTTTCTCCAGGAAATTAGCCTATTAAATTCTGGACTAGACTAAGTCTTAGACTTTTTTAAACCATGACAGAGAAATCACATTTCTGTTAATCTGATTTAAATGGCCATTTTAGTCTAGGACTAGGCTTAATCTTGGTCCGGGAAACCGCCCCTATATGTCTCAGGCTTTCAGGGCCTTCCCATTTTTAAAATCTGCCATCTCTAAGGTTTTTGAGAATGTTACAGATGCTTACTAAGACTACGGACCATTTTACTCTTGTGGTGATCTTTTTACACTGGCAACTGATGATTCCAATTCATTATTTGTATTTAAGTCCTGTTCTATTGTCATTGTGATGAGCATGTTGCGGCCCACAAGAAATACTACTTTAGTTAGGCCCTTCCCTTAAAATCAGTCCGAAACCCCCGATCTAACTAAAAACAAAGGTTAGGAAAATTATCACCTCAAAAAGGCTGGGCACTGCTATGAGAGCTTCAAGAACCTTCTGCAAGTAGCTTGTCTATAGAAGAAAAAGAAGAAACATTTTTGGAATTGACAACAGTGAAGCAGTGATGCACCTGAACAAACATCACAAACGTCTTAACACCAGCCAGCTTCATGGATAATGTTCAATTGCAGTAAAAAGTATGACTAAGCATAAAAAAAGACAAGATTGTGTTGATTTCCCATCATCCCCATTGTTTCAGAATGCAGGATGTCAAGTGCACAGAATTACTACAACAGCTTTAAAAGGATAGTAATGTGACTTACCATATTGAACGACACAAGTTTTTGCAAGACACTGTTCCACAACTGCGAATCATAAACCTCATACTCCAAACAAAGATCTGCTACAAGTCGGACAGCCTAGAACGAAATATGTATGCAGATACAGATACATGTACATCCAATGCTTTAGTGCCATTGAGAGACAGTCTACGTGACAAAGTCACATTCCTGTTCACACCAAGATTAATGTTTTGTCTGATTTCCAAATGTGATTTGCATTTGCATGTATTTTGGTGGTCAAAAAAAGTACAGTTGAACCCCAACGTACGAAACGTTCTACGTACAAAAAGTTCGACGTACGATACATTTCTGGGGGGTTTTTCGCCCGAGTAACGACAAAATGATCGAGATGCGAAAAACGAAATCTCGGCCAAGGCGGCGATTTCTGAGCTTTGTTTTGAAATTCGCGCGCCACTGACCCGTAAACTCGCACCAATCGTCTTGCTCTCCCATTGGCTGTCTCCCGGCTCAGACGCTAGCTTTCGCTGCAGCATCCTGCTCTCCTATTGGTCAACATTGGTCACCCACCAGCCTCTGCGTAGCGGCGTTCAGTGTTGCCAACTTAGTGTTTTTGTCGCTATATTTAACGAGTTTTCAGATCACTCCAGCGACAATTTTTCCCTAAAATCTAGCGACTTTATCTGGAGTTATTGGCAACTTTCTGAATGCACATACTGCTCTCCTACTCTTCCCTGTCAGCAGTGAGTGCTGCTGTGAATCCCCTCCCCCGCTGACAGGAAGATCTCTCCGCACCGCAGTTGACAGTAAGATCTGAAGTGAAAGGGAAGAGGAGGATGCTCTCCGTTGAGACGAAAAGAGAGATCATTGAGAAGTATGACGCTGGGATGCGCTTCATCCCATGCTAAATGTGGTGTTTTCATAGGGCTTGGAACGGAGTAGGCAATTTACATGTAAAAGCCTGACCGACTTACGAAAAGATCGACTAACGAAGCCAACCTCGGAACGGATTATTTTCGTAAGTTGGGGTTCTACTGTATTATTTCTATAATCTGCATTTATTTGATAACGTCAATCAGTATTTATTTGAAATAGAAATCTTTTGTAACATCATGAATGTCTTTAGTAAGAAGTAGGGGTGTAACAATACATTTGTTACGATTCAAAGACTGAATAATCAAACTAAATGATTAGCGCAAAAAAAGCTTGTCAAAAAGTCTAGTTCACCCAAAAATGTAAATTCTGCATTTATTTCATGCGTCACGCAAGCATTTGAACGTTCGTGTTCACTACAGTATGTGCATGATTGTAAATCTGTTTATCATATAAAGCCATTTTGCCTATTGAAAGCCATAATGGACTTTAAAAGCAGGTTTCATGATGGCATGAATTTACATTTTTTGGGTTAATATCACATGCTTTATGAATACAGTATGCTAAGCCTAAGATAAAACTAACCATATCACAAATGATATCAGTTACATCAATAACACACATCGTCACATTTTTATATCACGATATAGCAATGTATGGTTACACCCCTAGTAAGAACCAACAGAACTTGACTGTTGAAAGTAGGGGTTTTAATATTAGTTGCAATATATACCTGAGGCTCGTTGTTGTGGTTCTTCCATAAACCCTTGATCATGCCTTCTTTCGGGCTGCTGATGAACATTTCCAAGGTATAGGCAATGTTCAAGGCCTCCATCTGAGCAAGGTACTTGTAACACTTCAAATAGTATCTGTGAAAACATCAATAAATGGCCATTAATGCTTTATTAAAACAAAATGGCAAAAAAAAGCTTTTTGCACTTGGGATATATAAAATGGTTACAAATCTATTCTTCTTAAAGCGGCACACAAATAAGTGAACGAAAATAATAATTCATGGAACTCTTGATGGTGCTCACTTGATTTTGCTACTCGGCTGGTTGGAAAATGCCTCTAAAGTGGCAGCATCTGCTAAGTGAGTGAGACAGATCAAAGCACGACTGCGATGTTCAAAGGTCAAGCGAAGGCCCGATCCTCCCAGAGGCTGAAAAGATAAACAAATGTTAAGCATTTCAGACCTTTACTTCCCCTGCCAATAAATATGCCACTAATTACTTTATGACAGGTGTGTAAAAAAAGCATATATTCTCCTGGAAAACTATGGTGTATCCTGCAGAACATTACTATTATATGCTTTAATGCGAACAGTGTTCTACCATATAAACACTAAGTAATTCCAGCTGCTTATTCAAAAAGACTAGGAAGATAAAATACTCTCCTATAAACCTTTTCCACATGCAATATAAACATAGTGCACATTGTTATAATCCATCAACACTAGATCACAGGCCGTTACAGAAACATCATTACTAAAAGAGTATTTAGTACTCTTGTACATCAATACATCAAGTGTATAAATCCATAAAGGTCTAACACTGAAGATGTCTCAATCTCTCCCCACCTCTAATAATACATGGAACAAATTCAATCCAATATTTATGAATATATTGAGAATTCTTTATATGCACAATATATGTTGGTGTAGCTTGCATAACTACATGAACTATTGCACAATACAACTGTACATCTTCAGCTGTGAGAAAAATGACTGCTGTCCGGACAACTGAGATTTTACTTCCTTCACCCTTCTTAGTTCGCTTTTCAGAGGGAAGTCAGTGTCGTAGTTCTTATGAACAGTCTGAAAATGCCGCTCCACCTTTCCCTTCTTCGGTACAGCGATGACAGACAGCAGATGAGGCAAACGCACTTAAAAAAATGACAGTGAAAAAAAAAGTCCAACTCCATGTGGAAGTGGCAAGTTTTTGACTTCTTTGTCCAGCTCCCCCACTCATTTGTATACCCTTTCTTGTTTAAAAGAAATAAATTGGAGACGATCTCACTAGAGTTTGGCAGCACTTGACACCATGTGTCAGATTTTAGACTGGCTGTCCTGTCCGTCAATCAAGTGACAAATTTCATAGTGAGGACGGATGATGGGCTGACGTCTACTTTGTAAAATCCATGCGATCTTCTTCGCTCTCTGATCAAGTCTTCTGGATCATTGCTTAGCCTTCCCTGATTCATCAAGACCCTATTTTATGACCATTACGCTACACTCGCTGGAACACGGCGATAACAGACCACAGCCGCCTGTCTCAACGGCTCTGTAACAAACCAGTGAAAAAACGCACTAGTGCAAAGCGGGCATTAGAACAGTATCTGATGCCCAGGCTTCCGTTGAGGGTAAAAAGTCCTACTTACCCAGGTCTGTGCTGTCAGGATGGGAATGAGTAAACGGGTACTAATATCCACGGGGTGCATCTGAAGCAAATAAACAACTCTGCAGTACAAAGAGAAGGACAGGAAAAGAAACATTTCAATAAGATTCATAACCATGTTACAGAAACATGTTTAATCTACTTAGTTGTTGCATCATATTAGACGGTAAAATGATAAAATCTGCTTTAATTTCTAGATTAGTACCTCATGAGATCAGGGTCATCATTTATATCAGTCATGTTGTCCTGCAGAATGACATCCTGAATGACGGAAAATGAGGTATGAATTTGTTGTACTAGTTTGTACTATTATAGCAAATTAGTGTGTTTGTCTCTCAGAAGTCTTCAGCAGAATTTTTTATGTGTATGATATATTTTACATACCTTGCAATTAGACTGCCCTGTTTGGCACAGCCATTTCTCCAACAGAATGTTCCGGATCTTCAGAAGATCGACACCATTAATAGAGGCAATATCCTTGGCCACACTGTGAATGTCTGTCCAGTTTCAGAAAAAGGCTGAATGAATAAAAATGTCTATCCATCCATCCATGCATGCATGCATGCATTTAAAAACATACTTACAGTATATACTAACCCTATCACACATGCATGAACTACCATTCAAACGTTTGGGGTTGTTAAGATTCTATAATGCTTTAGAAACAAGCTTCTTTTGCTCAGCAAGGCTGCATCTATTTAAAAATACAGTAATAAATGGGAATACTGTGAAATATTACATTAGTTCAAAACAACTGCTTTCTATTTTAAATCCATAACATGTAACATTTGTCCGTTAGTGA
Organism: Rhodeus uyekii; assembly: GCA_037043235.1. Lineage (NCBI taxonomy): Eukaryota > Metazoa > Chordata > Actinopteri > Cypriniformes > Acheilognathidae > Rhodeus > Rhodeus uyekii. The sequence continues at coordinate 270,626 of JAWRVZ010000323.1, forward strand.
ACAAACGCTTGTGAATAAGTAACATTTTTATTTTGTTTTTACAACTGGTGATTTGATGGAAAAATTTATTTTTCATTGTGACAACCAATTTTTAGTTTCATGCTACCCATAACTATTGTTCTCTGTGCGCAGATACGATTTGATATGCACAGGTAAATAACATATGTAATTTTCAGCAAAATCCATCCCCACAGCTCTAAAAAATATAAATAATTCATATAGGTTTATCAAAGTATATTTGGGTAAAGTCATGTTTTTTTTTGGAAGACAAATTTGTTTGCACTCATATTGCTATTGTCACCAAAAAAAGGTACATAGAGTTGCTAATATATTTTTGTTACATTTCTAATATGATGATTTGATGCTCAAGAAACATTGTTGTATTATCAATGTTGAAAACATCCAAACATTAAATCAAGTATTCTTGATGAATAGAAATTTCAAAAGAACCATATTTGTTTGAAAGATTTTTGTAACAATATTGAAGTCTTTACAGTCACTTTTGAGCAACTAAATGCATCCCACTGAATGAAAGTACAGTAATACCTCGGTTTACGAGTTTAATTCGTTCCAAGAGCGAGCTCGTAACCCAAAATGCTCGTACACCAAAACAATTCCCCCCATAAGAATGCACTAAAAATCAATTAATTCGTTCCACACGATCATAAATGCCCATTTTGAATATTTTTTTTTTATTATACCCTATTAATTACAGTTAAAATTATAACCATTAAGATCTCATATAAATACTAATTAATAATTGACAATTAAACTCTAAAAATACTTGACAATTTACTGTAATGCACTGAGCAGCGTCTGCTGGCGTGAAGGAGACGAGAGAGAAGAGGGAGGGGGAAAACACAAAACCCAGATTTATGTGCAAATGAGTGAATTTATTATAATAGTGCAGAAAACAAACGAAGTGATAATCAAGACGCACACGCGCGAGCACCGCGAGCTCCGGGAGACGCACGGGCGCGAGAACCGCGCGGACATAACACAGGAGTGGAGAGAAGTGAACTACATAGGCAGATGATATGAAAAGTGTATGTCCACGGATGATATGAGGTGTGTCGGTGATCAGCCCCCACTCACACCCACAGGCAGAACTAGGAGACAATGAATTCATGAACCACGTATACATTTCACTACGTGAACAATAGCGATCACAATTAATTAATGTTATCACTTCTAAAAGTATCACTGTGGTGAATAATGCAGCCAAACAGAGTGAGGCTGAGAGAATGAATGAGTTAAGGGGTTGTGTGACTGTGTTATGAGAGGCTGTCAGTAGGATATTTCCAGTGGAAATGCGCACAACGATACTGAGCGTTAGGACTTTCCATACAAAAATGCACGTGGGTGAGGGGAAAAATTTGCTCGTACTCCGATACAATGCTCGTACACCGAGTTGACCCTCCATGCTCGTACACCGATTTGCTCGTATACCAAGTCGCTCGTAAACCGAGGTATTACTGTATTAACAGATACACACATTGTTAATGCACTAATTCACTAATAAGGCAAAAAGTGAATATCAAGTAACACTGCACTTATTTAAACCTACTTGTGAAATACTTGAAAAACAAACAAATGCTGTGTAAATGTGAAACATTTGAAGTATTATTATAGTTATGGAAAATTTAGAACTCAGCCTAAGTTATTTGTAGGGCAACCTAATATAATGACTAATAATAAAAAAATAATAGAAATAATTAAATAATGACTAATAAGTCAATTTAGGAATTGCTTTGGACTATTATTTCAGAATTTTGATTGGCTAATATTATATTATTCTTATAGCACAGATATACTATAGTACTTGTCCTTACCAGGGTAAGTCATCCCAGCAGGGTTTCTCATTCGGTCCACTACTGAGCTATGGTCAAAGAGAGCAACAATAAGACGACCAGGCAGGCCTGTGAGTTTGAGGAGCTCTGGGGAACTCAGCCAAGATGAGAGGAGAGCGTTCTCTGTGGCAGAGCGTTGATACTGCAACTGCAGTTTAGAGGTGAGTGCCTCACCACGGGCCTGCAAATGCTCCTGGTAAAAGATCCAAAAAGAGAGAGGGATACAGTAATGAATGGCTGGTAGAGACTTAGGAAAATAATTAAAATAACCCAAGTAATTATAATTTTATGCAATTCTGTCTTTTTTTGAAAAACATTTGGTTTTAATAAAAAAAATCTGTTAGTTTTTAGTGATGGTTTACACCAGGGGTGGCCAACCTGTTCAGCATGAGCCACCAAACAAAGCTCATGACTGCGAAGAGCCGCACAAAAGATTGATTAATGTCTCTCAACTGACAACTTGTGATAAAATAAGCCAAGATGGATGTTGTTTAAATAGGGGAAACAAATTCTGTCTTGGATTGAAATAAATGGAGTGTTTAACAGCCGAGACATGATTATCTATTTATCAAGAAAGCATAAAGAGATACAAACAGTGCACTTGCAAAACATGGTGGTCTTCAAAACAATATAATATTTAGTTTTTCTTTGAGTAGCCAACATACCTCCAAAGAATCAGACTTCAGCAACTTGTGTACAAGTTCCAAGCTGAACTTTAAGAAATCAGTCTTTTCTGCACCTGGAATCAAAAAAGAAAACGAAAAAAGGAAAAAAAAAAAATGCATTACACAGCACTGTCCGACCAATTTTTGTTTCATTTTGTTATTTTTGCTCAAGTCCATTACAGCAGCATCAGGCACCAATGTTCGTGGTGGAAAACGACTTACACTTTGGGCTGTTACTCGCTCAAAGCGACTGGATTCTTTCAGAAGACTTAAGTTAGAATTAACTACTTTCATGTTACTTTTTGGAGCTTGACACCATTTCCCAACATTCACTTTAATTGTACAGTGTATTTAAAAGAGCAACCTGAACAAATAAAATAAAAAATAGGGGGAGAGAGTCATGTGGTATGACTCACCTGCAGGAAGGTCCTGAGCAATTTTATGGATTGTGGCTGCGGCAAGCTCCAGATTCTGAATGCAGAGTGCATATTTAAAGATACTCTGAGTCACGCTGGACAACTCTTTGCTGGGACCAAGATGCTGGATTTTCTTAGACTGATCCATTAGCAAAGGCAAAAGATTCTTCTTGAAAACATGGTTCACCGCTAAAACATACAGCTTATCAAGATTAATCTGGGTAAAAAAAAAGCAAAACAGAAAAAAAAGACTGTGAATATCTTGCCTGTGGCAATTTTTTGTTTAGTTTTGTTACTTCACATATCTCTTGCTCTTGTGAATTTGTCTAGTAAATGTAAAACTGCACTTTGTGAACATGCAGTAAGGTGGCCACAGATATTGTACAGATAGTATACCGTGAGTTTAGTTGTGCTACATACAACACAAATGTTTACAAGAGGCTTCCTGGTGAGTGCATTAGATGTGGTATTGTTACGTTCCTTTGGCTTTACGTACTGAGCGGGATGTGTGTACATGAAAGCAGAGTACAGGAAAACTCTGGCAGTGTGAATTAACAAAATCAGGTCGTTGCGGAACGACTTTAACAGATATATTCCATCACTGTGTGAAAGACAATGAATAATAATAATACATTGACATGCAATATAAATTTTTTCTTATCTTTGCAATGACAATTGTACCTTGAGCAATTTACAGATGAAGAGAAGCGTGGGTAAAGTTTCCTCATTAAGTTCAGGAGCTGTGGGCACACATTAAGAAAAACAGAGGGAAACATTGAATCAAAGCAAAAAATAAATAATTTTAGGACAAACTCAATGCACAATAAAGGTAAACCCGGAAGGTTATGGTACAATAAGTAAGGTTGCAAAAAGTCAACACACTGATACACACAGACAATTTTCCAGAAGGTGTGGTTGGTCTGGAATAGCAGATGAAAAGGCAGCCGGGTGTTAGCTAGAGCCGTGGGTTCAAGACTGTTCTCCAAAAGATATGAGCTCTCCAGTTCAGTGGGGGGAGAGATTCGTCTGTGTGACTTTAAATGCTGGAGTAATCCAACCATCTAAACAATAAATCATAAACACGTTACAAAGAAACTTATTCCTGTGCCAAAAATTCTTAATACCATCTTAGTATTTCACTGACCTGACTAAGGGGTAGAAGGTTTGTGCTTTCATCAGCCATCTGAATAGTTTTGAGGACTCTCTCTATCCGCTCATAATTGTAAGGATTTAGCTGTAAAAATTGCATTCACTTTAGTACAGACTATACACCATTAGATTAATATCAAATAAAGCAATTCAAAATGTCACTTAGTAGCACAAATGCATTAGTCAACACCTTAGTTGGTTGTCCTGCAACTCATAAAATATTTCAAACATCTTATGAAATATTTTCGACGGACAATCAGGGACAAAGTATGCATACAAGACCTTGGTCAAGGCGGTGTTGAGACTGATGACAAGGTCTTTAGTAGAGCCGAGCTGGGGAACAATCTGTAGAGCGCTTTCTAGCATTTCATCTCTTCCTAGCAGTGACTCTTCACTCCAAAGGGTACCTTTGGCATCATCTTCTTCAATCTCCATCTCATACCATCTATCTTCCTGCAGTAGTAGAGTGGTTATATATAGATTGATTGCAGAATCGCTGTCCAATTCAAATGTGCTGCAGAACAAAAAAAGATGACACTATTACACAGTAAGAAAAACAACAACAGAAAACATACAGGTACATTACTACAAGGACACTATGCGTTAAGTTGAAAACGCTGTGCAAAGGGAGAATCAAATATAGTCAAAACACTTCAGTAGCACTTTATTTTATAGTTCTGTTCTGTATGTACATACTATGGACCAGGTAAAAACTATGTACAGTAGTACCTCGGTTTACGAGTGACTTGGTATACGAGCAAATCGGTGTACGAGCATTGTATCGGAGAAATTTTTTCCCCTCACCCACAAAGAAAAGTCCTAACGCTAACCATCATCGCACGCATTTTTACTGGAAATATCCCAAACACAGCCTCTCATAACAGTCACGCGGTTCCAACCCTTTTATCACCCCTTAACTGATTCATTCTCTCAGCGTCACTTGGTTTGGTTGCATCATTCACCACAGTGATACTTTTAGAAGTGATTTACAGCGGTTTTACCTCCTGTTGTTAACATTAATTGTGATCGCTATAATATATATACGTTAAGTACAGCATATAGAAAGAAGGTACGAAATCCTCCCTCTAAGCAGTAACTGTCACGGTTCATTAATTCATTGTCTCCTAGTTCTGCCTGTGTGTGGTGTCAGTGGGGGCTTGGTCATTGATCGCTACCGCGGCCATCATCTCACACAGTCTCATCTGCCAATTTATTCACTTCTCTCCACTGTGATGTTGAGTTGTTGTCTGTTATGTCCACGCTGTCTTTGGCTCTCCTGTGTTCCCGTCTCCCTGTGTTCCATGTTCCACGACCTTCACTCTGGATTATCATTTTGTTTGTTTATTATAATAAATTCACTCATTTGCACTTGAATCCGGGTTTTGTGTTTTCCCTTGCTGACAGTAACACCCCGCTCCCCCCTCCTCTCGTCTCCTTCGCTGCTCAAAGCTGAAGTGCGCGTTACAGTAAATTGTCAAGTATTTTTAGAGTTTAATTGTCAATTATTAATTAGTATTTATATGAGATCTTAATGGTTATAATTTGAACTGTAATTAATAGGTTAAAACCCAAACTTTTTTTTTTAAATGGGCGTTTATGGTCATGTGGAACGAATCAATTGATTTTTAGTGCATTCTTATGGGGAAAATTGTTTTGGTGTACGAGCATTTTGGGTAACGAGCTCGCTCTTGGAACGAATTAAACTCATAAACTGAGGTATTACTGTACTAACCATGAACCTAACCTACATGGTTAACTTGTATTACCCAGTACACGCACTTAGGCAAGTACACGCACTGTAAAAAAGTGCAGCTGAATGATAATCAGAAATACTGGTATTAGATGGAATTTTTTAGATTACTGTTTGTTTTATATGCATTTTTCCAAAGCATCTTACGCGTTTTTTTTTTAGCTGTTTAATGCTTCCAGTTTGTGACTTGAAGTAAAATGTGCAAGTTTGTACAGTAAATTAAACAAATTTTTAAATATATATTAGATGTAGATGGTTGACACCTTGTCTTTTCCTTCTGCATTGTTTTCATTTGCTTAAAAAAGGTTTACGTGCCTATTAATAACTAAATCACACTAGCAATGTTCTATTATTAATTCAAGGTTTTACTATTATTATATGATTATATTTGCACTACAAATAAAAACTGTCACATTGATTGGATTATGAATTTGCCATGCTCCATTTTCAGCCATCAGCTAAATATTGTTTAAATACTGTAATGGTCTGGTAATGTAAAAAGGATATTCTATAGTGCTTTAGTTTACTGGTGTTCATTCACTCCTCAGCTCAAACAATAATTTCGAACATTAATAAGAATCTTCAAAAGCACTGGTGATATATTATTATTAATAATCTTAAGACACCTTGCCAAACATGCGTTTTACAACCCGTTATAAAGTAAAATAGTGAATAGGTGACTTGCCTGCAGTAATTCAGTATGATTTTAGGAGTGATGTTTTTGTTTTTCACAAGTGTAGGAATCAAGTTTCTCTTCGTCTCTGGGCATTGCCTAAACACAGACTGGATGGAAACCTAAGAAGAAATGTCAAAGAACATGTTTTTTTCATACAATTATGGCCATGCTGTGTGTTTTTAAAATAGATTATTAAATGACTTGACACATTCCTAAAAAAATACATGCTTGTCTTGAAGGAGCTAAATAACGAAATACATTTCAGCACTGACCCCAAGTTTGCCAAGCTGAATTCCCCACTCTGCATCAGTGATGACAGACAGAAACTTTGCTCTCTCCTCTTCATCCTTATAGAGGAAGCTTAGATGGGCTCCCACCATAGCAACAACCTACAGCACATAAACATTTTAGAATAATATTATTCAAGAATACCTTTACATTTTCTGAATAAAATTTGAGTGATGCTACTTTTTAAGCGTGAAATAAATCTGCAGCAGTCAGTTGGTACAAGTCAGATCTTTTTAAATCGTTTACATTTACAGGGCTCGACAAATCCAAACTACATATTTTGGCTCGGGCGAGTAAAAATTTGATAAAACTCGCCCTGTCGGGCGAGTAGATTCTTCAGATTCCAATACAGTTTTTCTAATCATTCAACTGTTACTACATAGAAAAAACTTCAGGCCGCATAACACTCGTAAAATTTGCCAAACAAGAGCAGAAAATCGACGACGGGCTAGTAGCGATCAGATATACGATTCAGTTTTAAAGTTTGAACCACGAATCACGAATGTAGTATTTACCTCAGGGGTCTCAAACATGCGGCCCGCGAAACGATATTTTGTGGCCCGCGGGACCATATGAAAGTTTAATGTAAGTGTGGGCCACGAGTTTTGAATGAATAGCGCTTTACCGCATTGTGTGTGTGTGAAAGGTTCCTTTTTCGTGCGAGCTGGAGCTGTACAAGCCAACCAATCACAGTGGAGTACATGACTCCCGGGGGCCAATCATAGTGGAGTAAATGACTCCCGGGGGCGGGGCATCAGGCGAGCTTGAGGCAGACAGAGAAACATAGCTGCCCGTGTAACATCACATTTGTCAAAGCCGTCATAGAATTATTACTTATTGTGTTTGAAATTGAGCATGTTTGACTTTGAGCTGGACGAAGTGAATGTTACTGTTATCGGCGTTGGATTTAGCGTCATGCGGATTGTATTTTGTTTTTCTATCATTTGAAATGGGCTGATTTGCGGGACATCGGTGTTATAATATAGAAAATAAAATCCAGTAAATAACGCCTCCGTGGCTGCATCCCATTGTTTGTATATAATACATTTATTAAATTTATGTCCATAAAAATGATCTTCAGATTCACTATCAGATTAATTATTTTGTTTCTGGGTTCTTGTTGCATTCAACCAATAAATATTTGGTTTTGCAGTATATCATGTGTTTTTTACTTTAATAACTATTTTTGTCTGTTAAAATGCTGGGCGAGTGCTTTATGTGAAGGGCGAGTACGTTTTTAGGGTCACTAGTCCTGCAGGGCGAGTGACCCTGGAATAATTCATCGAGGCCTGATTTATTATGTAATGTTATGTGCGTTGAGAGACAAGGTAATTTAAAGCCATCTCTTGTGACACTTTGCAGATTTTGTTCTGTGTGCGCTCTTGTTTTGGAGGAGGCTTGGCTTTGGAGACGCTCTAAAGGGGAGTGTGGTCTTTTGCTTTTAAAGCTGGCTTGCAATTGCTAGCCTCTCTGAAATTGCCTACCCTACCTTTGATACTTAGAGTTGACCAAGCAATCACAACTAATCGATTAAAGCTTGTGTCACAAACCAAATTTCAATCTGACCTTAATCTTGTCGTAATTTTGCCATGCACTGCTGATCATCTTCCACAGAATATCCACGACTGTTGCCTTGGACAAGATGGTACAAAGACCGATGGCTAAATCAGAGTCAACCACTCTCCAGTTGAGCACCTGTAACACAACTCCATTAGAGTTAATGAATTGACTGAATACAATACATAGAAATAACATAATTGTGCATCTTCATGTCTTTCCACACCTTCTGTAACAAGGAGACCACAACCACTTTGACAGACGAGAGAACAGTTTTCTCTATCCCATCAAGAGTCTGCTTGTCTCTGGCCATACGGCTGTTAGACTGAAGCTGGAAATGAGAAATACACAATCATTAAATAATAAAACAAACAAAATACCCCTCACATTTGCATTATTGCCATATTACACCCTTTTACAAAGACCTAATTTTGGATTCTACTAAAATAGGTTTTCAAGCTCGAATATTTAAAAAAAAATTTTTTTTTAAACATTCTACAATGTTGCAGCACCTCTATTCCCAGTCTGTCAGTAACACTGTTTAGTTTTCGGTCTATATTGGTCAATCATTTGAGCGCGTTTTGTAAATGAGCTTCAACACACTACAGTAATACCTCGGTTTACGAGCGACTTGGTATACGAGCAAATCGGTGTACAAGCATTGTCTCGGTGTACGAGAAAAAATTTCCCTCACCCATGCGCAGTTTTGCTTCGAAAAGATCCCTTTATCACCCCTTAACTCGTTCATTCTCTCAGTGTCTCTCAGTATGGGTGCATCATTCCTTCAGTGCATTATTTTATAAGTTGTTGTGAATATGATTACATGTGAATATGATGAAACTTTATTAATGGAGCATGTTACCAACACCACACATTGCATACTAATGAGACTCACGTGTGTTCACAGTCCAACGCACCCAATGACGTTCTTAAAGGGCCATAGACTTTTAGAGAACAGCATACTATAACAGTTATAACTCTGTACAGATCATATACATAAGTGATTTACAGCGGTTTTACCTCGTGTTGTTGCATTAATTGTGATCGCTATTCTTCACGTTATAATATCGTTACAAATGTTGAAGGAACTAGTTCATCTGATGTGTCAATAAGTGTTAAGTTAACAGTCTTGTCACTTTAAGAGGGCGGGGTTTCAGTCGGCGCTAGAGACAGTTGAGTTCTGAGGGATTTGAGAGAGAGCTCCGAAGCAGAGATAGTTTTGATTCTTCTGTTATGTACGGCGTGGGTTGAAGCCAGAAACGCAATCCGACAGTTCTCAATAAAATCTCTGAATGAGAAGGAACCTGTCTGGTTATTAAAAGAAGCAACGCTACAATGTAGTGAAATATATAAGCAGTAACCCCACCCCCCCTCCCCTCTCCTCTCGTCTCGATCATGCCAGCAGTGAAGAGGTAAAGTGCATGTTACAGTAAATACTTAATAATGACAGTTAAACTCTAAAAATACTTAATTAGTATTTATATGAGATCTTAATGGTTATAATTTTAAATGTTATTATTAGGTTAAAACTAAAAAAATATTTAAAATGGGCATTTATGGTCGTGTGGAACGAATCAAGTGATTTTTAGTGCGTTCTTATGGGGGAAATTGTTTTGGTGTACGAGCATTTTGGTTTACGAGCTCGCTCTTGGAACGAATTAAACTCGTAAACCGAGGTATTACTGTACTAATGCAACTCAACCAAATCATACCCCTTTATTTTGCATATGGTTTGGGCAGGAATTATTTAAATGAGGAATATTGTGATGTGTTCATTCCCAGAGGAAAACTCAAGCCTACAAATCAAGCCATTTCTGGGAGTTCAGAAACAGTGCGAGAATATCAGATATGGAGAATAACTCCCATTGGAGTGGTCTTTCGCGCTTATTCATGCACAAACATTTGACCAAGTAAAAAAAAAAGAAAGCATAATGGGTCATTTTTAACAACTATTTAACACTATTCTCACCCTTTTGCTTAGCGAGATGTTCATGTTGTTAGAAACAAAATGCAGTAATATACTGCCGTGAGACTCCATCAGAAGTCGCAGAGCCAGTTCAAGCTGACTGCACTCCTGTAGCATTTGCAGCATAGAGGCCATGGGATTGAGTAAAGGCCCAACCAAATCAGTGCCTGTGAAAACAAGGGCATTTTATTTTAATCTGCCTCTCTCAACGCAATAAAAATGTAAAACTATATTTTGCTTTTTAAATATAATAAACCACAGTTCTTTATTTTCCACATCCTTTAGACACACTTTTAATCCAAAACTAAGTACAAAACATAGGTTTAACAACCTATTACAAAAGACAGAGTAGCTCAACTCCTTCCAAACTTATACAGACAAAACTTTGCCCAGGTTAGTGATACTGGGGCCCTCTGGCATTTGGTACTTTGAAATTTGATCTCACTGGTGGGGAATGAGCTGGAGTTGGTGCAGTACCAAACTCTTGGATAGTAATTGGACTATCCTTATCTTTTCATGCACACATTCGCTGATTTTCAACTAGCTTTGTATTGTAATAATGTCAGAAGTATATGTAAATGAACATTGTGTACTCTTTCTCCAGGCATTTTGCATCAGCTAGCAGAGTTTTGCTGACCAATAAATGAAACTCATTTAAGACTAGGGATGTGTGCTTCGACTAATTTGTTAGTCGTTTAAACTGTTTTGTAACCGAATTAGTTTAAAACTAAGAAAACCTCAGAAGACAGTCAAAAATACATTTAAATACACTAATGATGCTTTTAAAATATTTATTCTATGAGTCAAGTTCAATAATACATTTTGCTCGCCTTTCGGTGGTCATTTTAAACCCACCGCGACTGACAGAAACAAAATGCATGCGAGATCTGAGGTAAAGATTTTGCTCAGATTTTTTTCAAACGTTTTAAGTTGATGTTTTATTTTATTGTTTTTAACCCTTTCGCACGTAATTTTAAAATATTTTCACTGATCCCCAGCGTGTGTTTTTTTAGGCGACGTTAATTTATAATGTTTCCCCTTATTGGTTCCATGACACACCGCAGCCACAAAACCGCTATATGACAGTATGTATCGCATTTATTTTGTTTATTATTTATTAAAAATATTCACCAACTTGTTGGCTATGTGATCAACTACCTGATATTCCAATTCTCAAATATGTGGAAGTGAATGTTTTTTGACGTTTCTAATGGTCATGTTAGCTGATCTATAATGCGCGACGGGCGCCACCATGTTAGTTTGTGCCACAGTTCGGAGAATCTGATTTGTCGGATTTACAACACAAATTCAGTCACTTCTCCCAAAATACATATAAATACAGTGGGAAGCAGTGGGAAAGGAATAGAGTGAACTTTATAGTTACCTATGCAATGTGTATCTGAATAAATATAAAATATAAATAAAACACCTCGTCAATTTATGATTGAACAGATTGCAATTTCAATTTCCACTTTTATAGACATCAGTGTGTATTTTTCAAACTATAAATTATTGTTTTGCCAGTACGTATAAGTATTTAAATATCGGAAACCTAAAATAAACCGTACATAGGTGAAAACACTGAATAGTAATAAATAGCAAGCTCTGAGCGTATCGCTCTCTCTTGAGTTTAGCACCAGACAACGCACAAAAACATGTTTGAATTTAGTGGTTGATCACGTGATGCCCTGAACGTTCTAATTATACACACGATCGCATGTGTCAGAATTAAATTTAAAAATAAAACGTCATTTGAACTATAAAACCTAATGTATTTTTGTCAAGGCAATTAAAATGCTCTTACCTTCTTTGAGAGCACAGTATGACAGGCAGGAACAGCCAAAAGGATTTTGCCTCGATTCTAGATTAAAGGACATGTTTAAAAGTTTAAACAACTTTTCATGTTTAAAAGCACAAGACAAGACAAACGGCTCACAATTTAGAATTTACAATAAAGCAGCAAAAAGAGGTATGAATCTTCACTGGACTTACAGTTTCAATTTGATAACAATTCAAAAGGGTAACAATTCAATTACAAATTTTATCTTGAGGCAATAAAGATGAGAAGGGCTAGCAATACAAGATTTCAGAATCTTGATCAAGATCTTCAGAATATCATCATTCAGAATAGCACAAGCATATTTATTATTATTGAACACATAACTTGTGATGCTCAAAGCACAATAATCGTTTATTTCGAATGCACTAAATATAATATAATAATACGCGTTTAAATTTAAATTATATATTGAAGATATAAATATAGCATCTATCATGGGAACAAATTAATACATGTTCGCAAAGGAATTAATAAAAAGTATTTCTGAAATCAATGAATTTCATGTCAATTTTAGCCCTATATTTCAATAATTCCTATATTTAAAAAAAAAATTGTTATTCCAAAATAACAATAATTCCTATCAAGGCACTAGTTTGCAATCATTTCACGTACTCTTACCTGACAGTGGTAACAAATTTCTGGTGATTTTATACTGGAGCGGAAGCACTGAGACCGGATCTAGCACAATGCAGTCCTCATTAAAGACATCATGAAAATTGGATTCAGTGTATGTATCCTCTTCACCACTCAATGCTGATTCCTGAAAGAAATATAAACAGTGGGCATATTACAAGTCTACACATCCCTGTTAAAATTGTAGATTTCTAGATGTAAAAAAAATGAATGTTGCACCACACAGAAACAAACTCGTAACCTTCCACTGTCTCACAAAATTCAGTAGGAAACACTGAATATCTACTCCAGAAACGATAGCTTCAGCCAGTTCAGTTAGATCTGTCATTAGAATATTGATATTCAAATTATTCTTCAAATTTGAGCAATTGTTTTCCTAACAAGGTTTGTCGCATAGCCCAACCCTACCAGCTAACAATGTTTTTTGTTCAGAGACTTTTTCATGAAATCAAAGAAGCCAACATCATTTTTCATTGTAACCTTTTAGAAGTACACATACGGATAAAAGTATTGGGACACGATTACTGAAATCATGTTCTCAATCACAACCCCCACAAGTCAAAAGTGTATAAAATCAAGCATATATCTGCATTCACAAATGTTTGGTGAAAAAATTGGTTGCTTTGAAGAGCTCAGTGAATTTAGCAATAAGTCAGTTCATGAGATTTCTTCCTTGCTAGATATTCTATGGTCAACTATAAGTTGTATTTTTAGAAAGTAGAAGCATTTAGGAACAGTGGCACATCAGCTACAAAGCAGAAGGCCATTCTGTAAAAGAGAAATGCCACAAGTGTTGAAGAGCATGGTTCAAAACTTCCATCGGCATTAACAACAGCAGAAAAACTGGGCAACGGGAGCTTCATGGAATGGGTTTCCATAGTCAAGCAGCTGAACGCAAGTATGAATCAAGCTTCTCTGCTTGGCAGTCTGATGGGCAAGTCTGGTTTGGTGGATACTAGGAGAGCGTTACCTGCCTGACTGAAAACAAAGCCTAGTAAAAAGTAAGTATTTTTCTCACTATTTATATGTAGCGTCACATATGCTTCTATTCAGGAAAATTTAATTAATAATTATTAAACAACAAAAGTTATAACTAGGCCTGTTACTTCCAGTGAAGGGAAATGTTATGGAATTTTATAAATTATGTTTTCTTTTTATTCTTATTTATGATTATATTTTGTTTCTTGACATTATTTATTATTGTGTGACATTAACTGTATATTTTATTCTGTACAACTAATAAGATATAGTGAGTTTGAAGAAATGCATTTGAGGTATAAAGAGAGTAATGGAAAATTACAACATGAGCCTTTAGCCTTGAGTAGAGATATAAGTGCTGGAATGGCCCTCCCTTCTTAGTCACACTCTGCAGGTCAGCTTCGGATGCCTGTATGACTGTTGACCTTTTTTACAATAAAATAAATCTTTATACATTACAATTGGGATATTTGTCTCTTCTTCCGATTTGATAAAAACATTTGCCACCACAGGGACTTTTTGGCTATACTTTCAAGCTGCTGGAACGGTGGAAAAAAAATTGGTCCAAAAAGACATGCTCGGATGGGTCTGGTGTGGAAGAACTTCACTGGCCAGCACAGAGCCCTGACTCAAAACACCTTCTGGATGAACTGTAACAGAGATTGTGAGCAAGACCTTTTGGTCCAACATCACTGCCTGATCTCACAAATGCTCAACTGGATGATTGCGTAAAAAAGTCCCACAGAAACGTTCACACAAACACTAAATATAACAACACTACATTACTATCTATATATTTAGAATTAAATGTCATTACAGTCTCTGTTGGTGTAATGATCAGGTGTACCAATAATTTTGTCCATCTAGTGTATATTCATATCTATATTCTTTAAAGTGTAAGGAGAAAACAAAGTGGCTTGAATATAACAGTAGCTAAACAAGCAGGCGTACCTTCGGTAAAAATCCAAAATCTTCAATCTGACATTGTCTGTACACATCTGCAGCACTTCTGGTGCTTTTACACAGCTCCAAACAGTCCAGCAAAAGGTCTGTGAAATGCATAATGTAAAAAAAAATAAAAAAACACAATTTTTACATTTGTGCAGAGAAAACAATTAGTGACGTATGAATATTAAAGCTAACTGACTGAGAACTCAAGTGATAAGCACTAAGAGAATATGAATTGTAAAAGTGTTTCTGTACCACTGTGGCAGACTGTAATAGCCTGGCAGGCCAACCCATGGATCACAGCAGGGAGGTTAACCTTTTCAGGCAGAACCATGGGGACATTTTCCTCCAGCATCTGGCAGAGGCGCTGCGCGGTGCTGAACAGAACCCGTCCTGTGCTGCAGTTGGAGTGATGCTGGTATAGCTCACTAAGAGATAAGAGAGAAGATACAAGTTGAATAGATAGTTGACCCAAATCATTTACACACCCTCACGTGCAAGAAAGTTTGCGCACAGAACTTTTTTTTCATCTCAGAGGCAGAAGCAGCTGTGACCTAAACATTTTATGTAGGAAATTCAACCTTTTAAAACACCTAGGTAGCTTAACTGATGCCGTCTTTATTCACATTTAACAATTCTAAAAAAATTCATTAGAGCTTTCTGGATTCAAACAAATTAATATTCCTCATTTACGATAAAATTATTACATATAGAGTATTTTTATAAATAGTTTTTTTAATAAGACCAGGGATATTTCTTCTGACCGTGGAATAAAAAAAAAAGACTCAATTATGACCATTTTATTTATTCAGACGCTGAAGTAACATGTTATTTGTGCATTTTGCTTTCATTTTGTCAACATTAGAAACTTCATTTGACAAACACATTTTTATTTTTTGAGGACGCTATATTTTACTCATCCACCCATCCCTCCCTTACCTTAGGATCTGTAGGGCTTTCTCCACATCTCCAGCATCCAGAGCTCTCAGCGCCAGGTCTGCCCAAAGTTCCTGCTCTGTCTTTTGCAGCTGTCTGGCCAGCCGGTGTAAACCAGCTTCAGTAGAGAGTGTCTTCGTTTTACCATCTGGATCATTGGCTACTGCAGCATTTCCATTCAGATGATTACTTGAAACCTTGTCAGGGTGCTGTTTTCCTGAGCGCCGCCATGCTTGTGCATTCTCATATGCAGTGATGAGCTGCTGGTTGAACTTATGTCTCACTACAGGATCCTCATATTCTTCTGGAGTTAAGAAGATGTCAAAGTCTTCCTAAAGTCAAAAGCATTTCAAAATAAATACTGTATACCCATCTGTCAAAGATACTTAAGATGTTTGTCCAATATGGCATTAAATGCCTCAACCCATAAAGAAGAAATAAAGACCTGTAGATGAGACATGGCTGTGAACATGTTCAGACTGTTCTCGCATTCAGTCTTCTTGAATGCATCATCTACAAGAAGAACAGGAAACTTTAATCAATCAATTTAGTTCATGAAAAAAATGATGAAATTGGTTATGCTTACAGTAGTACAGTCAGTCAAATAAAATATTTAAATTACAGATGACTTTATATACACACTCTACACTTCCAGTCCAAATGAGTTTAGTTTGTTCAGTGATCCTTTTCCGTTTTATTATATTTTAGCTATTATAAGTCTTTATTTAATTGTATTCAATTAGAAAGGCTTGATATTTATTATTATGTTTTCTTGTATAAATCAATGACACTAATTAAAAAAAAGAAAAAATTGTGATGGATTTACAAAATCAAAACTGCCATCCATGTCTTTAACAAGCCTCTTATGCACCTACTAAGGAAAAAAAAATATGAATAAGAAACCACATCAGACCACAGAAGGAAGTGATTTTAAACACTACCCTAATGTTATACAGTGAGAATATAAAAAAAACTTGGTTTATTCTCAAATTAATTGTGCCTGATGGTCAAAATGTTGCAACTATCAAAATTTGTTTGGAGCTGATATTCTCACTTTTGCCTATTAAATTTGTTAATTTGTTCTCCTGCACCTGAGCCCAGTTAGGGTGTGTAAATATTTATATTTATTGGACTAAAAAAAATATTTCATATTTTTATGAAATACAAAATATTTCATAAAAATGTAACAAACCTTTATAACACTTTTTTTTACTCTTAATAAAGCAAACTGCCAACTGTCTTTCAAATGAGACCACTATGCTATTAGTCCATGGTCTTGAAAATCTATATTTTACGATTTCAAAACCAACTGCTGCTTCAATATATATAATTTTGAGTGATTTGTGATGAGAGATTTATAATCAAGATATTGATTTATAATTGAAGTTTTTGAAACTATACATCAAATTTATATACAATTCACTCTGTCGTCTACATCAGTGGTCCCCAACCTTTTTTGTGGGGAGTGTGGGGGTATTTGCCGTAGGTGGGGATTTGATCCACGGACCGGTACCGGGGGTTGGGGACCACTGGTCTACATGACCAATTCCGTGTAAAACATTTACTTTACAGTTCTATATTCAAACACTAGAAAATAATGATGAATGAGAAAGAACATGTTATCAGAGTGTTTTGAGAGACTTTCCTGTTGATAGTTGGAGCCTGAGCCAACTTCTGCATCTATGTGTGTGTTTGTATGCTCTGTTACAGATCAGTATTGGTGAGATAACAACTGGCAACATAAAGAGAAGGAACAACTTGTTTTTCTCGACAAACTGGCACCTAGAAATGCAGTTCTGTGACAAAGAAGGTCACCATGTACCTACGGTAAATCCATCGTGATGGATGGAGATATGCTTCTTGACTATCTGCTCGTGTGTGGAAAATTACTAGTTTTGTCTACCTTTCTAAAAATGTAAATGTAAGTGGAGCGGCCTACAAACTCCTTGAGAGACTTAAAGATTCTGCTGATGAAACTACAAACTAGTCTTCAGTAAAATGGACTCTCGTTTTTTCATGCATTATATCTGGTCAGAGTCCTTAATTGTAATTTCCACAACATTTCATATCTGGGGTTTGATTTCAAAGGGTGGGAGAATGCATATATATGATTTTTTTTTTTGGGGGTAAACTCACCCTTTAAACCCTCATTATTAAGACAGAAAGTACCAGTACTAATACTTAAAGAACTGGTAGTGCACTCACCTGTCTGGATGCTCTGCAGGTACTTTAAAGCTTCAACCATAATCTGTGATATTAGCATTTGTAATTTCTTTTGCTATTGAAAGAAAAGACATTTAATTCAGAAAATCCACTTGTTTGCTTATATAAATGAACATCACAAAAGCATGTCCAACAACAAAGCAAAAAATAAAAAATACATTTAATATAGAAAAATAATCCTACTGTAGTATTAAGATTTTTTTCCAATGAAACATTGTCAAATCAAGACTATAGTTGTTATGCAAAGTAGAATTTCTTATTTTCAATCAGATCACACAAATCCTGACCTCTTCAGAAATGTGCCTCTTGTCTTGAAGTTCAAGTCTTGCCCAGCAGGCCATTCGCTCGATCACAAATTCTGCCTCAGAATGGGGCAGATTCTTCAGCAGTGTAATGCACTTCTCCCTCTGTTAACACAAAATCCAAATGTCCAAATCCAACACCCTTGATTCAACTTAATTCAAATTACTTAAAAAGTTCCATGTTGTAACTTCTGATTAGGGCTAGGAGATAAAAATATATATTTTTACAAAGTATTGAATATGAATTTTTGGGAGATTCAACAGGGGTGCCCACACTTTTTTGGCTTGTTAGCTACAGTTACTTATAAAATGACCCAGTCAAAATGCTCTACCTACCATAAAAGTACAAAACATATTTATGAATATATTGGCAATTCTTTATATGCACTATATATGTTGGTGTAGCTTGCATAACAATTCTGTTTGTACAAAATGACTGCTGTCCGGACAACTGAGATTTGAGTTCCTCTTCAATGCAATAATGATATTTTCTGTAGTCCCTCATTCACCACTATAGAAATGTCCACATTTATGACTTCTGCTTCCAAGAAGAATTGTGAGGAGGGTTCATGTTGATACCTATAACACTAAGTCCCGATTCTCTGGAAGTAATACCTTATTACACTGTATAAGATGGATGCAGTGTAGATGGTGGATCTCTGCTGGGTTTAGTTTGTAGGCCTCAATTAACTTGAGTGAGTCCTCGAGAGAGGTGGGCAGGTCCTGCTTCAGAATGTGCCTCACAAGCATCTAAACAAAGTGAAACATCAGGTACTTGCAGGAACAGAGGCTGATACAACGGTCAAAAACTTTTACATCTTTAAGGATGTAAGTAGTCAAATTGTTTAATTAACACGCACAATAGGACAACAAACACAAACTTACCATGATTTCACAAGTGTTAGAGAGAGCTAAGGTGCGGATGCCGTAGCTTCTGAGAAGCTTCTTTATTTCCATCAATCTGTAACCCTCTCTCAGCAACTCCTGTCTGTAGGTGTAAAAACACTTCTGAATAAAAATAACTGAATTTGATGTACTACAGCTGTATGTTTCAAACTGAAATATTGTATCCAGTTGTTAATTCTGAAATCACATGGACCGTTTGCTGGTCCAAAAGCTCTAACAGATCCAAAAAGATCTCCATACCAAAACATTAGTTACAAGTCAAGCTACAGTTGCATGACTCTGGTCTTCCCAAAATACATCCCATACCTTTTATTACAAAACAAAGTCACATTATGACCTTAGTCCAACTGAAATCAAACATTTAAAGTGTATGTAAACTTATTTAGTGAAAATTGTGAAATCCTATTCTGATGTTTCTATTTAACACCACCTCTGCAATAACACACTATTCAAAGTGTAATATATCATGTTCTGTATTTTGAAAAAGCTAAATGCAGATTAGCTGAAATACAGCAAACTCTGAGAGATACAATGTGCCAACATCCAAGTTAACACTGAAGACTCACTCGATAGTGGGCACTGGGGAACCTTTACAAGTCATTTAAAAGACGTTATGTTCTACCACACCACTCACTTTGGATGCTCCTTCTCCAAGTGCTGCTGAACAAGTTTCTCGATGGTGTCACTCCAGGGCACCACGGCCTTGTACATTATTTCAATCACAGCATCCATCACCTTCTAAAACACGTTACAACACAATCTTTGACAACAGCATCTACTGTGGTTAAAGACAAGTTTGACAAAAGGCCTTCACACTGACAGCATTTACGAACCCTACTCAACTCAGACTACCAAATAACTAATAAAATTACTAGTTAAACACTATCAATATTTTTTTGAGGATCGATCCTCCCAATACAACACCAGCATTAATAGTAACAATACCACTACTGTATGTGCCAATCCTTACCATGAGTCCAGAACTTTAATTTGTATAAATCCACTGTATTATTGTACAACAGTATGTTAGATGTATGAACAGATCTTACATTAGTGTCGGTCATGCAGTGTAGTACAGCTACGGCTTTACCCTCCCATTCAGTGAAGAGAGAGGTGATCTGAGAGCTGCAACTGTCTAGCAGGTCCTAAAATTGAAACGCATCAAAACAGAATAATTTTTATTTATTGTGCGATCAGTCTACATTATAACAACAAAACACCTGGTCCCAAAAGATGGACTCATAGACTGCTGAAGTCTATACATTGTAATCAAACATTTAGCAAAGCGACTTGATAAAAAAAAAAAAAATTCTTTAGTATTGTTTATACATGTTTCAGTACACTGAAAGTCATATTTACCTGTATAAGACTGGTTGCTACAAATAGAGGTTGAGGATCTAGTAACAACCAAATGAACTGCACCAATTCACAAACTTTTAAGCCGAATTAATCTAAATTATTTACTCAAAGTATATTAAACTCAATAATTGAAAACGGTTGTCTGATGTTGGTTAATAGTCAAATGGTAAAGAAAATATTTTCCAGTAAATTATTTATTCTGATTGTTTTTTATTTTTACATTTCAAATTTTTATTCCAAGTGATTTTTTTTTAATTATCAGTCTTTGTTCCCTCACAAACAGAATCCAGACAATACATGACCTTACATGACTACTACTGACTATAACACAGCATTTTTATACTTGAGTGCTGTCTAGTGGCCTCGACAGGGCCTTCTGCAAAACCTCATGTCTGAGATTACACAGCAAAAACATTCAAATAAACTTTTGGTGCAACAAGAGCAGATCTAAGAATTTTCCTAATTACTGAAAAATAAAGGCACCTTAATATAGTGTAAAAGGGTCTGGTCCAGATCCAAACCGTTCTCAAGAGCATAAGGTCCAATGCTGCTCTCAACAACTGCAGGAATCAGCTCTGGGGCCTGTACCTTATCCAACATCAGGAAGGCCATACTACGTGTGCTTCCCTGCCACAGAACACACACAAGAGATACAGATTAACCAATGCTTTGTGTCATGAATAATCAACAAAGGTCAACAAAATAGCCATTACTGTTGCATATGAAAAACAAACAGAAAACAAAACAAAAGCGGAATGAAAGAGTTTCTCATTTGAGCGGTAACATTTGAACAGTTCAAGTTCAGAACAGGTTTACTTGCGGACTGATCTTGATTACATATAGTGCTGGGAGGTCCAGTGAGAATTGTTTGAATAAGACAGAATTAATCATTAGGAATTAAAGCACTTTCAAGTGCTTCACACTCTCTAAATGTGAATATATCTCTATAAAAACGTGTTTTTTTTACATGTTACTGCAATTTTATCTACATCTCAACTCCAGTGCTTTACTGTCTAATGTGTCAAATCTCCCAAAAATAAGCATTTAATATTATTACTACACTTAATGCTAAACAATAGTAATTTTAGAATTAAATGACCTTAAATTAAAAATTCTCCCACCCCTCAGGTGAACTTATTGATGGATTCAAGCTTGCAGGGCCGGGGTTTAACCAGACTAAACCATTAGAAAAGTCCCGCATTCATCACCAAAGGGATGTCTGCCATTTACACTAAAAGGTCTAGTTATGACATTTTGATTAAACATTAAGATGTCAAAAAATAAATTAACACATATACACATGCACAGATGAAGTGTTTAGAACAAGAACTATAAAATGCAATTAGAAAAAAGATTTCATGCCAAATTTAAAGATCGCTGGAAAAAAACTACAGATTTTTTCTTTATAATTATTGGTTTCAAAATTGATCTTTGGCTTAAGTGTCCAATACTTCTATGACCACTGTTATATAAAACCCATCTAAATGTTCATACTCACCCTTTCATAGTCAGAAAGTGAAAGATGGCAGTTATATTTGGTGTAGAGGTCGCAAAGCTGTCGGAGGTTTGCCACCAGTGACCTCAGATTTTGCACTTCCTCTGCTCCACCATTTTCAGCCTGAAAAACAATTTCATTCTTAAAGGATAAATCCACGGGTCTAGTCAGTGCTACCATTTCTCACAGCGATTTCCAAGGATTAAGGTCCTCAACACTTTCAAACAACTTAAAATTAGGGGATAAAATTGACATTTACCAAACCCATAGACCTCCAGAGGGAAGGCAAGCCAAGTTCAGCCAGAACCAGTCCATTATGAGGCCAATCACTCTATAAAAAAAAAAAAAATTATATATATATAACAAATATAGTAAAACACAACAAACTGCCTGAGAAAGTCTTTGCTTTTACTTTGGCCCAAGTGAGATTTGGCTACACAAAGGCATACACAAAACGGCATATGACAGAAAGGATCACAAATGGGCTGGCAAATTATTTGCTAAGTTGCATTTAGAAATTCTGCATTTATTTTGAAAAGTAATATATCCTGGTATTTCAAAGCACCTTTCATAAAAGACGTAAGAATGAACTACCTTTTCGGTTAACTCCAGATTCCTTGCACGATGGTCCAACCACCTAGCCAGGATTTTCTGTGTACATTCAAAAAATAAAATGTTGATATGAAGCACAACTAACTAGTTAACTTTAAAGATCACGGCTCCATCCACAACCCCCAAAAAGAGAGATTACAACAGCACTAATTTTAAAATTAAGATTTAAAGAACAAAGATTAAAAAAGCTTTTTAAACACTTTGCTTGAATTTCAATACCTTTTTTAATAGTGATTCAACAACACAGGCATACACACAAAACGCTCTTATCCACATTACAGGGCAATAATTATTCTTGATAACTGGTGTTGTGAATCTGGTAACTGGTAATCTGATAACTGGTGTTGTGGTGTTGTGAAGTCACATAAAAATTGAGGACATATGAAAAAAAGAATTAAAAAATGGTGTAGTTTAAAATCAAATATATTGACTGCCCTCATACCTGTCCTTTGGGCAACACTCTCCATATAAATGGGACCACAACACCTTTAAACCACAGACTTAGGTCCTGTGATGGGATGTCTGATGAAATGGAGCCCAGAAAAGCATTCAGGGAGCCTTCATCAAATTCACTGGCAAACTCACCCTAGAGAGAGAGAGAAAAACACTTAACCTGATATTCATGGGAAAAAACCTGTAGCAACAAATGACCTGTTATAGTGCTGACCCTAACAGATACAAATGAAAAACTTAGCCTAGAAAACAGTGGAAAAAAAAGTTTGACCTTAGCAGAAAATTAAGTACACCATTACAAACGTATAGAAACTTAAAAATTCATTCATTGTCAAAACATGAAGGAAAATCTACCAAAATGAGAATCATTTAAAAACTGTTGCCCTGTCTCATTGTTTGTGTATTTCTCATTGTTTTGCTTTTTGACTGATTTCCTTCACCTCTTGAAGATGAAGGAACAATGGACCTTTCCGGCTTCAATCTCAATCATTTATCACAAGCCGTTAAGGTTTAGCGCTGGTACATGTCTGACTGCTGCACTGCACCATTCTGCCATGAACACAATCTCCTGCAGTGGTTTTGTCTCAAACAAAAACTGGTAACGACTGCAACCAGCACGACTGTGCTCAGAACTTGAGGGTGAAGCTTATATTTAGACATTATGCTTTTCACGGACCAGTGGATTACACAAATGCTATCACTGTATATCTGCTGTTGACTCCGGCTCCACTGATGTTGAGTCTGTATGTATGCATATATATATATATATATATATATATATATATATATATATATATATATAAATAAATAAACTCATGTAGGTTTGTTTGATATTAACAAAAATACATAAATATATCTCAATATTTTCTGGGATTTTGTTATTAATGATAATTAGACGATATTTTGCAATGTTATCTCAGCTGGTTTAGGCTTTTCACAAATAATTTTCGAAGCTTTTCATACTCTTCATATTCTGTGCAGTGGTTATTTCAAAGCAGTGGCAAATGAACTTTTTTTTTAATGGTAGGGATGTGCGGTTCAGCTAATTTGTTAGTCATTTAACCGGAAATTTTGAACCCAACAGGTCGAATAGTATAAAAGAAAGCCTCATAAGACAGTCAGAAATACATTTAAAATACTAAATCTATGAATCAAGTTCAAATCACATGATGAAAGCTGCTAGAAATAAAGTCAGCATTACGCTTTCCTTCTGGAGGCTCAAAAGTGCAGCTTTATGAAGCAAGAGGCGTTATCTGAGACAATGGGTTTACTAAACAGGTAAAAAAAATAAAAAAAACCACATGTGTCTATATATTACTTTCAGCGCGAGTGGGATCACAGTGGTGGACAGTTGTAGTAAATGACAACGATTTCCGCTGGTCTCTCCAAACATCTCTGTGCCTCTGATTAATATGGTTACGCTCGGATCCAGTGGAATTATTATATGCCAGTTTGATAGTTTATGTAACACCTTTCCGTCTCCTACTACTTCAAAATACTCACACACCTTGCTCATCTTTCAAGTGCCAAATTTATGTGAGATCTGCGCTAAGGATCTCATTTCCGCCCATATTTTTCTCACGGTTTATTTTTAAAAACTATTTTTAAATGTAAAATTAAGAGTCATTTGAACTATAAAATCTTGTGTATTTTTTTTCTCATGTAGTCAACCATTGTTTTCAGTGTAGTCAACTACACTCACACATCCCTAATAAATGGTTTCATAAAATCAGATTAGACATTTGCAAGCAAGCTAAAAAAACCATCACATTCTCCAAGAACAACGTTGTGAACCACCGGCCTTCGTTATAAACACATGGAAAACTGGCTAAATAATTACTATGTAAAAATTTAAATAGATACAGAAAATGTGAAATACAGACTCAAGGCCAGTATAAAATACTTAAAGGGCCAGTCACACAGCGAAAACACATGAATCACGCACAGATTTTCGTTTCTGTGCGGAGCGTGCGTCGTATGCGTAATTCGTCGGTGGAACGAACGAGGACCGTCAGTGATTGTAAGTTGATGTGAGAAGGCGGTTTGTGCGTGATTTTGAGTTTTGAACGGTTCAAAAAATTTTCGGTGTGCGTTACTCATGGGTCGGCGTGTGTAGTTTATGCGTCGAGTACACGTGACTATGCGCGGGACACGCGTCGGCCGTCAATGCTTATGCGTCAGAACTGGTTTGAAACCGCGCAAGTCCATGTCCGTCCACTGACGCCCCACCTTCATATCACGCATGAACCGCACACGTATCACGTTCATTCCACTGACAATGTGGATTCCGACAGTGCTTGTATGTGGAACGTTCGCGAAGCGTGCGTGTTTGGACGCGCTCCGTCAGTGATTCATGCATCAGGCATGCATCGAATGTTCGTGAAATAGTTTGGTCAATTTCTCGACGCACAAGCACGCACAAACCCAATCTGTGCGTGATTTGAGAGTGATTCGTGTGTGATCGGCTGTGTGACTGGCCCTTAAGGCTAATAAATTCTCACTTCACAAGCCACTTGAAAGCAATAGAACAAACTATACAAGTTTTACCTCGTGTCGTAGCCACAAATATTGTGCTCCACTAAGATTCCCTTCTTTCAGAAGAGCGAAGATGTCTTTAAGATAATCTGTGCTGTTCAAAAATTCAATCCATGAGACGCCCCTGTAATGGAGATGGAGAATTCAATTATTGAAGGAATTGCAGGACATGAAGTGTTTAAATGATTTTAAAAGTGTTTAAGGTGGACAAGTCATTGTGATAACTGAGAAAAAGTGTAAATGGCTGGCCTGCTAAACGTACTCAAAGTTGTTGGGTCCATACATGCTGGCGAAGGTGGCAAGCTTAGCCAAGGCTGTTTGGATCTGGCAGCATGGGAAACGGTTCAAGGTGTAACTTAACATCTCCTCAGCTATGCTGAGAGTAGGCCAGGAAGCAGTTAGGCAATACTGCACAACAAACTGCTCATCCTATGGGACATATAAAGAGTTAAACAGTCGCAACATATCACATATTCAGCAGTTGGGAAATATGGCAATGCATTGTAAAAACTGTCTAGTTGGCCTACGAAAGGGATAAGGTAGAGTAGGAGCAACGGCCACTACAATGTTTCATCATGACCCCTATAATATCAGTAAATTTACATATGGATCCCAACAATACAGCATACTTTAGTGTTACTATCTTAGTGAAATAGAATAATAGTATTGTTGTTAGTTTTTCTAGCTACCATTGCGGCACCACTCTCTCACATGAAGCCCAGCACATTCACATCTGTTGCAAAGCTGAATATTACCATGATCTTCATCAGGTTGGTTTTAGCCTCATCAATGAGCTCGGGCCACTCAAGGGTTTGATTGCTGCCTGATGTTGAGATGAGCTTTTCCAGCACAACGTTCAGCTTTACCTTATACACCAGCTAAAAAATAAAAATAAACCTTGTCAAAATCCTCTTGGTCTATATGATACATTGGTACGGAAAACTGACTAAATGTCTTACTTCAACATCGAGCCCAAAAGCTTTTGCAAAATTCTCTGCTTCTTCAAACTTGTGTTTATAAAGAAGTTTGTTTAATCTGCAGAGAGAGAAATAATGTGAACTAATTGCTTGTGTGAAGTATAATTTAAATTAAGCATCACAGTGAAGCGGCGTAAAGTAAATAAAACAATGTATAAGGAGCAAAACCACCCAAACAAGCATTATATCTTTCTGAAACTAAAAAGAAACCAAAATATGACAAATCAATAGTACTTATGTTCTCAAGAGTGCACCTGTTCTCTGGCAGTGCCTCTGTGAAGCATCTTATCACAACAGTAGACACTGGATCTTCAGGGTTGCTATAAGACATAAAAATGATTAATCAAACATGTTAAAACATTATAAATGCAAAAGATCATTGCCCTTGTCTGTTTTCACCTCTTTGTGTTCGCCAAGAGTCCCTCTAGCAAATAGATAGTGTCCTGAGGAAAAGAGTTGGATTCATGAATTACTTCAATCCAAGATATCAAGCAGCAAGTTGTTGCTGGTAGAAAAGTATTAACTGGCAAACATTTATTTTAAAGGTTGACCAATATATTGGTTTTGCAGACTAATTTGCATTGACAAGCAGTTTTTGAGAGTATCTGTCTTTCCTAGTTCCCACAGCTGCTCCAGCACTAGACTCAAGGGAACAGTTGTCATTTTAGAGTACAACAGTGGCCTCTAGAAATGAAATAAATTGGATCCACAATGGGTATCACGACTGTTCAGATCATATTTGTGCAGGCTATGGAGTTCTTTTTTCAGATTATCTGCTTTCGGTTTTATGGCATAGACATATGAATGTCATAAAAGCCAAAGTAACACACAGTTTTTCAATACAGATGTTATCTTACAGCATGAAAAATGTACAGCAACAGCGCTATACTGTTATCTCTTTGAAGCATTGAAAGAAACGTAAAAGGCTGCCGTCTCCACTGGTCATGAAATTTAGAGGTGTGTAGACCAGGCCATCAAGCAGTGCCATTGATATTTTCCATACAGTTAATATGAACTATAATTACCATATTGATTCCCTTCTGGATCAACCAAGACTCAGAAGAAACTTCTAGTGAGTAGAAAACCTCCATAGAAGGCAGGGACTGAACCACAAGCTTCCTAGCATGACCCTTGACACAGAAAACAAGTGAGGAAAAAAAGGGAGTATTTTCCAATGAGATTTTTGTGTATTTTGCATCTTTTTCCTGTGTCTGCATGGGTCTCTCTGCAAGAGAGAGAGAGAGAGATACCTTGTTTTCTTCAGCTACCAAGGTCATGATTTTCATGCTGTTATCATCTTGCCTGTTCAACACAAAATACACTTTAAAAAAGACATTCATCTCTCAATGTGTGGGTTAATCGTGAAAAACAAGCACCCGGTCTCTGTATATTTTACAAATAGAAGTCAAACAAGACACTTGCTGTGTAATAGATGAGGAGTTTCCCTCCGATATCAGCAGGAAATCAACAATGTATTGATCCGGCCAGCAACCAAGCATGACAAAAGAGTGAATGTCCAACAAGCTGAGCATGCCCTAGAAAGAAAAAAAATATTTTATATGTAAATTAGTGATTATTTTTAACACTGTGATTGTTGCATATCAATGAGATCCCAAAAGGGTATTTTTAAAGTTCCCCTTTACAACACTCAATTATATGAATATTGTGAATTATATGAATTGTTGGCACCCCTGAAATTTGTCCAGAAAATCAAGTATTGTTCACAGAAATGTATTTAATTAACACGTTTTGCTATGAATACGTTTATTCCCTTTGTGTGTATTGGAACAAAACAAAAAAGGAGAAAAAAAATAAGTTAAGATTTGGCTACACACCATATGGAAAAACATAACTGAAATAAATCACTTCCTAAAACCATCAACAATACACCTCTCATCCATAATTTTGGACGACTATTCCTTTTCAAACTGCACCTGGTCTTGGAATTGAGGTGTTCAATGGGATTTAGATCTGTACTCATGCCAGCGTTCTGTTGCCAAACCTTTTCTGAGTGGTTTTTGAAGCATGTTTGAGGTCATTGTCCTGTTGGAAGACCCACGATCTCAGACGCAAACCCAGCTTTCTGACACTGGGCCCTACACTGCGACCCAAAATCCTTTGGCAATCCTCAGATTTCATGCCTTGCACAGTCAAGGCACCCAGTGTCAGAGGTAGCAAAACAACCCCAGAACATCTTTGAACCTCCACCATATTTGACTGTAGGTACTGTGTTCTTTTCTTTTGTAGGCCTCATTCCATTTTCAGTAAACAGTAGAATGATGTGCTTTACTAAAAAGCTCTATTTTGGTCTCATCTATCTACAAAGCGTTTTCCCAGAAGGAACTGTAGTCTTGCTTTTTCATGTCTCTGTGTCAGCAGTGGGTCCTCCTTGGTCTCCTGCCATAGTGTTTCATTTCATTCAAATGTCGACGGATAGTTTGCGTTGACACCGATTCAACCTGAGCCTGCAGAATAGCTTGAATTTCTTTGGAACTTGTTTGGAGTTGCTTATCCACCATCCGGGCTATCCTGCGTGCAACCTTTAATACATTTTTCTCTTTCGTCCACGTCTAGGGAGATTAGCTACAGTGCCATGGGTTGCAAACTGATAATGTTGCACACTGTGGACAAAGGAACATCTAGATCTCTGGAGATGGACTTGTAACCTCGAGATTGTTGATATTTTTCCACATCTTTGGTTGTCAAGTCCTCAGACAGTTCTCTTCTCCTCTTTCTGTTGTCCATGCTTAGTGTGGCACACACAGACACACAAAGACTAAGTCAACATCTCTCCTTTGTATCTGCTTTCAGGTGTGATTTTATATTGCCCACACCTGTTACTTGCCCCCAGTTGAGTTTAAAGGAGCATCACATGCTTTAAACAATCTTATTTATCCACAAATGTTGAAAGGGTACCAATAACTTTTTCCAGCCCATTTTTGGAGGTTTGTGTGAAATTGACAATTGTGCCTTTTTTTCTTGCTTATATTGCCTTCTTTTGTTCCAATACACACAATGGGAAAAGGAGTCCCCCTACACACTCATTCACTATTCCATACATTACTCCACTAATATAGACCCCTTGAAAGAGTGAATAAAACGAGTGAAAACAATTCAGACAGTTGAGTGCACTTTTGCATAGCTTATGCTTGGTGTTTAATAATCATTTGAAACTTAGCAAACGAGCAACTCCAGTAATAATGAAAAGATGTATCTTCTTGAACTATCATAGAAACCAGCATGTATAAATGTAAAAATTTAATAATTAACTAAAATGGAATTAATACCTATATGAAGTTACACTGTATCCACAATGGACCAGTGGTTTCGAAAAGGGATGAATGGATAAATGATTCAGCTGTGGTGTCCGAAATCATAGTGGACATTATTGAGTGTACTCATTCAATACCACAATGCACCGCAATAACAAGTGTAAAACTGATATAACATTAATAAGAGAGTACCCATAACGCACTGTGACAGTCGTGTCGAATTCCTGTGCCTCACTACAAATTAGTGCCAGCGGCTGAATCATCCATCCATTTCCCAAACCACTGGTTTAACGTGGCTACTGCATAATATCAGATATCCTTATTAATTGATTATCAAATAGTTTCATTAAGGTTTATATATGCTAGTTTCCATGACAAGAATAAGATAAACCGTTTCATTACTACTGGAGCTGCCAGTTTGCCAAGCACAAATTATGCAAAAGCGGCGGTGTAGCCAGTGTCCGAATTCACTCGTTTTCATTCATTGTTTTAAGTGGACTGTATTAGTGGAGTAATGTAGAGAATAGAAAATGAAAACAGCCATGGACTTTAAGGATATTGATTTCAATTAATTAATAACAGCCTAATGGCATTTTATTATTTTAATGAAATTTTATTTTATTAATATTTATACAAAAGTTGATGCATGCATCTAATAAGGTTAGAAACATGTTGAGAGTTTGCGGTCCACAACAGCCCTAACCCAGCCAAGACACCAGCACAAAACCACTATCCTCTACCATTATAGACAAAATCCCAGAATATTTCAAGATATAATTTTTTAGTTTTTTTTATTCGGTGTGAGTTTTTAAATATCGCACACCCCGAGTTTCCAGAATATTTCGGGTTTCAGCCAAGAATTTTAATTTGGCTGCATTACATCAGCATCAACATCAGTTTCCGTAAGGTCTTACCTCTTCGTTTAGGACATACATCAAATTATCCACAACTTGAATCTTCTTCACCACTTGAATAGACAGACAGAACATTTACATTTATTTACAGCTTAGCGAACGTTACACGCTTCATATTTAGTAATAATCAAATGTAAAGATAGTAAGAACACATTTCGTACCTGACATTAAAGCAGAGTCGAGGAGTTGTGTGAGAGATAGGGATTTCTGCCCAGGACCCATGGTCCAAAGCGAAAGAACATTAGCACCTTCAGCCTGTCATGAAGATACAGGTAAAGAAATTGCTTAAAGCCCTGAACAGTATTCATTGTCAAGCCCTGTAAAGTTTGCATTCATTTAAATAACGTGAGGCCATTTTCACACCTGGCTCATTTGCCGCTTCCGTTTCAGAACCCGGTGTGATTTTTCCTTTAGCTCGGCTCAATTAGGCTCATATGCACTCACAGCCACACTAAATCATTCGCAATAAGATCGCCTGAACAAAGTGGTCTCAACCCGCTTGAAAACGAACTCAGGAGCGGTTCGGTTGAGAAAGCAATCCGACTTAAGGGTTTGAATACCTGTGATCGACAGGTCTGAAACCACATTAGGAGTTTGCACTGAGGCGTACAAATTTTCTATTGGTCACACGCCTTCAAGTGATACAAATTCACAGATCAGAGTTAAACAAACTAGAACTTTGGTATTTAGTGAAATGTGAAACTTCTCCACTTACTCTTTAGTTTTGGGTCTCCCGCATTGAAAAATGCAAACAAATGTAAGTGAACCGGATGAAAATTGTCTTGCGACTAGTGCTGCACGATTAATCAAAATCAAACCGAAATCGCAAAAGGTTGAGACTTAATTTAATAAAAATATGAAGTGTGTCAGTGAAGAGTGGCTCTGTGAACAGTTGTAAATCCAGCTCTGAAATTACTATGAGTTAAAGTCACTTATGTGCATTTGAAAAAGCAACACTCGTCAAACATCTTCCCAAACTTGTAATGTGAAGTGTTCATTATCCGGTTTTCCAATAAATTTAATAACATTCAGTCAAATCATCCGTCGAGTGTTTGAGATTCTCTCGTGAGCTGATGTGGATTCTTATCACAGAATGAGGCAGATAATATATAATTTTATAGTGTTCCATACAGTGATAAAGGCTGCGTTGATTAGCATTGCATTATAAATATACTGAGAAAATATGAAATATATATATTGTGGCAGTCGTTTAATAAGTCAAAGCATTTCTATCTTTTTATTCCACTACAGCGCCAGCTTCACATTATAAGAATTCTGTGATGCATATGTGGAATTTCTGCTCAAGGGCGCCCTCTGGCTTCCAGTATGAATTAAACCAACGTGTGTTTAGCACCTAATAACCAGGGTTGCACATAACTTTTTCAGTGAGTTACTCAGGTGAGTACCAGGAGATTGTGTTTGGTACTCACATATGTAGCATTGTCCTAATAAGTGCAGTCTTTCTCACTGTCCTCTTCACTGTCGCTCCACTGTCCTCTGCGGCACGATCGACCTCTCCTCCGCGAATGCGGAAGTAGCGGAGCAATCGATCTGTCGACGGGGGGCGGCATCAAAAGAGCCATATATGTTTCGCGAGCCATAGGTTTCCGACCCCTGTCGTGAGCGATGCTCTGCATGATCCGCGTGCCCCCTTCACGTGAATGATATGCACTTCAGTGTGCTCATCGTTAACTTTTCGGCTCAGGCTCCAGTTGGCGTTTTTTTGAAGGTGGTGAAACGCCAAAAAAGCTGCTTAATGTCTGTTGCTTTTTGGACATCTCTTACTGTAAGGTTGTGTACGATGAGATGAGAAGATCGGTTAAGTACGCAAAGGCGCTTAGTGACTCAAGTGGGCCTACGCATTTATTATTTTTGTTGCGCATGCGTACCTGCGTACCAGTTATGTGCACCCGTGCTAATAACGCTCACTCCATTCTGTCTTTCTCCAGTGTACAGGAGGAAAAGCAGCATCAGCTTATTTTGGGGAAGAAAGTTAAATTTAAAATCAAACTTACCCCAATAAGAAGGTGGATTGCCCTTCCAAAGCAGACCAGACTTGCCGAGATGCAACCATCTTCATGAATCTCTTTAGTTGAGCAGAAGTTCATAAGAATATCACCTTGGATCTGTAAGGCAAACATAATAACAAATAT
Source organism: Rhodeus uyekii (assembly GCA_037043235.1). Classification (NCBI taxonomy): domain Eukaryota; kingdom Metazoa; phylum Chordata; class Actinopteri; order Cypriniformes; family Acheilognathidae; genus Rhodeus; species Rhodeus uyekii. Next base: position 303,479 of record JAWRVZ010000323.1, read on the forward strand.
CCCCGTCTCCCATTGGTCATTTACTGTTTCCCTGGATTTATCCTTGTCTCTCATGACCAGCTATGACCAATTTAATAGGATAGTTCACCCAAAAAATGAAAATTCTGTCATTTACACAGGCTCATGTTGTTCCAAATCTATAAGACTTTTGTTCATCTTCATAACACAGAGACAACCTGACAACCTTTCATATTTCATGCAAATTTTATGCAAATAAGAGATATGTACAAAGATATTTACAAATAAGTCATTTGTTTTAACATTTACCGCAATTTTTCGCCACATAAGACGCACTTTTTCTTCCCCGAAACTGGGGGGGAAAAGTTGGTGCGTCCTATCCGACGAATATAAGAATCCGCGGAGCGTGGCCACGGCCGTAGCCGTGGAGAAGACGAGTGGTGGGCCATGGTGGACTTTACAGTGATGACTGTGGCGAGGGGGGAGTGGTTCAGCGAGGTCTGCAGCGGGAGAGAGTCGGGAGACGAGCGGTCACCACAGAAGCAGAGAACGCGAGGCTAACGAGTGCAACAGAGAAGTGAAACGAAACCGAGAGAAAGAGGCGTGACTCACAGAAAGTGAAGCGTGAGCGCCGAACGCGCATGTTTTGGTTGGTGTTTTTGTTAAAGTCTGAAGAAATAAAAGAGCCTGTGATTCTCAGCACGCTGACCCTGCCTCCTCCTTTCCCTGTGTCTTTCCCTTTCCCAAAAGAACATTACCACACTGCTGCCGAAACCCGGAAGAAAGAGGGAGAAATTAGGAGGCAGCGTGCTGAGAATCACGGGCTCTTTTATTTCCTCAGACTTGAACAAAAACAATAACCAAAACATGCGCGTTCAGCGCTCACGCTTCAGTTTCTGTGAGTCACGTCTCTTTCTCTCGGTTTAGTTTCACTTCTCTCAGTCAGTGTTGCCAGATTGGGCGGGTTCCCTCCCAATTGGGCTCTTTTTGGTCACGTCCGACCGGGAAAAAAATGCATTGTGCTGGTTGATAAAAATTTGAATTTAAATTTAAATTCCATTAAAACAAATTTACACCAAAATTTACACCAAAATAATGTAATGTAATGTCTTGGATGGAACAGAAGACAACGTCTTATTTGACACCAGTGAGGAAGAAAGTGATGACAATGACTGCATGGATCTGTCCTTCCTCATTTCTGATAGCAGCGAAGAGGAGGAATTATTGGGGTTCGAATAAAAACATTACAGCCTTATTTTTGTTACTTTCACTGTTTACTGACTGTTAATGAGAATAAAGATAGTTATTAATATGTTACATGGTTGGCATAAAACTGTTCTTAAACTGCTGTTAACTTTATACAATTGATATAAAATATTTTACTACAGTATTTGGTTCAGAATCTTTTTTTTCTAGATTTTCCTCCTTTAAAATTGGGTGCGTCTTATGTTCCGGAGCGTCTTATGTTCCGGAGCGTCTTATATGGCGATAAATAAGGTATGCCGTGTTGATCACTTCAGGTGTGATGCACTTGGAATAGAACTATTTTTAACCAGATAGTTAATAACTTTAAAAATATTAATTTTTAGGTGAATAAAGCTTTTAATGGTTTAGAACGACATGTGGGTTAGTAACTAAAGACACAATTTCATTTTGGGGTGAACTAACCCTTTAATAAAAGAAATGTGAGAAATTTAAGAGACATTTGATTAAATGAAACATCTACCTCATTTAAAGCCACTAGATCCATGTTTTCAATCGCTCTTTGTATTTTTCCCAAAGCCACATTGGATGTGTGTAGGAAACCATTGTTAACAATAAAAAACAGATCATACACTCCTAAAACACAAAAGAAAGAAAAAATGTATATGTATATGTATATGTATATATATATATATATATATATATATATATATATGTGGTAAATGATAAATGTAAATATATGTGGTATATGATTACATCTTTATTTTATTGCTTAGTATTAATAGAAACTCACCTTTAGAACCAGGTGTCTCGTGCAGAATTAGACTCTTAAAGGTCGTCTCATCACCATCAGAGGTGTTTTGCTGGTTCAAAGTCTGGAAAAAGATTCAAGTTACCATGAAATCAGTTAGGGAATTCTTTTGTTTTTTTTTTTTTTTGAATAGTCAAGTATTTTCATCTCCCCTTGCAGCTTCATCTCTTCTCTCATAACATTTACTGGCACTTAAAGTCCCAGTCCCACACAAGTCCCGCCCTATATTTTGTTGTTGTTTGAGAAGTCGTTTCACTCGGACATAAGTCACCTTAAGGAAGAAGCAACTTCTTGTCGACTTCAAATATCTGAACAGTCAAGACAAATGAATACAATTGTATTTATTGCAGCTTACTTTGGTCAGCACTGTCTTTTTCAGAGGGACATAGATGATGTGCAGGCTTCCATTTCTCTCTCCAACCAGAAGAAACTGGCCTTGAGGGCAAGCAGTAACCGCATCTACTACGGAGTCTGAATCAAACATGAGAACATTTAAAGATAAAGGTTTTCCTTATTTTGTAAACAATACTGTGCACTAGGGATGCACGATATTTGTTCCTTTTTAAAGCCGATAAATAATGGATAATTTCCTTCAGCAGAGAAACTTCAGATCCATACTGTTCGCCATGAGTCCATTTTGAATTGCTTGAAATATGACTGGAATCACTTCAGGAAAGTAAAATACAGTTCAGTGTCATATATCTGTCTGTCCTAGGGATGTGCGCTACGACTAATTTTGTTAGTCGCTTAAAAGGAAGTTTTGTAACTGACTAGGGATGCATGATATATGTTCCTTATTAATCACAACATTTGGCGGTTATATTAAAGCCAATATTACTAAATGTAAGAAAACCTCAAAAATACCCATAATAATCTGAATCAAGTTACCCATAATAAATGCCGCTAGAAATAAGGTCACTATTATTGTATTTAAGCGCGCCGCACTTAAAACTGCTTATATAGAGAGGCGTATGTGTTAGTTTCCATGGTGATACCCGAGACAATGAGTTTAATAAACGGGTAAATAAAAAAAACTTATATTTTATATATATATTTTTTTTTTTTTTTTCAAAATACTTTCACATCTTGCTTATCTTTCGAGAGGCCATTTTTAAACCCGTCGTGACTGACAGAAAGAAAATACATGCGATATCTGAGGTAAAGCTTTCGTTTCAACTCATATTTTTTTTCAAATGTTTTATTTTAATGTTTTACTTTTAGTTTATTTTTAAATGAAAAATTAATTTGACCTATAAAATCTTGTGTATTTCCTTCTCTACACTCGCACATCCCTAGTCTGTCTGAATAAAAACATAATGAGAAATTATAACTAAGTGCTTGATGTATGTGTTTTAATGGTGAGACTTCTGTTGTTGTGGTTTAATCAAGCTCTGAAAAATATAAAGATTTGGATTCAAATTTATTGGCTTTCAAATAAAAAGAATGATTGTTATCAGCCAAAATTGTCATATCCGTGCATCCCTACTATTAAATGTGCATGTTAGAGCTTATGTTACCAAAATATAGATGGATCAAAACAGTCTGAAAACCAGGATCAAACAGAACCACAGCAGTATCGGCAACAACAATACAGCAATTTGGAGTACTGGAGGCGTAGACCTTCGGATTAGACAGCACCTGGAGAATACAACAATACTAATGATCATAAAAGCAAAATAACAACAACCATTATTATTACCATCATTAATCAAACTATATAGCACAGTTCAAATACAGCATATTAATTTCAGTGCAAAACACTTACGGCATCAACAACATAAAACTTACAGTACACTATATATATATATATCACAACACAATACTTTAGTTTAGAGTCCAATTCTCACTATTAACTAGTTGCTCATATTACTAGGATATTTATTGTTACCACAGTCCTTTTGGGCTCATTTTCCAAAGCTAAAATCTAGAAATTGTACTTACTAAATTGCATATAGGACATTTCTTCAATACATTATAGTGCCAAACATTACAAGACAACCTTATATAGTGAGGTAATATACCCTATATCAATATCTAAGCATTTAAAACGACATAATAATCATCAGAACATATCTATTTAAGAAAGGAGCAAGTCACAAAGAACAAACACTAAACACTTGAAAGCATCCTAAATCACTGCTGTATTACTACATTTACGTTCATGTAAACATCGGTTAAGTGGAACCGTTTATTAAGGGCAATACTTTAAAAAAAAGTATGATCCTTCTAAGTTTGTTAACATTCATCATAATATATTGCACCTAAAACGTTAAATTCTGTCATCATTTTTTTTCGTCATGTTGTTCAGTAACACTTTAGTTCAGGGTCCAATTCTCACTATTAACTATTTTTCTTACTAACTTGCAAATTATTAGGATATTAGCTGTTTATTAGTACTTATAAAGCACTTATTAATGCCTTACTCTGCATGATCACAATCCACCCAATAACTAAACTTAACCTTTACCTTACTAACTATTAATACAGTAAATAGAGGAGTTTAATGAGGCTAAACTTGTAGTTAATAGTGTAAATTTTACCCTAATCTAAAGTGTGATCTGTTGTTCAATTCTTTCTTCACTGAAACACACAAGAGGATTTTGTCAAATTTATTATATGTATATACATGCATATTATAAGGATATTGGCTGTTTAGTAGTACTTAAGCACATAATAATGCCTTATTCTGCATGATCATATTCTACATCTCTTAATACAACCTTACACTACGTCACTAACAAGTAATAAACAGTAATTGAGAATTTATTGAGGCAAATGTCATAGTTAATAGTGAGAACTGCACCATCAAAACACAGCTGTAGCTCGAACAGTAGAGCGTGGCACTCGCAACGCCCAGGTCACGGGTTCGATTCCCAGGGAAAACAATAACTGATTATAATGTGAAAGTGTTACATGAATGTAATGCAAGTCGCTCTGGACAAAAGGCGTCTACCAAACGCATAAATGTAAACGTGATGTAATTAGCAACAAATAGAGCTTTTGCCAACCCTTTCGGAGGATGAGATTTTAACCAAAGTGTCCACTTGATACAGGGCGTTTCCTGGCTCTTGCTCGGCGTCGCAGAACAGCCGGACTGTGTTCGTGTCCTCGTTCAGCAGAAGCTCCACGTTATTCCACATTCTTGACGATTATTAGTTTGCTGAACCGCGTAAGATTAACTACCGACCGGCATGACACTTCCATTTAAAAGGCGCAAAACGTACCAGGAGTGTCACGTAGTACAATTACTTAAAAAGACAATTATTATTGCATAAAATCTATACGCTAGCAAGTGAAAACAAACTCCACCAAGAAGCTTGGAATTTGGCGCCAATGTCTTATTCGTCTGCTTTTTTTTTCTTCTGCTACGACGGCGGTTGGCGGTTTTCGCCCCCTGCTGTGAAGGAGCGTGAAGAGCTGGCGAATGAAAGGACTTTTGTAGAACAAAATCTTTATTTTCATCAACTCGTGTATTTTTTTTATTTTTATTTTTTTATTGAACATTGTAATGAACAAAACAAACAGGCAGTCAAAAGCATTACAAACAATACATTAGACCAAGCATACATTAAACTGTCAAATAACAAAATACAAAACTCAACAAAAAAGAAACAAGAAAAAAGGGGAAAAGGGGGAAAAAGGGGGGGGGGGGGGGTGTAGGGGAGCACCAGGTTTCCTTTCGCTTTAAGTTCTAAAATCAAAATCTTATAATAAGGCATATAAATATATAGCTTTGGGGCTTTTCATCACTCTCAATGACTCCAAATACAACATAAATTCCTCCTTAAACACCACTAATCATGGCGGAGTTTTGAAAAATCTACATTTTTGAATGTAGAATTTTAACAACAGCATCAAGTTATTAACAACCTAAGATACCCTTTTGTCTTTAAATAAAAACCCATATTGCACAGTTTCCCATGACAAAGACAGATTTGTAGAAAGTTTTTGTTGTAACCATATGAATGCATCATTCCAGAATGCATTAACCAACTTGCATTGAAAGAACAAGTGCTCTATCGTTTCAATCTCAATCATGCATATTTGGCATAAATTTGAATCCCCAACATTAAACCTTAGTCTTAAAAATTCTTTTGCCGGATATATACGATTCATAATCTTAAAGTGCACTTCTTTACATTTAGGGTTAATAGGAAATGAAATATACACACACATTACACACACATCTTTCTTTTCATAATGACGGAATATATAATCTCTTTTTACAGGTCCTGGGTAGAATTTTTGTATTAAACAATTCCTTAGAAATTAGTTTGAGCATTTTCTATCAACAAGGTTTACATAGTCTATCAAAAGATCTTGTATTTTAGGTATTATTATTGAATATTTTAGATGTTATTTTACTAATCTAATCATTGAATCTGGAATATTCTTGAGGATTTTTTCATACACTTTAGAGGAACAGCTAACTCGTGTATTTCTTTTGAATACTTTATGTACTTTATTTACTTATAATTATTCATTGATACCAAGATGTTTTAATTCTCTTTCAAATTCTCATTCCATCAGCTCCCTCATTCTGGAAGGCGTGCGTTTATTACAATTGCCAGAATTATGCTTTTTTACTTTTAAATAAAGTGATTTACTGAGAGCAGAGTGTCCTGTTTGTGCTGAGATATTATTCATAAATAGCGCTGGGTAGATTAGGCCACTTACAAATTGTAGTTAGGCCACCTTACTCCAAATTACATGACAAAAAAGTAGTTAGTAATGTAATATAGATGTTTCATATAGGCTACTTTTTGATTACTTTTGGCCCAACCTGGTTATCACATTGATTTGAATATGATAATTTTGTTCCATAATGGTATAAAAATACAAACAGAAAGAAAATATTGTTTGTTATTAACAGCATGAAGTTCATTACATCTATTGCATTAAGGATTTCCCAAACTGTGGTAGTTTAATGAAAACCTAAGAAGTAATTTAAATATTAATTTAAAAAATAAAATTAAAATAAAATAAAACATTTACTGAAAAGATTGTTTTGAAAAATATATGTATAAATATTTGTTTACCTGAATGTCATGTGACCATTAAACTCATTTTATTAAACTTGTTATGGTTTATTATTATTGACCTAACTTCTGAAGGCTTACTTTAAGTAAATACATTAGGGCAAATTTCACAATTTAAAAAATTCATTTTAGTCCCTTTATACTACTTCAAGCAATGTTGTAAACTTTGTATTGTAAGCACTCTTGTGTACTTTTGCATGTTCAGGATTAATAGCTTTCTTTATTCCTCAAATTATAAGTCGCTTTGTATAAAAGCATCTGCTAAATGAATAAATGTAAATGTGAAATACAACAAAGTAGAATCAGTGAATTATGAATAATTATTACACCCATTGTGAGGATAGCATCATGTAATAAAGAGAAAAGTAACTGATGTCTGATTACGTCTTTTAAAATGTAATGCAATCTAATTACAAGTACTTAATTTTAGCTAATTACTTAATCCAGATTACATGTAATCAGTTACCCAGCAAAGTGGCCATTCTGTTAATCTCCTTTGCCACACCTTTTGCACTCATCCTTGAAAAATTGTAAATGTTACATTTCCTTAGAAGTCTAACAATGCTCATCAATGTCTAAATGAGCAAGATGATTTTTGCCAATCAAATAAGGCAGAATAACACTTTATTTTTACCACTGAAAGAGTGTAAGTAGCTAAACATATAATATTCAACTATTTTACGAATAGGAATATTGAACGACAGGCAGCAATATCCAGGAATTCAAGCTCAACGTTTTTGAACTGAAAATATACTACATTTACATTTGATTCATACAATTTATAATTAAATGTGAAACGTTTTGCTTTTTCAACATATCGACATACAAGTAAGAGTGAAGGTGTGCATATTTTAAAACAGAACATTATTTGCAAGTAGCTGCAATTAGATTAACTGCAATTAGACCTAGAACTTAATTTACCCTTTTAATTTATTTTTCTTATACTCTTTAATCCTTAAATTAAACTTATCTGTTTTTCCTTTTCCCGTTGAATCTCTCCCATGATTACCAACTTATAAAGTACAGTAAATTATTTATACCTTATGCAATAAACTTGATCTTTTTTTTTTTTTTTTTTTTTGCTCCCTGGAACTATTACTAGAAGTATTAGTAATATTTTGAACTTGCAATTCAGAGAACCCAGAGTTGCAAATCTATAAAAGAGCATTCACACACACACACACACACACACACACACAACTATACAGACAGACACACACGCACACTTACAGCGAGAGAGAGAGAGAGAGAGAGCAGGACTGTGATTTTGTTGTTGATAAAGACAATCAAATATAGACTGCAAGTCAGTGCAAGTCTTAGTATGCACGCAGAAAATTGCTGGAAGAACTTAAAGATCTGACTCTCACTTGCATGCACTCTAGAATAGCGACACAATGCAAAAGTGTTGAACAGCAGATGGCGGCAATGCACATCACTTCAGAAATGAAGGCAATTGAGACAGTGAATCTGGTGTTTTAAGAAGGGGGTTAGAGATCACATAATGTGAATGCAACATAGTGAACGGAGGGTGGATTTGGATAAACCATACCAGCATGAAATAGGCACTGCTCTGGCTGACACTAAAGGAGTAGAGAACATTTCAAATGACATCATTATCCATGCACCTGACAGAGAATCTCACGATAAACGAACACATACAGAAGCCTGCTAAAGAGACTGGAAATCTGCAGTTTGACACATGTCTCAGTTTGAAGTAAAATGCCAGTTTAACATGGATAAATTGGTGTTTATGGCCATGCTATTATCACAGAAAGACAAGGTCCTAAGAGCAGAGAGATTGAGAACCCTGGGAACCATATAAAATCACTTTGAGGTTACTTTATTCAGTCACTTAAAATAAAAATAACCCATTAATGTGTGAATGTAGAACTGATTTACATGATTAAATCATGTAAATCAAAAGCAGGTTTTTAGTTTATAGTCTTTAAAATAAATAATTTTAAATAATAACTAGAGAAGTGATATTTTGTTTTTGGGAAAATAAATTGAGAAATAGAGAAAAAAAAAACTTTGGGAGAAAACTAAGTACAGATGGCGGGACCAGTCCTTCTCTAGCCAAAGCCTATCTGGCATAGTGCATTCATAAGGGCGTTAATCTATCCCTGGTGATGATACATAGCAATTTCCTATGGTTTTAACAAAAATATCACATCAAAACAACTGGATAAACTAGTATCACTTTCAAACATTATCAAAGGCAAGTAAACGGTAACAAAATAAGAACTCGCAATAGCACAAATAAATACAACTTACCGGTAACAAAAGTTCAGGTACATAAAGTACAATCAAATTTAAAATAACACTGCATAGTTTTCCTTTTATGTATAAAATATAGATTAAATTAAAGTTTAAAAAGTTATTCAGTCAATATCAGTGAGTAATTTTTGTTTTCCTTTGTTCTTTGATCAATGTTAATGACACAGACTGCAGCAGGTTTATCAGGCTGCTGTCGCTTTAAGATCTAATGCAGGATACAATATACTGAATATATAGGATGCACTTGGCCATCAATTAATAATTTAAACATCTATTAAATCCACACTCAAAAATAAATACGCTCAAAAAAATAATTTTGATAAAATAATTTTTTCCACTCCAGTTTGTTGGTGAAATATAAACATTTAAATGACAATGAACTAATAATTTGTTTTCATGACATAATTATTCAAACATATATAAAATAATTAAGACATCAAGCAAAAACACAATGAATATGTAATTTTTCTAGACTTTTTTTTCTAGCTATCAAATGAATTTATAGACATTGAGTAGCTTTCTTGAGGTAAATGTTACGTTAAATGACATTGTAAAACCTGCAAGTTGTTTTATTGATTTCTTTCCATGGTTGAAACACTGTTTGGGGGATTACATGAGACGTGATTAATTTCTGTAAGTTGTAATGTATCTTTTAACATACCTGCTGATGTTCACCCATGTTTATTTCATTCGTTTACGTGCACTTGATCCATGCTGCTATTTGAACTGAGGTGGCCACAGAGTAATAAATAGTGCCAAAACAACATTCATAGCTTGAATTTCATAAAATCAACAGAATAATAAAAATGAGACTTTGAGATTTTAGAATTTAGAATCTAGTCATTAAAATCTGATTAAAACAGAGAAATTGATATTGTGTCCACACAACTACTGTTGTAGCTTATTCATGTTCTGTGCATGAAATAGACACTGAACACAGTCAAAATGTCTGTTTCGGTCACTGATTTCCACCCTCCAAAACCATTTCAGCTGAAGCCAACTTCAGCTCAACAGCTGTCGGAAGCTGACATTTCGGTAAATCCCTAACTATTGCACGTGTCGTCTTACTCAGCTGTTTACGTTAACTTAAGACTAAACCAATTGTGTTTATGAGGATATTTTGACATCATTTTGTGTGTATTCCAGCGCAAGAACATGCATACAAGAACTCAATTCAGCATTGCACATTATATGAGATTTTGCACAAAAAAACCAAGCCATTTATAATTTCTTGCGTTTGAAAAAAACTCACACACCTGATTCGATAAGCAGAATTAAAATTAAAATTTTATGACTGATTCCTAACCTTGTGTATCCGATTCCAGAATTGGAATCAGTTTTCGATTCTCAACCATAGTCCTAAGTGGGTCCAAGATCGGGCCAGTCATAAAATGGTCAGGGAAAACAGATCAGGGACACCCAAACAGATTGCTAGGAATGTTTGGATTCCGTCCAGAAGATCTTTAACTCCCACCTCCAAAAGAGCAACCTCTTCATCCCAATAAAGGGGCATGGGGTTTTAATTGGTTCTCCAAAGGCTCCACTGCAGAAGAAGCAGCTTTGACCTGTAGGTGGAAAGTTGTTGGTGTCTGTAATGGTCGCAACCCAAGAAGACATTGATGGACACCAACAGTGAGGGGGACTTTTAGGTGGAAGAAGGAGACAATTCAGGATTGTTTTATCTGTGGTACTTCAGATATGATTGGCAGGTTTTGGAAAGCTATAAGTTGCAGCAGTCTTGCAAGCAAAAACTTGGCTGTGGCCGAAGCCACGGAGAAGGACTTTTTGTCTGCCTCAAAGAGGTTCTTACAAACCATTAGATGGCCAACTGTAAAGCATCATGGATGTGGGTCAACACCTCCAAATCCAAGTTTTCAGCCAGAAAAGGTGGATTGCCCTCTTCAGGTAGGGGGTGAGTTGCTTCTTCAAGTGGAGGACTTCAAGTATTTCGGGATGTTGTTCACAATTGATGGGAGGTCAGAGAAAGAGGTCGATAGGCAGATGTGTGTCGTGACTGCTGTAATGCAGAAAGCTGCAGAGAGGAATCTGAGCCTGAAGGCAAAGCTCTCAATTCATGAGTCTATCTGTGTTCCCACCCTCAACTATGGTCATGAGATTTGGGTAGTGACTGAAAGAAGGAGTACAAGTGTCTGAAATGAGCTTTCTCCGCAGGGTATGGGCTCACTCTCAGATTCCTGATGCAAAACCCATCTGAGAGGTTGAGGTGGTTTATGCATCTGGTCAGGATATATCTAGGATGTTTTCCAGTAAAGGTGTTTCAGGGCATTTCAAACTGGGAAAAGACCCCAAGCAGAACCAAAAATGCCCTGGGATCCCCCAAGAGGAACTAGAGTAATTTGCCATGGGATGCTAAGTATGGATGGCTCAAAATATATATCATATTTGTTGGGTTATGATGATTTAAAATGAGAATTTCAGTATTATTAAAAGCTAAAATTATTTTTAATTATTCTTACAGTAGTTACATAAATATTTGCATTTCATCACATTGTAATTTTGCTTTTTATTATTATTCTGCCACCACAATTTGCTTGAATTGAATTTAAAAGGCTAAGAAAGGTATACAGAGATGGGAGTGGAAGAATAAGGAGAAGGTCAGGTGAGCAGTCAATACTTTAAGCTTCTGGAAGATATGATGGGTGCTATGTGTGTGCGTGTTGGACTATCTGCCATTTCACCGGCTCATTAGGACTGATTTACACAGTCAGGCGAGCAGGCAAGGAAGCCTCTCTGCTATGGCTTTTGCCCTTCCTTCTTTGCTCCTTTCCACTCTTTCTCTCTCTTTTGCTTGGCTGCCACACTGAGACAATGGAGCCCTGGAGAATACTAGTACTGTGCTGAATTATTCAAATGAGACATAGAAGCAAGGCAAAAACCAGGGAGAGAGAGAAAGAGAGAGAGAGAGAGAGAGAGAGAGAGTGTGTGTGTGTGTGTAAAAGAGAGAGAGAGAGAGGCAAAGAAAGGAAAGTGTATTTATAAAATATAGATAATGCATTTCTGTCTTTTACTTACTGACATCGTACTTTGTGCCAGTAGTGATATTTAAGAAATTACATTTTTACTTAAAGGTATTTTGTTCCCAGTGAATAAAATGAATAAATTCAGTTTAGATATTTACTCAAAGGTATTATGCTATGTTTAAAGGTAAAGATCATTATTTACATGCCGTAATTTTAAATTCTTTGTACCAGTAAATCAAAATTAGACATTTTAAAGAATATAAAAAAAAAAAATTCCGTACTACATTTGTCAAGCTCAATATATCTTATATAGTCATTTTCTTTATATAGCATTTTCAATCTCTGAAGACTTAGAATCAAATATGTTTAATGGTGTTTTTTCGTCACTACGAACTGTTGCATGGAAAATAATTACATTAATATCCTTACTTTTCTGTTGTACAAAAAAAAAAACATCTTAGTGTGCATGTCTGTCAAATATATATATATATATATATATATATATATATATATATATATATATATATATATATATATATATATATATATATATATATATATATATATTTGACAGACATCAAATTTAAAGTACAGCAACATTAGAATTTTATTTATATTACTATTTATAATATTTATTAATATTTATTAAAGTAGACTTGAACAAAACATTATTTATTATTATTTAAAAATTACACAATACTCACATGCATACATGTGTTTCTTTGAGTAATAGTGAGTATAAAATAAATTAATATAGTATAAATATACAATATAAAATTTAAAATAATAAATCAAAATATAAAATAAAATAATGAGTATAAAAATTTCATTTTCACACAGTCTTGTCTTTTTAAGGTTTATTTTTAGGTTGCATCTTTCTCTTTGTTTCTGGCTCTTTGTTTTTGCCTATCCGTGTACATGCTGTGTAAAAGCAAGTGTACTGTTTCTTCCATCCAATCGCTTCTGTAGCACTAGTGTGATCACACTATGAACAGGAAAATGACAAGACAACACAAGACAAGACAACATGCGTTGGAGGATGTGGAAGATGCGTGTGAAGTGTGTGTGTGTGTGTGGGGGGGGGGGGGGAGCAAGGATGTGTGAGATAAATTATCACATCACACAGTCAAGGGCAGAATAGTATGTAATTAAATATCAGCATCACAAATTAAAATGCAAGGGAACTTCAAAACCTCACAATTCATTTCACTGTGTTACTGCCATTATTTTGTAATTATTTGTGAAATTTACTTGCAACGTCTGTTTACACTAACTCTACCCACCATTGTCTTGTTAAGTCAGACAATATTACAAAAGAAACCCATCTGATAACAGGGTCTGTGGCATGAAGTATAAGCCTTTTCCAAACTCATTCATTACTCTCTTCCTATCACATATCAGCTCAGAGAGATAAAATATTTGAAAAAGGAAAAAAAGTGCCTATTGGGTATTTAATAGGAGGGATAAAAAGGTGTTTAATGGATATTTAATGTCGTATCCTCATGCTGATTGGTTGAGTTGACAAATTGACCATGATAGTTGCAGCTCGTATTACCATGTTTAAATCCATGGCTTCATTACTGGACAACTTTACTGATCAATTGGTCCAATATGGTTAGGCTTACGGGGAGGTTTTTGAAATAGAGACAACTAATGTCCAAAAAAGGGCATTTATGATAAATTTGATGTTTTATGATCTGTAAAAAAAGCAATGAACTAATTCACAAATGGTCCTCAGCTTGTTTTTCTTGTAGGCTAAAAGAATATGCCGTTTTATAATTTATATACTTAATGCTGGCTAAAATTACATTAATCTCAGACCACCATGCAATTTGTGTAAATACATTTATGCAAAATTTAGCATTAAACAGACTGTGTAAGTGTAAGTAAATATGCCATATCAGATGCAGCTTCTGTGCTACCATAGCGATGACTTTTGTAAATTGAAATAGTTGACAAATACAAACAACACACAGACATTTCAAAAGGTAATTATAAAAATTGCCCTTACAAAGGTAAAAGTAAATTCACAGGGGGGGAAATATGATCACCCTGGTAGCTCATCCGCATGCAGTAGCTGATTTCTTCCCTTCTTATACTGTATGTCTCTCAAACGTTGCTCTTTTCCTTCATCCCTCTTTGATTGCTTATTGTGCTAGCTCTCCCAGGCCCTTTTATTTATGACATTATTTACCTAAATTATTGAGGGAGTGCATGGACAGCTTGTTGCTCCACTCAGCATCACTCTCCAGTCAAGTCCTGGCATGCTGCCATTCTCACAGGCTTTGTAGCACATTAAAATCTCCCTCATGAGCCTCGGCTGGCATAAGGGTACAGACTTAAACAGGCGTAAGAGACAAGATGGTGAAAGCAAAAAGAACATATTTAACCCTCTCATGGAAACAAAAATCAGTAGTGGTGCTTTTCTCAAAGGATTTATAAGCCAATTTCCAATACTATTGTCTAACACTTCAATCTCAGGAGAAAAAAAAAGATAGAGAGGAAGAATATAGAGTCCCAGTCTCTCGTATGAGAATAGTATTGTGGTGAAGAAAAGCCCCCCCCCCCCCCCCCCCCCCCGAGTCTGCACCTGGAACTCAATAGATATTCATGAACTTTTTTGTATTTAGAGAGGGAAATAACTTAATACCGACAGTGTCGATGGAATAATAGACATTCCTGGCTGACTTGCAGCCCTTCGGAAAATGAGGATCATTTTTCTTGTCTGCTCAGGTGTTTCCAGCATCCTTGTCCGTGAGGGTGGCGATGCTCACAGCATTTTCAATAAGAGAGAAAGAAAGTGCACGTCAAAGAGTGATGGAATGGCACAGCTGTTAAATATAAAGGTGGACTCCTCAAAGGTGATCACAAACATCTCCAAGAATTCAAAATATACAATTAAATAAAAAAATTAATGATTAGAAATAGAAATGTAACATATTCTCTATTAGATGAGAATTTAGAACAAAAGATTGAAAGTCACTATCCAAAATCTAGACTTCTTAGAACACATAGTTCAAAACTATCCTATTATGTTAGAACCATAGCATATCAAAAATAAATGATCCCAGTGGCATGATTTAAAAGATATTCCACTACAATTCAACCAGGTCTGTTGATGGGGTGTAACCATAGGGTGTAAAAAAAAAAACATTGATGACATGTCTCCAATTTGTTTCACTGTAGAAAAAGGAGGGCAAAATGTCCCAGAAATGCCGATTATCTTGCACTCAAGTTGTCATTTGTCATTTGGAGCCAGATTCTGTGCAGTAGTGATGGTGAGGTGGACCCACGGTATCAAAGTACCCGGCAATCAAAATGTTATAAATTCACTTTTTAGGACGTGTGTGGCACATTTAGGGACAACCACACACTCGGGGGTCCTTTATACTATACACTTATTGGCTACTCATGAACATTTTAAGAATCAAATAAGATCCTAGATTAACTTGACTAGATAAACTGATGTAATAAAAAAGTTGATAATTGAGTGAATATTAAACAAGTTATTTATATGTCAGTGGTGTATACTAAACTGTGATGGTATGCATTCATCCCTCTTTTTGCAGACCTCTTTTCTGTTATGTCTTGCATCTACGGTCTCAGCATGAATAAAACATTTCTTTCAGCTTTGGAGTGGACTACATTTTCTCTTATTATACACCCCCCCCCCCCCACCCACCCATATCTCTTCCCTCTACTGTCATCTTTTTTCTTATCCTCTACCGGTTCACCTCCTTCCCTCTCTCAACCTTGTCTGAGAAATTAAATTCTAAACACCCTCCAAGGGTGTCCTTAACAGCTTCTTAACAGAATACTTATTGGTTGTTCCTCTCTTCTTAGTATGTCTCCTAAAGTCGGTCAAAACCTTATTTCGCCATTGTCTTGATTTAAGTACTATAACCTATCTTTGTAAAGAATGTACAAAAGGACACATAATGGAATTTCTACTTTCACATTAATTATTTCTACACATTTATAAAATTATTTGTACACAAATTGTATAAATTATTTCCATCTGATAAGTATTTGGATTAAATTCTATAGAACCCAATGGGAATTGTCCTTTAGGATTCCAATATCAGACTAAAAATAGTGGTTCTAACTAAATCAATCCAATATTTTTTGGGACAAAATTCCTAATAATTCCCAATAGGATCATATTCCAACATGACACTGTATGAGATATAAAAACCTTTTTATTTAACTATACTTTAATTTATTTAACTATGTTTCTATCATGACAACCAGTATGGTAATTGATATGACAATGCTAATGTATTTGGTCTTAAGGGTCAGTCACACAGCAAAAATGCATGAATCACGCACGAATTACGCACAGATTTTCGTCTCTGCGTGGAGCGTGCGTCGTATGCGTAATTCGTCGGTGAAACGGACGTGGACCGTCAGTGATTGTAAGTGGATGTGCGTCGAAGGCGGTTTGTGCGTGATTTTGAGTTTTGAACGGTTTGGATTTTGAGTTTTGAACGGGCGTGCGTAGGTGTACGCGTTATTCATGAGTCGCGTGCGTAGTTTATGCGTCGAGTATGCGTGACTATGCGCGGGACACGCGTCGCCGTCAGTGCTTAAGGTGAAGGTGCTTAAGGTGAAGGTGGAGGGTTTCAGCAGACGCCTGGATACTATATATTCTTATGTATGTACGCATGCCCGCATGTTGTAACCTTCTTAGTTATGTTTTGTAGTTAGTTATTGAATATTTAAATACTTTTAACTATGTGTGTCACGGAACATGTAAGGGAGGACTCAAGTGCAGGGGTAAGGAAGTTTTATTTATAATAACAAAAGAACAAAAACACACAAAAGAAATACCCACGAGGGGGAAAACATGACATATACAAGATCATAAACACTAGACGATAACAAACAAACCCGGAAGCAAGGCAGGGAAAACGGATCAGGAACATGACATGAAACATCCAGACACGACATGGAATGACAACGGTACCACGACAGACGGCAAACACGAAGGGATTAAATAGGAACAGGAGGAAGGGTAACTAGCCGAGAATAGCTGAGATCACTCAAGGGAAACGAGGTAACAAGGGGGCAGGGCATACGCTGACAGGACACGAAAATGCAGTGAATGCTGACGCGCATCACCACGTGTTCACACAGATTGGCGAGACAGCGACACGGACGACATGAAAGCACATGGACATGGACACCAAAGCACGTGCTCTCACATGAACCCGATTAAGGAGCAGTGCCAGGGCTCTGTCAACCGACTCTCTAAAAGTCTGTACTGGAATGACAATGTGTGAGAAGATGTTCCTCTGCCCATCACTTGTAACCCTGTCTTGTTACTCTACAAACTCTTCAAATGATAATGGATATTAACGTTATGCTAAGATGCATCATTTACATTTATGCATTTATCAGACACTTTCATCCAAAGCAACTTACATTGCATTGAAGGAACACATTGAATCAGTTCTTGCTTTCCCTGGGATCGAACCCATGACCTTGTTGTAAACACCAATGCTCTACTGATTGAGCTACAGGAAAGTTCATATTCATATTCTTTCTATCACCAAAGTCTGTCAAAAATTCGACATAAAAGTAGACTAACTAGGTAAAGAAATAACAAAGGGACTTTTTTCTAATTGTGATTGGCTCTCCAGGTGGATCTTCAAAAATATGCTTTACTCTCTTCTTGGGGCCTTCGGTCACTCTGTTTCTCTCTCCATGGCGACCTTACCTTCAGAGCAACCTCGTATAAACTTCCCAAGAATCTAGCAAAGGATTCCTCAAGGAACATACCAGCATCAGATCGAAGAACACCCTGAACGCACACATTGTTGACAAGAGAAAACCAATGCAATTATCAATCTCTAAATGGGTTTAAAGCTAATATGCCCCTACTAAGGTATTTTCCATGTTGGCTCTCAAAAGGGGTTAACTGTCTGTAAGTTGCCAATCTGTTTCTCTCTCTCTCTCTCTAATACTCTATATTTGTCACTGTAATGCTCATGAATAAGTCACTTTAACGTTTGATTTTTGCTACATGCTTTTGCACTTTATAGCATGATAAAACAGAAATATTCTTCTGTGTGGCCACAAAAATAATCTTTCTAAAAGTTAATATAGATCGCACAGCCTCATTTGGTACACAGATGGCCGCTTCTTTTAACTTAATCCTAAAACTAAGACAAATTCTGCAAGCCAAATCAAACTATGTGTATTCATAACTTCTTATAATCAGGTGTGAGTAATTTTCGATATTCATATTTCCCTTTATGGTTGATTTATGTCTGCATTTGATCATAACATGTTGTGTTTAAACGGGCGCAAAATCCCACCCCATTTCTGACTCTAATCTTCGTGCCAAAGCAAACTTCAACCCGTCCATTACTTCTACATTACATTACAAATCAACATCCATAACTTGCTACATGACTGGAAACTCCTTTCAGAGAAGGGAATCCCCACAAACTAAAATCAAACTAAAAGTATAAGCCTCCAGATGTAACTGATGTAATAACAACACTGACATGCAAAGCTGAACTATATTATAAAGTTTCATAACCCTGTGAAACAAAGAAATGTGGATTAAATCAATGACTGATGGTTCGTTCAGGTTGGGGTCTAACTGCTTACATTGCTAGAAACTTGGGATTTCATTCACTCTTCAAAGTAATTCTGTTTCTTTCCTTCTTCAAATAACTTATTTAACATGGTGTCATGTAGACTTGGCATAATACTTTATAAATATATATATATTTTTTAAAAACAAAGCTGAAAGAAAACAAAAGGTCTTTGTGGCAGAAATATGTATTGCATCAACATGTCCAACATTCCTCTGCAGTGCCCAGGGCTATATTCCCAATTTTCTCCCAGCAACCCAGGTCTCCATGGAAACAAGCCAAAAAGTTTCAACCCTTATTGTAATCCATATACCTTCCCCAAGATCCTCAGAGCAAAGCAGCCTTGATTCCCTATTCACTGCTGCAGGTTGCATTACACGTTTTTGTCTTCTGGCCTGGAGCACCCCAGTGGGCCAAACTGAGACTACCTGACCTGAGAGAGCAGAACCTTAGCTGGCCCTCAGGGCAGTGGAAAATGGGCCAACTAGGGACCCTCCTCAGGGGTTTAACAAGCCTCTATGGGCCTGGTGCACCTGAATCCGTTGACTGGAGCTCTAAGGGTTTTCTGATAACAAGTTCATTACCAACAGTTGTGATTAGACAGCTGAAAGTTCTCATTTGAAAAGGTTGTGAATGCAATGTAAAAAATGTTTGTTAAACTACCAAAAGCAGGTGCCAGTGTTTTTTATATTCTCAAAGTACAATGACTGGTTAAGAATCAGAGACTAAAGTAAATCAAACATAGCAGTCATTTTTCTGTTGTAAATTTTCCAATGAAGTAAAAAAAAATCCTTTCTGCAGACAGAAAGGAAATTCAACTGAAGATGTGATGAGAAAGTGTCATCACTCTTGCTTATTTGTAATTGACAAAAGGCGCAATGTTAAAATTGTCCCTGACTTCACATAAATTACACTTTTAAGCATGAAATATTATGAGCAGTGTTTAAGAAAGAGACAGCTTTTTGTTTTTATTTATAAACTCAAATACAATATTTATAGATATATTAGAACAAACCTTCACAAAGTGTAAAATTTCACCAGGCTAGTGTGTTCCTAGACTATTTATAATCTATTCTAGAGGATAAGCAAAATGGAAAATATGTACAAAGGTTCAGTTATACATGCATGTTTTTTCTTTCGTATGGACTAAATATTCACACAGAGATAATACATTCAGAAAGCAACATTGTGGGGACAAGTCAATCGCCTACAATCAAAACAACCATAGTAAATATGGTAATCATTTAATAAAATCTAAAAATGCAAAAATGTTTTTATGAGGTTTAGATTTAAATGTAAGTGTTATTTTTGTTAGCTAGAAAAGAAGACAAAGGGACAAATGAAGCAGAAGAGTTCTGAGCATGATAAAAACAAAGTGTGTGTGTGTATATTCTTCGATAAATATGCCTGATGATTTAAGGCAGCTGGACTTCCACAATCAGTTGATGGTTCAATCATCAAGGCCCCTCACAGACACATGCAAAATCACTGTTCTGCCTACACTGACTGCTGTTAAAATGCATTATGTTGACTAACATGATGGTATGGGGTGAAAACTTACTGAGCTCAATCAGGGACAATCAGAAATTTTGATAAACAAATTTTGCAATTCGCTTGACATGCTGTTGTGATCAAGTGCAAAACTTCCAGAAAGTTTTTGATTAGAGTTCTATGCCAACGTAATGTCTACATGACACTATAAATTAAATTAGAAAGAACGTCACAGAACTACTGCTCAACAATAAAAAGCGAAATAGACAGATATGTACTTTTTACAATCGCATCAAGACACATTTCTCAATACTTTTGTCACTTTTTCAAAACTCTACACACTGTGATCACAGCATCAGTCTATGTGGGCTAATCTGAAGTTTATTTAACATTTCATTAGCACACTGCATCTTTCAAATTACATGAATACCTTTCTCACTTAGACACAACCACAGCATAAACTATATATACCTCTAGGGCAATTTGCAGATGTTTAAACACTCTGTTCAAAACTATTAAAATTAAGTTTAAATAACATTGTACAAAAACAAATAAGACAGCAAGCTTCTACGTTTCTACAATAATATCACATTGAAATATATTCTGAATCTAAAAAAATGAGTGCTATTACAGTAAAAAAAGTTTTTATTAAACTGAACACCTACACAGACTTTAATCTTTCAAAATCATTACCATTATACACAAAATAGGAAAACTCAGAAATAATTTTGCAGGCTAATGTAAATATCTGCTATGTAACATATATTGCAGTGAATTCTAAACAGCAGAGAGTGTCATTCTTGTTTTGTAAAGACATTTTACAAAAGCAAACAGTGTGTAATTCTTTGTTTGTGTTTGTTTTTTTAGGTCATTGTTTTATTTGTGACAGTGTGTCTGTTGGTTGACAACCTTTGCTAGTGTTATAGATGAACGAGTTGATTTGAGAAGTGTTTTGGTAGTTTTCGTGCATTTTGAATATGAAATTTACTGCTGTGCCAAATTGAAAGTTAGTAAGGAGAACTGTAGTTTTGAAAAAGAAGGCGTTTGAAAAAGTGCTGTGACTGAAAACCCCAAAATATTGCTTACAGACAACTGGCCCACTCACACTCAACCCCGGAAGACCGTGCTGGTGAACTAGCTTGACCAGCTATGTTTTGCTTATAAGCAATCAGTGTCATTAAAAAAAGTAGATTGAATAAGACACATACTGTATATATATACATATATATATATACATACATATATATATATATATGTTAACGAAGAGTTTCATGGTTGACTGCCATTGTGGAAAACGTCTCGGGATACGTATGTAACCCTGGTTCCCTGAAGGGGAACGAGACGCTGCGTCAGAAAAACGCTAGGGGAAACCCTTGACGTCAGTCACGTGAAGATGTGTACAACCAATGAGAGAATTACGCGTGTGAATGCGAGTCACGGGTCAGTGACGTCATGAACAGAGCATAAAAGTGCACCGGAACCCGGAAGTGACAGCAAAAGAGTGTCTGAAGCGGGCCCGGAGGCGCAAGGAGCTGAGGCAGGAGACGCAGCGTCTCGTTCCCCTTCAGGGAACCAGGGTTACATACGTAACCCGAGACGTTCCCTTTCATGGGAACTCGAGCTGCGTCAGAAAAACGCTAGGGGAACGTTATACCAACGTCACCTCAGCGACGCCGGCCTACGGATGTGTCTCAGCTCACTGAGAGAGCACCCTCGTTCCCGGAGCGGAATCGAGATCCAATTGATATAACCTCATAAATGTGTGCGGTGAGGACCAGCCAGCCGCAGCACAAACATCAGCAAGGGAAACTCCTGAGAGAAACGCCTTGGAGGCCGCCACGCTCCTAGTAGAGTGGGCCCGGACCCTCAGGGGAGAGGTCTGTCCAGCCGACTCATAAGCCAGACAGATAGCCTCAACTATCCATCGGCTTAAGGTTTGCTTAGAAGCTGGAGCCCCCTTAGGAGCCCCAAAGCAAACGAACAGTTGGTTTGACTTACGCCAGTTGGCAGTCCTAAGGATGTAAGCGTCCAGTACTCGTACTGGACATACCTTGTTCCTAAGCTCCTGCTCATGATCGTCGAAGGGGGGAGGACAGAAGGCCTGTAGCATGATAGACCGAGCCACATTCGTTAGAACCTTGGGGACATAGCCTGGCCTCGGGTAGAGAAAGACCTTAGTCATACCAGGCGCGAACTCGAGGCAAGAAGGAACCACCGAGAGAGCTTGAAGATCCCCAACCCTCTTAAGCGAGGTGATAGCCAGCAAAAGAAGGGTCTTTATGGAGAGGAGTCTTTATGGAGTCTTTATGGAGAAGGGTCTTTATGGAGGAAGCTCCTCTAATGGTTCAAAGGGTGCCTGGGACAGGCCTTGGAGTACCAAAGACAAGTCCCAGGCAGGAATCCTGGTCTGTGCCACAGGTCTCAGCCTTAGAGTGCCACGAAGGAAACGAGAGACTAGGGGGTCCCTGCCCAAGGACACCCCACCCAGAGGCATATGGCAAGCCGCTATGGCAGCCACATAAACCTTCAAGGTAGAGTGGGACAACCCTGCCGCAAACTTTTCCTGCAGGAACTCCAGCACTTTGCCAATGGGACAGGCTACTGGGTTCAACTGCCTTTCGCTACACCAAGCAGAGAAGAGTTTCCACTTTAGAGCGTAGAGTTTCCTCGTGGAGGGAGCTCTGGACTGAAGGATGGTCTGTACAACCTCGGCTGTGAGACCAGATTCGAAGAACTGGGTCCCCTCAGGGGCCAGACCTTCAGCTTCAGAAGTTCTGGGCGGGGGTGAAAGACACAACCCTCCGCCTGGGACAGAAGGTCCCTCCTGACCGGAATCTCCCAGGGGACTCCGTCTAGGAGGGATATCAGGTCCGAGAACCAGATCCTGCTGGGCCAAAAGGGGGGCACCAGCGTGAGACGGACCCCGTCCCGACGAACTTTGGCCAGAACTCCCGGGAGCAGAACGATCGGGGGAAAAGCGTACAAGTGTAGCCTCGGCCACACATGCATCATGGCATCCTGCCCCAGGGGCGCTGGGTGCGTTAAGGAGAACCACAGAGGGCAATGAGTATTTTCGACTGAGGCAAACAGGTCTACCTGTGCCTTCCCGAATCTCCTCCAAATCTGCTTCATCACCTCGGGGTGGAGCCGCCACTCCCTGGACCTCAGCCCCTGCCTCGACAGGAAGTCTGCTCCTATGTTCTGGACTCCAGGGATGTGAGCTGCCCTGAGGGAGAGCAACTTGCCCTGGGCCCAGAGAAGAACCTGTCTCACCAATTTGTACATTGGACGAGAATGAAGACCTCCCTGGTGATTGATGTAAGCCACCACTGTCATGCTGTCTGTGACACAGTGACATGATGCCCAATTAGGTCCGGAAGGAAAGCAAGTAGTGCTCTGCTGACTGCCAGTAATTCCAGCAGATTTATGTGCCAGGACTGGTGCCGCGAGCTCCACAGCCCTTGTGAGGAGCGGTCCCTCAGAACCGCCCCCCAACCTGTGAGGGAGGCATCCTTTGACAGAGTCACTCGTCGGGACGGAGCCCCCAACACAGGGCCTTGTGACAGGAACCAGATATTCTTCCACAGGGTCAAGGTGCGTAGGCATCGCCTCGTGACCTTGATTGTGCGAAGCGGGTTGCCCCTTGGGGAAAATCCTCTGGTCCTGAGCCACCACTGCAGAGGTCTCATGTGCAGCAGGCCGAGCGGAATAATGCTGGACGCCGCTGCCATGTGCCCCAACACTCTCTGAAAGTGTTTGACAGTGAGTAGCTGGCCTAATTTTATGCCCTCGACAATTGAACGAATGGAATGAATGCGCCCGGGGGATAGCAGAGCAGACATTGTTTCCGAGTCCCAAATGACTCCCAAGAAGGTTGTTCTCTGAGCAGGAGAAAGCACACTCTTCTTGGTGTTCAACCTTAACCCCAGCTCCTTCATGTGAGCAAGCACGACATCTCGATGACGTGCTGCTAACTGGGACGACTGGGCTATTACTAGCCAATCGTTGATATAATTGAGGACACGGATGCCCTGTGACCGCAGCGGAGCAAGTGCAGCGTCCACGACCTTCATGAACGTGCGGGGCGAGAGCGATAGGCTGAACAGAAGTACACGATACTGGTACGCCTTCCCCCCGAAGGCGAACCGTAGGAACTTCCGGTGCTGAGGAAGGATGGAGATGTGGAAGTATGCGTCTTTTAGGTCGATTGTGACGAACCAGTCCTCGGACCTGATATGTGTCACAATCTATGAAGTACCGGCTGTAGAAACCGGACTGTCTGTCTGTGAGGGGCACATACTCGATGGCCCCTTTCTCCAGCAGAGAGTCTACTTCCTGTTCCATAATCAGAGCCTGCTGGGGCCCTACCGCGGACAATAGGATCCCCATAAAACGGGGGGGTGAAACCCCGAATTGAATTTTGTACCCGGACGTTACTATGCGCAGGACCCATTGAGAGATGCCCGGCAGACGCAACCCTGCGGTCTGGAACTCTACTAAGGGAATCAGTATCTCGAGACTGATCTCTGATACGAGCAGAGACACCACAGGGCCGGGGTTTCCGGACACCGTACTGGTGGAATGCTCTAGGACCCTCCTTAGAGGGGGCAGTACCTCCGAGACGGGCTCCCTCGGGAACCGGACACGGAGATAACCGCCTTGGTGCGGCTTGCCTCTGGCGTCAGGAACGCTTAGTGGCAGCCTTCTTGGCATTTAAGATGTTCCTCAGATCCATCTTTTTACCAGAAGGCTGGGCCCGAGAGTGTTGTCCCGACCTCCCCTTATTGGGGGGAGGTAAACGAGATGCAACACTCTCCTTCTGTGAGGCCCTGTATGAGGATTTATGAGCCCGTGTTTGGCTGTCGGGCTTACGTGAAGGGTGGCGGGGAAGGACTTTGCTGAACGCCACCTACTGTCGTGCAGCCTCCTGAAACTTGTCGACAACGCTTTTTACGGCGTCGCCGAACAAGCCCGAAGGGGACAGGGGGGCGTTCAACAAAACAAACTTATCCTTGTCCTTTATGGCTGAAAGATTGAGCCATAAATGCCTCTCCGTAGCCACCAGAGCTGCCATGGAGTGGCTGACAGAGAAGGCCGTTTCCCTAGTGGCTCGGAGAGACAAATCCATGGCCCGGCGCAGCTCTGCCACTGCCTCCGGGCCAATACCGCCACCCTGATCGAGGTCGCCCAGCAAATCTGCTTGGTAGGCCTGCAGCAGTGCTGTAGTGTGTAGACACGCCGCAGCCTGACTAGAGGCAGAATATGCTTTCCCCACCAATGATGATGTGACCCGCAATGGTTTGGTGGGGAGCGCCGGGGCTTTGAGAGTGGATGCCGACTGGGGCACAAGGTATCCCGCAAGAGCCTCGTCAACCTTCGGCATCCCTCCATAACCATAAGGTTGAGCTCCGGTGAGTGTAGCATACATCGCACTGGACGACGTATGCACCCTATCGAAAGCTGGCCTTTTCCAAGACCTCGATACCTCAGTATGGAGATCCTGGAAGAAAGGCATTGCCCGGCGCTGGGGAGCGGCGCGAGCTGGTAGGTAACGCTCATCCAACTTACTTTTTCTGGGACGGGTGTTCCTGGTCTCCGCCGGCCAATCGATTTCCAGACGAGAGACTGCTCGCGTCACGACCTCGATCAATTCCTCATACACCGGTGAAGAGGGTGGCGAAGCCTCCTCAACCGGATCGATGCTAATCACTTCCTCATCCTCAGAGCAGGATAATGATAGCACCGAAGTCCCAGTAGGATCGGAAGAAACCACGCCTGAAGCGCGTGCTTCCAAATCCCGCCTGGAACTGGGATCAACACAGCCAGGCTGCGAGACGGGCTCACCTGGCTCGCAACCTTCCATGAGGTCCATTTGCGATCCCCAAGATTGAGAACGCCGCCGAGCCTCAGCCGCAGCGGGTCCAGAACCTTGACAAACGCGAGTCTGGTTAGTATCCGCAAATACCGCCAGACGAGAGCGGAGAGTACGCAATGAGAACCTCTCGCAGTTCTCACAATCAGCGCCCTCAAGCGCTGACCGAGCGTGCTCCACTCCCAAACAGACAACGCACTGCCTGTGTGTATCCTTATCCATAAAGAAACGGGTACAAGGAAAAACACACGGGGTAAATGCCTGTTCCGCCATAATACAAACACACATAATCCAAAGGTGGTTTGAAAACTCGCAAGCACAAACTCTCTGACACACGCACGCTGAAGACACTCAAAGCTGTCACTTCCGGGTTCCGGTGCGCTTTTATGCTCTGTTCATGACGTCACTGACCCGCGACTCGCATTCACACGCGTAATTCTCTCATTGGTTAAACACATCTTCACGTGACTGACGTCAAGGGTTTCCCCTAGCGTTTTTCTGACGCAGCTCGAGTTCCCATGAAAGGGAACATTTCATTATTTTAAGTTCACAAAAACTTTCTTTTAGAGAAATCGGTTGAAATACCAGGACAATAAAAGCGGTCATAACAGGCAGAGGATCAAGGCAGGCAGCAAACAGCAATAGTCAAGTCAAAGTCCAAGTCAGCTTTATTGTCAATTCTGCCATACATACAGTACATACATACACAGAATTGAAATTCTATAACTCTCAGACCCAAGGTGCCTACAGGTAACAACAACAAATTTAACAGTGACAACAACAGAAAAAAGATAACAAAAAATTAACAGTGACAACAGTATAAGAAAGATAAAAAAAGATGGATAAAGTGAATTGTGGAGGTAAAGTGACGATGGCAACTAGTGCAAACAATTGTAATAGTGCAAATGCAGTAAAGTCAGTGCAGATAAGATTAAAGATACAACATAAATGAGGTAGATGAAAAGAAGTGGTCCAGGTAAACACAAGTGGTAGGCAGGAAGCAAAGAGTCGTACACGGTAATCCAAGACAAAGTCAAGACTTTATCCTCTCCGCACAAGTTCTTTGGATTCTACAACTTCGACCTAGACTCTACTCCTGGGTCCTAGGTGTTGTTGTCTGAGGGTAACACACCTGACATGCACTTGTCGCTATGGCAGCATTGGCATGGAGTAGTCCCATAGAGATTGACCTTTAGAAATTCCTGGTTCATGATGTCACTTGCCTCAGATGTCCTTTTACACGATTGGTTGAATTACACACATGCTTCATGACGCAATCACGCAGATACGTTCCCATAGTGCTTGACAGAGGGTCTTGTTCCCTCTTCATGGGTCTAAGGTTACATATATAACTGATATATTTGTAAAAACATGAATTCAGTCTTTTGGTTGAATTACTACATTTTGCAGACACGCTATAGAGTTCTGATGTTCAGGGAAACAATTGCACTTACAGTTTAAAGAATGTTAAGACCATTTTGAGAAATGTGCTAAAGCGATAAAAATTTAATTAAATTTATATTGTTATAATGTACGTTTCAGTGTTCACGAAATCTTACAAATGTTCTTTAAATGGGCTAGAGTCACATTTGTAAATGGCAGTGAGACCAGAGAGACAGTGAGACAGTGAGACCAGAATGACTAGATAGATAGATAGATAGATATATTGATAGATAGATAGTTCAAGCTGTTCTACTTTCAATCAAGTGTCTGTACAGTGTGTACTATCTTTGTCCTCTGTTCTGTGTTTAAAAGTGGTGTTTTTTCTTGTGGGGAAACAAGCGGTACACATCCCACCCATACTAAAGTTGCTGCTTAACAGGCCACAGTCTCTGAATGATCTAACCTGATCTTTATGTCTTCAATATTTCATGAGTTTGGCCTCCCAGCCATACAAGAGCCCTGATTGTTACTTCTGCCACAAGCTCTGAAATATGGATGAGACCGTTCAGCCATTTACCCTGGCCGTTTGACAGATGTTCAGGTAGCCTAAATAATCCACACACTCACAAACATAAAACCTTGTGTATGCACTCCTCACCTCCCTTCATTGCTAGCCAGCTTATTAGACGGAGAAAAAGGAGAAGAAAAGAGAAAAATAAAGAGGATGTGTTTGAGAAGGAATGGAACAGATGTTGATTCTTCAGAGGGGCACAACTGCAAAAGTCCACAATTGCTGTTCAGAAACCAGGTTAGCATTTCCTGTGAAATACCACTACAAGGCAGCAAAATATCAATGAACACTGTGAAAATCACAGATAAGACTGAAGTTATCTAACAAAGCCTATTTTTTTGGCAAAAAATTAAATAATAAAGAAATAAACATAAATAATATACAATCTTTCTCTGAAGAAACATTACTCACTGAACCTATAATAGTTTGTCTGTTTTTAATCATTTCCTTATGAGCTGTTTAACAGTGCAGGCCATCATTGTTGAATGAACAAATTGTACTGGTGTGAGAACAGTCTAATTATCATAAATTACAGCCTTGTTGAATGTGGCTACTGATTAAATACTTATAAATCATTAATTTTTAATACACTGATTGCCAGCTATAAAGCACCAGTTCATTAAAGGACCCACCAGACTCATATGAGCTTAATAGTTTGTATTAGGCCACACTATAAATGTTGTATTTGATGTGGTCATTGTGAGCAATTAGTTTTGCATTGGATTTGCCCACACAAAATTAGGGACAATTATTTGATAACTTTTGGACTCATGTGTTGTGAATAGTGTAAAAGAATAATGTGTAGGGATGCACTCCCGTTGTACATTGTTTTCTTTGTATTAATATACGTCTCTCTATGTTTTGTTTCGGTTTTCAGTTCAATGTCTTCATAAAACCATAAGAGCTTGTTGCCTGCAAGCTTTATAATAAAGTTCAATAAGTTTTAATATGAAAATATTCTGCTATGTATAGAAATTACTCATAGCTAATGTTAACTATTATTAACTAATGCTTACTATTACAAACAATCTGTAGAAAATGCCAGAGAAAAATCATTTATTTCTTCAGAGAAAAATCATTTATTTCTTCAGAGAAAAATCATTTATTTCTTCAGAGAAAAATCATGTATTCAGTGTACTCTTTAAGAAATAGTCAGGCATTTTTTGAGAGGACTAGAATCTGACCTATGCTCAATTGTCATTATATCTGTTACCTTCAGATAATGGGTTGACATTGTGACTTTGAAAACTGCGTTGTCTTGTTTGTCTAGTCTTTGAAAGATACTGATAAGTTATGTCATGAGACATCCTTTCCAGCACTCCATTTTGATCTTGAACATTACAAAATGGCAGTGAAGTAAGTCACTGGAAAACACTGTCAGTGCATTTCAATTAGCTCCCTTGCTTCCTAGGTTGTGAATCAGTATATTGTGTACACAAATTTTGGAACTGGTAAGGACAGTAAGGACCCTTGCTCATTACACATTGGCACATCTGAATTGATGAATCTATTTCTAGCGACATGACAATGTCTTCATTGTATAACATAACCACTGGTATTTATAGTTAATTTTGAATGTTATTTAAAACCCAATAAGATAAATGGGCCATTCCACCGAATAGGTGACATTTGCTTTTTGTAACTCTTCAAAATTGTATTTTTAAAACTTTAAAACTTTATTCTTTATCTTTATTTCAATAGTGAATCTAATTAAACACGAAACAATTTGTACTGGTCAATCTCAGATGACTTTATTTCAGTTTTCACAAGGTTTCTAAGCACGCAATGGATGCATGTTTTTCTAAAACTGTAACAAAAACTCACATGCCATTTAAAAAGAATATTTACAAATATATCAATTAATTCCTTTGTTTTCCTCTTAGGAAAGTTTTTATTTTAAAGAAATGGTTGGTTACATGTTCAAATATCTTAAATTTGTGACTACAAAATCACTATATATAAAGGTAAGATGTATTTAATTAAAAAACTCATTTTAAAGAAGACCCACGCCTCAAGTTGACCAATTGTTTTATGATGTAATTCATTAAACAATTGGATAAAGGATGGACAAAACAAGCATTAAACAAGCTTAATTAATTTCAAATGAAAACTTAAAAATCAGGTGAATAGTATTATATCAACTAATATTCACAGTATTAAATCAACAAACCAAAGGACTCTTCTCATTCCAGTTACTTTTACTAAATCATGTTAATAGAACTGACAGCAACAAGACAAGATTTAAGCAAACAATAAATGGCATTTGGCCACATGCTAATAGCATGGGGAAAAGCTGAATAAATACAAGCAGACTTAACAAAAGTTATGGGGGGACACTATGTAACTGTAATGTATTGTTATAGGCTATGTAACATATTATTAAAGGTATTATGAAGAAAATAAAGCATTGATGGACTGCAAAATGCAAAAAAAAAAAAAGATTTCTGAGAGATTTATTAATTATATTTCACGGCAAAATTTATATTTATAGAATGGGGAAATTTTTTTCAGTATTCTCTGTAGTTCCCTTTCATGGGAACTCGAGCTGCGTCGAAAACACTAGGGGAATGCCTTGGCATGTAGTCTCGTGAAGCACTCTTAAATTGATCGTGGTTTGATCGTCACGGGCCGGTGATGTCATGACCCAGGATCATAAAAGGTCGCAGAAATCCGGAAGTGGCAGCTTTGAGCGTCTTCAGTAAGGCTCTGTCGGTTGTGTTTCTGTGAAGCTGGTTGATCTGTGTGTGTGAAACAAAAGTGTATATTTATCCAGCTAGTTTAAAAAGACAAGGGACTTCCACAACTTTATATTAATGACACAGCAACAAATTTTAGAGTGTGTGCTTCCCCTGCTGGTTTCGCCATCTTCTTCCCAGACCTATGAGGAGCTTTTCGAGGTTGTGTCTTGCGACCAAGCATTAATAAATAAATAAATATTACTGCCGAGACCAGGGACGCTAATCCTAATAAATGCATTTGGATGAACGTCTCCTGCGCGATTCCATCCCAGCGTCGGATCTAAATCCCTAGAGCAGGTTGGAGCAGAATATGCTCAGCCCACCAGAGTACAGTGACCCACATGGCTTGGTGGGCAGAGCAGATTCTGCTCCAACCTGGCAGTGGTAGGCTTAAGCACCCTACTTATACTGCAGGCTTTACAAGCGGGCGAGGGAGTCAGCCTCTTCGAGAAGTTGGCCACTCCAAGAATATGTCTCTGGCAGCTACAGAGAGGGGTTTTAAAAAAAAAGAAAAAGATCCTGACGTCCCTCTGTCACCTCCATGCCTTTTAGGCGACTCGGTCTGAGGATCTGTCGTCGAGAGGTTTCAGGGGGCATTGTTCGGCCGGTGACGTTCAGGAAGCTTTGCCCTGCAGCAGCCTCATAGCTCCTCTCCTAGGGCCGCAAAAGTGGGGAGTTGTCACCCATTACCCCCTCAAAGGGAACCAGGGGGTCGGGACGACCCTCTCAGGTTCAGCCTCTGGCATCAGGACGGATCTGAGGACCATCCTTGCGGCTAAGCAGGCATTTAGAATTTCTGGCCGCGTGGTTGCGTCTGCCAAGTATCTCTCGTTGGGTCCTGCACACAGTATCTACAGGATATGTCATACAGTTCGGGGCTCCTCCACCTCGTTTCTTGGGGGGTTCTACCCACAGTGGTAGGCCCCCAGCAGGCTCTGATCATGGAACAAAAAGTATACTCTGCTGAGGCAAGCGGCCATATAATATGCACCCCTCTCGGTTAGAGAGTCCAGCTGTACAGTCGTCTCTTCTTTGCTCCAAGTGGATGGAGTTCGCAGCCCAGTGAGATCTGTGTCTTTTTCAATTGCACAGTAATGCAAGATTGTGTCAAAAAACAGATCTGAGGATTGGTTTGTCACTTTCTAGCTAAGATGCTCATTCTGACATCTCCATGCACAAAACTAAGCAGGTTCACCTCTGAGGGGAAGACGGTGAACCTGAAGACGGTTCTCCGAGGAGTAACCCCAGCTCCACACTATCAAGGTCACGGGGCACGCCTACGCACCTTCTAAAGTATAGGAATCCTGGTTCTAAGACCTGTATCGGAGCTCTGTGTCTTTATGCGTCCTTTATGGGTGGGGAGTGATGCTGAGGAGTCACTCCACCCAAACAGAGTGTCGTTACCCACTACCCTTCCCTAAAAACCGGGGGGTCGGGCCGATGCTCTCTGCCCTCTGGCATGGAGCCAGATCTGAGGACCACCTCCTCTGCTAAAAAGGTATGAGCAGAGTTCCTGACACCAAATGTTTCTGACCTCACATTGGCGATCATCCTCAACTGCTGCCTCCGAGTTGGGTTGCTTTGAGGAGTCACCCCCTCCTAGAGTTTCTAGCAGGTTCTAGTCTCTAGGGCCTGTAACTGATGCTCCTTGTTGACGCATATGCTATATGAATGCATGTAACCTTAGTTCTCTAAGGTGGAACGAGACGCTGCATCATTTTCCTCAGCTCTTTGCGCCTCTGGGCTTGCTTCAGACACTCTCTGAGCTGCTGCTTCCGGTTTCCAGTGCCCTTTTTATGATCCTGGATCATGATGTCACCGACCTGTGATGATCATCCCATGATCCCACGATTCACAGTGCTTCACAAGACTACATGCCAAGACATTCCCCTAGCGTTTTCGATGCAGCGTCTCATTTCCCCTTAGAGAACTAAGGTTACAAACGTAACCCGAGACGTTTTCGATATTTTTTTAAATATTATAATTTACATTTGCATTTAGATTCATGTTCAGGACTCTTTGCTTAATAATAAAGTGTTCTTTAGAGTTATTTTTTCCATGCATATTTATACATACATCCTGGAGACAGAAATGTTATCCATTCGGTGGAATGGCTCAAATACTTTGCTTGTTACATATATGTACATATATTACATAGAACATTTCAGCTGTAAACCAATTATAAATGTTAGCTAGATTATGTTCATTACCTGTCTAACAATGTATGTTTATGATTAATATAATTCAATAATTGTTTGTATTTGAAAAAAACATCTATCGTGTGTCATTGGCCTTGTTTACAGCTGGCATTAAGCAACGTTTAGTCGATCGGATTACAAGTACACGAGTGAGACATATTCCGGTTTACACCTGGTGTTTTAATCCGTCTCTTTTGTCCATACATTATTAAATGTATGGGTTTGACAACAGAAAACATACGGAGAGCATTAGTTTCTGCTCTGACAGACGCAAGAATGCTGAATGCTTTGAGTGTGTGTTAGAAAGCAGGAATGATGAAAGAACATTGTGCTTGGTCTTCAAACCCAACTTGGGTCTACAGCTGACAAAGTTTAAATCCCGCCTGGCTTTCATGCTTCCCATAATGTTTATGCATTAGGTCAGTAGGCAGAGAGTAGGTGATGTTTTGTGGCTGTTTGAAAGCATTTGACCATATGAGCATTTAACACTACGAAAGCAATCCATTTGAATGTGTTTTTGACTACCTCTGGACAAGCTCAAAGCATTTTAGATTCCGTTTCCACATTTAAAGTCTCCGGTTTCACACTTCAGAACTTCCTTTAAGGTAATATAGTGAGTATCGTTGCACCCTAGTTTTCACAGTGCAGTGTGGGACTCTTTAGTAAGCAACAGTTTCAGTGCGCTGGTTTGATTTTGCGATTTAGTCACTGACTTAAAATGGCGACTTCCTGATTAGTGCCCTGATTACTTAATTAGGGAGCTGATTAAGATGCTCCCTCTGTGTTCTTCTCTTCTCTCAAAATGTGAGTCACAAAAGAAAACTAGCAATGTTAGATTTGAATTTACATATTGGCTTTAGCGGCAAAGTATTGTAATGTTGTAGAGTTGCAGAACTGTGAGGTGATATTCATATCTGTACTAGGTATAGATCAGCAGCCAGTTTTTGGAGTATTCGACATGTCAGAGTGAAGAAGACAGGCTGAAACAATGATGGGCAGCACTACTGCATTCAGTGTTAAATTATGATTATGATATTGTATTATTCATTTTCTATTCCATTTGAGAAATAAATGGTTTTGTATATGTGAAATAAAAAAGAAAAAAATCTGAATTTCCTTTAAATTAAAACATTATGGTTTTTACTTTTCACAGACATAATAAACACATATCCAACACCTCAAGCACTCTCACATGAGGTACTAAATCAGCAATTTGGAGCAGTGTGGATAAGCTAATTAAATCAATATGAGATAAATGAACTGCAATTAGCAGGTCTGGCTGAAGTCCATCTTTCTGCTGTAAATACTGTTTTTTTTTCTCCCCATGGGGCTCAAGTCTTTCTTTAATCTGTAAATGTTTCCACTTTTCCATGAGCCATGAACAATTCCCTTAGCAACCATTTGGATTAATTATAGCCAATGTCCCAGAGCTGCATTTATCCTTATGCTAAAATGCTTTGAATTATTCACATCAATCTAAATTCCATACCTCATAATGATGCAAAATGAACTTTGTAAAAGGTATTAAAAAGAAAAAAAAATGATGTTCTTTGCTGTGGCATTTGAAATGTAGTTGCATCCCATTTCTATCAGGGAGAAACAAAATGCATGCAAGAGCATATATTTAAGAAAATTATATAGATTCTACGTAAAAGAAAGAAAGAAAGAAAAAAGCCTACCCCTTGCAGCAGAATAGGAGCGAGACTGTTGGCAGAGGGAGGTGAAGGTTGCCACAACAGCTTAATAAATGCAGGAGAATGATAGGATGTCAAAAAGTTACTTTGGGATATGAGGTGAAAGGATGTCATGGAGTTACAAGCTATACATTGATTAGGTAGAATTTTATGAATGAATGAGAAACGGAATACAAGTCTTCCTGCTAGATACAATTTATGTTCAATTTCTCTGGATTATCTTTGAGATGTTTATACACTTTGATTGGACCATTTTTGAGTCTCACGGAGGAGTGACGACAACGAAAGTTGTGTTTATGTTGTTGTTTTTTTGTCTGTATGTAGCAGTTATCCATGAGGAGCTGCCACTTCACTTTATTCTTGTTCATGCTTATTTGGGGATTAATGGGGATTAATAAATTATGTTGAATGTTTGCTAGTTCCTGCCTGCTTCTTTGCTGAGCCTTTAACAGAGATGTCAGTGTGACTCAAAAAACATAATTTAAACCCATTCTCCTTATTAATGTTAGGTGTGATTAAAATGCTTTACAGTAATTTGGGAAAGCTTTTGTGAAAAGTGAGAGCAAAATGTCCTCCAAGCAAAATTGGGCTCTGCATTGGATGTAACTAAGAAGTGGAAAGAAAATGTTGGAGTCAAGTCATCTGTAGTTGTTGATTCAGTCAAGTTCAATAATAGTGTCAATGTTGCAAAAATATATCATTATGAATCAGCTATAAAACAGCTCTGCAGAAAACACATAACCAAAATTGTTGTTTTTCTCATTGAGTAGTGGGAAATTGAGCATGGGGTCCATTCAAGTGGGAAAACACTTACCATATTTCCAAAAAACAACATTTCCAACAGCTTTGAATGATGTAGATGGAAGCATAAATGCACACCCACCACAGCAAACCAACTTTTTACTTTATATAAACTGGTTGTGATTTCCTCCACCACATGACAGAATAAAAAAATAAATAGCAATTTCCCTTTGGTGTCAGTAACACTAGCACACTACTCTGACAGCATAAGCAAGGGCGCTAGCACGTAATGGGCTTTTAACAGCGTCGCAGTGGGACTATTTGTGCATCACATCGAATGCCAGTGCTTCTGATCGCACCGTTGACAACAGTATTTTAATGTCTCTTTAGTGACGCGGCGAGAGAACCCTGAGATGTGGCTTCCCTTGGGAATGAATGCAAGAAGAAGAAGATAACATTTTGAAAATTTGCTCCACTTTTCTCAAGCGCTTCATTATGAAGTGTAAAACAGTCTTTCTCTGTCCTTTGCTGAAAACTTGCATGTTTTCAAAGGTGTTTGATTTAACCAAACAGTGCCGAATACATATTTCACTGGTCCCACGGGAGGTACCAGTTTATGACATGCACTACTTGTTTGTATTTACATGTTGTTTTCTTTTGCTTTGATTCAGAAGTGGTAAGAAGGGAACTGTCACTGTGGGAGTGCAGTTTCCATCTCTGGGGGAATGGTAAGAGAGAGCAATTCAGTGTAAATGTGTAGTTGTTTGCACTAAAAAGCATGTAAGCATGTTTATGCAGATATCACCCAAAAACATTTTTAGAAACTCACTCACTCTAAAAATAAACAATAGTTTACATTATTTTATGACTGCTTAGATTATTTTTTATTTTAACTCCAAAAGTTACCCATTCTCTTGCTGTAAACATAATTAAACATTATAATTTTTCTTTGCAGAATGATATGAAGAAGAATGATAAAATATCATTAACAATTTATAGGTAATAAGTTTGACCCACTATTGTTAGTCAACATGTTGAATGGTGCTATATGAGAGGAGAGTCTATGAGGGCAGTGGGATGGTGGGGGGGTAGGAAGAGTCTATGAGGGGAGTGGGATGGTGGGGGGGGTGAGAGGAGAGTCTATGAGGGGAGTGTGATGATGGGGGGTGAGAGGGGAGTCTATGAGGGCAGTGGGATGGTGGTGGGGGTGAGAGGAGAGTCTATGGGGGAGTTGGATGGTGGAGGGGGATAAGAGGAGAGTCTATGAGGTGAGTGTTATGGTGGGGGGGTAAGTGGAGAGTCTATGAGGGGAGTGGGATGGTGGAGGGTGAGAGGAGAGTCTGTGAGGGGAGTGGGATGGTGGGGGGGGGGGGGGTGAGAGGAGAGTCTATGAGGGGACTGGGATGGTAAGATGAGTCTATAAGGGGAGTGGGATGGTAAGATGAGTCTATGAGGGCAGTGGGATGGTGGGGGGTAGAATTTCACCAGGATAGCCGTGGAGAGCTGATTCGTGTCTCCGTGAAGATAAGGACGTTACAGTTCAGAAGTCTTTTGCTGTGTGTCAAAAGACTTTGATACCCCAATACATGTATATTTACCCCATTTGCTACACTGCTGCTGCTGCTGGTTATTGATGCTGAAGAGAAAGTACAGGATGTGCTACTGCCAATACACATAAAACGCGCTGCTGTGAGAAAAGAAGACATGCTGCTGCTGCACAATATAGCATACATTATCCATAGCTGTTCTATAAAGGTGGAACTGGGGAAATTAAGGGTTTCTGAAAGTGGGCAGTAGCTGCAACAGCAAAGGCTGACTGATTAGGTTGAGCAGAGAGCTCATTGGCAGGAACCAATGAGCTATCCCGTATAGAAAATTATGTGAAGTTAAGGACCTATCAGCCTGTGCCATCTAGAGTTTCATGACAGAACTTTGCATATAAAATTGAGGTTTACTAAATCCATTGGTGTTGGGGCTACATTAATTATTTTTGTTGCATTAAAATCAAAGTGGATTTTTAGTTCCCAAAATGCTATTTGCACAGGGATGAGAGGAATACATGTTGAAATAAAATGTTTAACCAATGGAAAATATTTAATGTTTTGTTATGTTTGACATTTAAAATAATTTTTGTTATGTTTAAGTTTTTGTGGGTACTATTGTGCTGAAGAGTAGAGCTTATGGGTAAGTTATGGGTAAGTTGTTGGTGACTAAGTTGTTGATAAAGTATATGCAGTTATCCCTCATTTATTACTCTCTCTCTCATACGATACGTATTATGGTGCTCTACACTCATCAATGACAGTAATTTCTTGAGACTCCAGTAATGACGACGATGACAGACCTGTGTGGTTCGATAAATGTAATAATGAATGATGATGGTGTTACTGCACTGGTTTAATGAGGCCTTTAAATCAGTTCGGGAAGCGCCTCATCGTCACATATCAGCGCTGGATCCTCAACATTTGCTTTTGAGAGAGGCGAAGAGGCTCCCACTCCACTCGTGCTCTCATTTGTCAATCTCACCCCCGGAACCAATCACATGTCTTGTCTGAGTGCCCCTGGGTGTGTACAAAGCCTCTGAGAGAGTTTCTCTCTTTGTATGGCATCCTGGGAAACCGTTTCTGGCACATCACGATGAAATAACGCTGCTTTCTGCAATACGGCTGCTGATATGGCGGTATTTTTTTATTTTTGTTTCGATGAATATTTATGAAAAATCAGCGATACACTGATTAACTTTTAATACATTTTCTCTGTGAAGAACACATTCAATTCTGCCATAGGGACAGCTTGTGTAGACTAGAATTTGGTTTAGAAAACAAGTCTAATAGCTCAAAAGAGACATTTCAATGGAAGTACTGTTGTTTCCAGGCCAATGTGAGATCATCTATTGGCTTGGACCGTTGATATCAAATAATCTTTTGTGCTGATCCAGGTCCTTTTTTCTGAAAATTAGAGGGCATGACCCATGGACTCAAAGTAGAACCATGATTGTTTAGTTTTTGGATAGCCATTTGATGTAACCTCTAATGTCCATGACGTTGTCTTTGTAGGTGGGGGATGAGGTGGACTCAGCTGAGTGCATGGGCAAACCGTGAAATTACCTTGACAACAAAGACCTCCATTCATTTTACTCTTGCCAAGACCTCTTCTGCATCAGAAAAGCACATTCCAACATCCCTCCTTGGACTATGTCAAACCTTATCTATTGCCTTCTTTTTTTCTTCTTCTTCTTCTTCTTCTTCTTCTTCACCTTTCCTCTTCTCTCCTCTCTATTTCAGGTTTTTGTGCACAGAGTGGAAAAGATCATATTTATCAGCTGTCAGAGTCTGGCAGTTTGGAGTTACGTGAGGCAGAACAGCATAAAATTATCATACACAGGCATGAAATTACAAAAACGCCCGGGGACACCTAAAAAAAAGTCATATTTCTTCCCTTACCACCTACAGCTCCAAAAAAGATGGAAGGAATGTAGTAGTATATCTACAAATACTTGTATAGTTGCGGTGCTTCAGGGTGATCATCTATTGTAATTTATCTATTTAATCATATTGTATACTGTATAGTGCACAAAATTACAAAGTGAGGACAAGCTAAAGTGCAAGAGCTCTTCTGTTTTTAATACTGCCATTTTTGTGCAAATGTAGATTTACTTGTCCAAGTAGATTTTTGATGTCTTTAAAGTGCCATGAAACCCATTTGTTTCAGCCAGGCCATTCACACCTCATATTTAAAAAAGACTAAAAAAAAAAAAAAAAAAAAAAAAAAAAAAAAAGGGCATGTAAAGCTGTTGAAAAGTAGGAGTATGGAAGGTGGCAAGAGGGGAGCGAACAACCAATAGAACACAGACCAGCAGCACACTCATTATTCCGACAAATGAATATTAAGATATAAGTGAAAAAACAAACAAACAAACAAACAACAGAGTTGGGGGAATAAAGGATAAAGGCATAGTTACTCATGCGTACTTTGTGTGTTATTAAAACTCATGAATTATACAGAGAAAGTGATTACAAATCTCCAGCCACGGCAACCAATCAACACTCCGAATGAACGCATATACCTCATTTTCATGCGGTTTGTTTGCTTCTTAAACCGGAAGAATAAAAAAAGGCTAAGAAAAATGAATTGATGTGCAACCAGTACATATATGTTAATATCTAAATGAAAAAAAGAAAGAAGAATAAAAAAAAGAAGAAGGTGTTTTAGGGTTTCCTGAAGCCTTTTAATATGGACTAAAGGCTTTATCCCTGGTCTATGGACTCTAAAATGTTAATATAGGTCTGAATGGTCGATTCTAAAGACGGAAAGAGAGACAACATACTGAGTTGCTTTGCAAATGTGAAATATCCATGTATGATCATAGTAGGAAGAGGAAGGTGAATACAGAGGGGTCAATGATGCTCATTTGAAGGAAAAACCTATTCCGTCTCAGTTGTTTTGTCAAAACAGCAATAAGATTTAATGGAGAGCAAATAGAGGACCTGTTTCTCAATTTTTTTAATCTAAGAAAAAGACTCTTGTAAATTCTCTATTAATTAATTCATGCCAGTGCCATAAACTGTGCTCAAAATATCTCAATATGAACAAAAACGAACAAATGATCTAGTCTGATGAGCATTTTAATTTTAAGCTCTGTACACTTACAATATGTCAATTAGCTCATTCATTATGATTTCATATTATTATAGATTGAGCCACATCATTTTCAGACCTTGCCAACAAAAGTTATGGAATTAAAATGTATTAGTCAAACCACTCTCAAATGAAAAACTGTAACAAGGGGAAGCAGATGTGATGGAACTCAATGCAACAGCGTTTAAAAAAAAGCAAAACAAGAAACGAGGGGAATGGGACAAAGACCTTCTACATACATTCAACAATTGACAAAGAACAAGGGAAACAAGGGCTACATATACACAGGGGCTAACAAGACAGACCTGGAACAATCATTTACATTTACATTTATGCATTTGGCAGATGCTTTTATCCAAAGCGACTTACATTGCATTCAAGGAACACATTGACATTCAAATGAGTTCTTGCTTTCCCTGGAAATCAAACCCATGACCTACTCTACTGTAGCGACAGGAAAGACAATCAACATTAAATAATAGGTAAAACTACAACGGACTACAAAGATGGCACAAGGGACAGGATAAAGGAAATATAACAAAATGACAGGGGGAACAAAGTGCATATCAAAATGATTGTCAATGCATGTCAGTACATTGAGGTCAAATAAAGAATGACCTCTCCTCTCTGCTTGGTCATATCGACAAAATGTGGACTCACGTTCAGTACAGTAACATTACACATTTCTCTACACTCAGCTATTTACTCTGGGAACACTTTGAGACGTGTAAAAAAATAAATGAATTATATATACATAATCCCCCACACTGTTTGTCCTGCCCTTAACAAATCATCATCACAGCATAGTGGCAAAGATGTATTAAAAACCTTTGGATTTCTCAAATGATTTTTTACATTAATCATCAATTTTGATATCAAGATTTTGTATAATCTTTTGCAAGATTATTGTAGTGCTTCTGCCTATTGCCCTGACTGACACTCCTTGCCATGCCCCAAAAATTCTACAATTAAAAAAAAAGAGCTACATTCAATATTGTTGTTAGCTTACATGCTTCTTTATGGTTGTGTCAAGGAAATAGTTGGTCAATATTTATAGACCCCACTCAGAGAACTCTAGCCAAGGGATCTATAGGACCCTATTCTTGATGAAGCAAATCAGATGCAGAAGTCAGTGAGGGCAGTTGAGTTTTTCTCAGCAGTTCTCCCTTTGTAGTTCGATTTTCTTGATTTTTGAGCATGGCTGAGATCCAGTGACTTGAATTGTGTTTTTAATGAAGACTTGGATAAATTCAAGAGTCAATACACACATACTTTTGTGTGTTTTAACTCTCATGTTTTGCTGAGATTGACTATATTGTTTTAATGTTTGGAGTTTCAAAGACCCCAATGATATAGGCCCATATGGGTCAAGAGTGTCAATGGTATACCAGTTTAACAGGTATAGCGTTTTTAATCTAGCAAACAATATGCATTTTTCAAATACCGCCATAGACAAAGTTTCTCAGGGGAACGCAAAACCATTAACATATAATTGTTTTTCCTATCTAATTATTTTATCATCACCATGTCCCTTTAGGGACCCCGTAGCACTCTGCAGCGGGTGTCGCCAAAGATAAAAAATATTTTAACAGCCATTTCTGAAAATATGTTCTTGTCTGTACTGTGGACTTGTGAAATGTCATCAGTCGTTGCTCAAATACTGTTCTAATTTTTGGTGTCTTGTGTGATCCTGAGACAGCCAGTGATCACTGAATGCATCTTGCACCAACCAGCAAGCATCAATGCCTATTTGAAAATTTCAGCCGACATTTTCAGAGTTATAGGCGATCACTGGGCATACATGTACCAGCCTTACCTCGCCTAGTCCTTCTGAAATGTTCACGATCCGGCGCGATATCTGACGATGAGGCTCTTCCCTAACTGATTTAAAGGCCACATTACACCAGTGCAGTAACACCATCATCATCATCATCATCACATTCATCGAACCGCACAGGTCTATCATACTGGAGTCTCAAGATACTACTGTTATTGATGAGTGTAAAACAACGTAATACGTATCGTATGAGAGAGAGAGAGAGAGTAAATGTATAGTATTACGGTTTTATAATTAAATAGATTTAATTAAAACATATTTAAAGTATAAATATACATATTTTAAACAATCCGATCCACATTAACCGCGAAAATCGAGGGATCACCATATACCATTGTACTAGAGTGCTCACTTTCATATGGATCAAGTCATATGCTAATGTATTTGACCCAA
This sequence comes from Rhodeus uyekii, assembly GCA_037043235.1. Taxonomy (NCBI): domain Eukaryota; kingdom Metazoa; phylum Chordata; class Actinopteri; order Cypriniformes; family Acheilognathidae; genus Rhodeus; species Rhodeus uyekii. Next base: position 345,909 of record JAWRVZ010000323.1, read on the forward strand.
CTAATGTCACTGCCCCCCCCCCCCTCCCCAATTCCAAAACAAGACATTTTTAGAGCTTGATTACATAAATGCTTTGTCTATAGCGGGGAGGATGTTTTAAATCTTGGAACGTCCAGGATGTATATGTTACTAAATGTTACTTCAATATACAACCCGAAACTGAATATCTAATGATGTTTTAATATCACGTAGCATGAACTTTAATGCCACGATGTTTGGCAGTCGTTGTTAGCAAGACATTTGGAATATGTTGAATTGTGGTTACTTTGAATGCTTAACTTAAAACCAATGAAATGTGTAATAATGTTATAATATGATGCTGATGCTTGAGGCATTCAGAAGATGTGGAATATTTTATTACTTGATACCATTACTTAAAACCAACAATATATTAATTTCTTATGTTATTTCAGTTTGACACCTTTACTTTTATTTTTATGGAGCATTATAAAATACCGACCATTTCAAAGCAGTTTTACAGTGATAAATAGGAAAATAATTATCAATGAAGCAAACAGAATTCAATTCTGATGTAAAGCACCTAAAAAAAGTCTGTGGTGTCATTCTGCGGAAGTGAGTTCAGTGTTGATTCAATTCAGTTCAATAACTGTGTACAGTTGATCAATTATGAAATTAGTTCAATTCAGCTATAAAGCAGCTCTGCAGAAAACAACAACAACCTCATCGTTCAGCTCAATTTAGTTCAAGTTTGCTTTTCATCCAATAGGTTTGTCTGGAAAGGAACATTATGACATTTACCAGAGACATTTACCAAATTCTGAAAACTGATGATGTGCATGAAAGACTTGGAGAAAAATATAGAGAAGCTATAGAGAAAGTAACAAAATGAGAACAGTGCGTGCATCAGTCTCACTCATCAATATGGCTGCCAGGTGCTCAGGTGGTACAGCGTTTGGCCCTGGCCCGGGCTCATCAATGTGAAGGGCGATTTCATCCTTTTTGCATCTCTCGTCTCTCCCACTTGATTAATTGGGTTACTAAAATGCCGGTGGAATGCATAATGCAAGACCCCCACCACCAACACACAGTCTTTTCTAAATAGGTTTCTTTTTTTTCTTTGAGGCTCTCTCTCCCTCGCTGTCTCTTGCATCCTCAGGATGTGTACCTCCAGCTTATTTGCATATACTTGATATTCATGACAGGCACGGTAGGAGAGAAAAAAGAAGAGGACGAAATATGAAAAACTATTTAACAATAATAATGATGCTGATGATAAAATTAATTACGCCCTGGGATAGTGAGATGGATGGATGATGGGGAGACAGTGAGATGAGAGTTTAATTTAATTCTGCCACCTCATCTGTGTTCAGAGGCGCCGTGGAAAGATCTCACTGTGAAACAAAAGACTTTGATGCACAATATACAATATCACACCATATAAGCTAGATGACATTTTTTAGCACTCATATTCACATTCATATGTGATGAGGAATAAGGAAAAATTTGAAGTAGTTCTCCTTCAGGACTGAATCTTATGTATGTATTTTGAGTGTCATGGTTATTTTCTTTATATATATATATATATATATATATATATACTGAGTTTTTTTAGTGAAGTATTCTAAAAAGAACTGTCAAACTTACATTTTATGATAGTATAGTTTTGGGGAGCAATTAATTAATATCTGATGATTATTGATCTCAGTGTAGTGTGAACGCAATTTAGCAGATCTGTCTAAATTCACAGGCCGACATCACACACAATCCCACTCATTGTCATTAACCTCTTCATTTGAAGAAGGTTTTTAAATTAAACACTAGTATGTCACATGAAAATATATTTTTTTATATAATCACTGAAGCTGTTGCTCAGTTAACATATATATATATATATATATATATATATATAAAACTAAGGCATAGACCTTTCAATTTTAAATTCTGTGTCCTTTTTCTACTCCCTTTCCGTTAAAATTTAAGAACTGAACTATAATTTTAAAGGCATTCTTAATATAATTCTGAATGCCGTACAGGCCTGAACATTACAAGACTCGCGAAATATAAAATGTTGATTTGTTTAGTGACCTTCTAGGCATCCCTTTTTAACAGTCACTGACACACAATCCCCTTTCAGTCATTTCGACTCCCTTCTGCCCCACCTCGACATTTGATTTACATATGATCTTTAAGCAGGCTATGGCTATTAGGTTATCATTCAAATTATTCACTATTCACGTCACATTTTCAGATAGGTCATTCCCTCGTACAAGCCTTAAAGAAATGCACTAGGAAGGAGCAATAAGAGAGAACGAGAGAGGGAAAGAAATAAGGGGAAGGGGGAGAGAAAGAGGGATGAATGCATAAGTAATGAAATAAATTGATTAAGGGCTCCAAAATCAATTGCTTTCCTGCCTGCAATGGAAATCTATAGCTTAATTTAGCATGATGCTGCAAGCCTGTAGTTCAGCAGTAAATAGGGTGAAAGGGAAATGGAATTTAACTGCCATTAGATGAAGTACAGTAATAGGAGTAAAGAGTAAAACAAAGATGAAAGAAGTAGTTAAGGAGGAAGAAAAGAAAATTAGAGGTAGGCGTCTAATAGGGGTGTAACAGTAGACTCTTATCACAACTTGGTTTGAACCATGGAACTGATCTTAACAACAATGTAAAAAGAAGAGATAAACTGTGAACACATTTTTTATTAACATTTCTAAAAAAGAAAACAGAACAGAATAGAAGAAAATAACAGAATGCCTTTCCTGTCATTGCACATTTGAAGTGCAACAAAATTTGTTGTGTAGTCTCTAAAAAAGATGCATTTAATAATTTACCCACATATTAAATTACCCGCATAATTTACCCTAAAAAACAAGAATCTGTTACAGGCTCATGTTCTGTCACAGATTACATACAATTTATGTCAATTTGAGCATACAGCGGGAGTCAATATAGAGTTACTGTCACTATAAATTACCAAACCATGGATGAAAACTCACAACAAAAGGTAAACACACTTTGTGTAGTGCAGAGCAGCTGTCTTGCACTGTATGAAGAGAGTTGTCCATTCTGGTTCCGTTCACACAGTACAGGTATTCCCAGAATAAAGTTGTAAGTCCTCAAAATTAAGAGTTCAGTTAAACATTAAGTTGTCACTCCCATAAATAACTGAACTGTGTGTGAAGTTAACAGTATTAAGGACTCACGCACAGGACTGACAATCGTATTCTGCTGCTGTGTAACCATGGCCTAAATGCAGACTAACAGATTTACAAAAAAGGGCGCCCCAAAGCCAAACACCATTGCATACAGTTAAGAAAGCTGTTGTCCCAATTCAGAGGCTCCATCCTTCAAAGTCCAAGGTTGGACTGAGCGTTGTCAAATGGGATGGTTTAGCCTATGGAGAATTGTTCTTGTGGCCTTGTTGCAGTAACATTTATAATAGACTTCTTGAAAGTCAATGGTATTTTTATTAAACTGTCAAAAAACAAAACATTGATAACAACAAAAAGTGCACATAACAAAAAGTTAAAGTTCCCTTCAATGGGAACTTGAGCTGCATAGAAATTCTAGGGGATTGCCTTGGCATGTAGCCTCGTGAAGCACTGTGAAATCAATCATGCAACTGTGGAATGATCGGCACGGGTTGGTGAAGCCATGATCCAGGATCATAAAGGGGCATCAGAAACAGGAAGTGGCAGCTTTGAGTGTCTTCAGCAAAGCTCTGTGTCGGTTGTGTTGTGTGAAACAAAAGTATATATTTCTCTAGCTAGTTTTCCACATCTTTTATATTAATGGCGAACCAACATGTTTTAGAGTGTGTGCTTCCTCTGTCCCCACTAGTGAGGGCAGGGCTGCACACCTCTTAGATTAGACATGTTTGCTCCCAAAAACAGAAAAAAACAAAAAAAAAAACTAAAGGCAGTATCTAAAACATTTTTGCCGCCCAGGTTTGCTTCCTCAGGGCTCGGATCCTGCTATTGCCAAGATGGGCTCTGCTTTATCTCAGCCCTTATCTAATAGATCTGTTCCTATGCCTGGATCCGGAGTCACGTTCTAGAACGGTTTCTTCCGACCAGGTAGGGGCACTCTGATGCTGCAACGATCCAGCTCTGAGGAGTTGGATGTGTTAGTGTCGAGGCTGGAGAGGAAGTTTCGCCATCTTCCTCCCAGGCCAATGAGGAGCTTGTCGAGGTTGTGAATCTCTCGGTCTCATGACTAAGAATTAAAAAAATGACTGCCGAGACCAGGGACACTAATTCTAATAAATGCATCTGGATGAACGTCTCCTGCGCAATTCCATCCCAGTGTCGGATGTAAATCCCCGGTGTTGCCCACCAAGCCATGCGGGTCACTTTACTCCAGTGGGCAGAGCATATTCCGCTCTAACCTGGAAGTGGTAGGCTTGAGCATCCTACCACCCTACTGCAGGCTTTACAAGCGGAGTTGCTCTGGGACCTTGATGAGGATGAGGGTGAGGGCTCTCTCTCCGGGCCGCTAGGAATTTGGCCTCTTTGAGAAGTTGGCCACTCCAAGAGTATGGCTCTGGCAGCTACGGAGAGATTTTATTTAAAAAAAGAGAAAAAATCTTGATGTCCCTCTCTCACCTTCGGGCCTTTTCAGCGACTCGGTCTGAGGATCTGTCATCGAGAAGTTTCAGGGGGCTTCGTATGGCAGGTGGCCTGGATTCCTTCTCCATGAGGGTCCAGGCCCACTCCACTAGGAGCATGGCTGCCTCCATGGCTATCTATCAGGCTATCCCTTGCTTGTGTTTGTGCTGCGATGGAATGGTCCTTCCCGCACACATTCCAGAGGTTCTACCAGCTTGACCTCTTCTCTGCTCCAGGCATGAGGGTGCTCTCATAGTGAGCTGCGACACACCTGCGGTCGGCGTTACTGAGGTGGTGTTAGCATATCGTTCCCCTAGCGTTTCAACATAGCTCGAGGTCGTATGAAAGGGCTTGTCTTGGGTTATGTATGTAACCTTAGTTCCCTAAGGAGGAACGAGACGTTCCGGTTTCAGGTGCCCTTTTATGATCCTGGATCATGACGTCACCGACCCACGACGATCATTCCACAATCACATGATTGATTTCACAGTGCTTCACGAGACTACATGCCAAGGCATTCCCCTACCGTTTTGACGCTGGGTTTCGTTCTTCCTTAGGCAACTAAGGTTACACTAATATGTACACTAATACATATGTAACTTAAAATGTTTTTAAAAAACAGAAGAAAAAGATTTGTAAGGTTACATATTCAAGTAAGTTTTAACCAACAACACTTACATTTAAAAGTGTAATCCAGCATTTTCTTTAAAAAAATACCTAGCGGTGACCAATAAATCTTGAGACAAGCTAGGCTGTGAAGGATCCTCTCTTTTTATCTTTCGCACCCAGGAGACCACCTATATGTCTCCACTGTGATGCATTCGGCCTTTGAATGCAACCTTCGAAGGATATAGTCTCTGAATTGGGATGCAGTGAAAGCATGAGCTGTCAATAGTTTGCTGGCAAATAAACTGGAATTTAAACAAATTTTACACTCCTGCACTGTGATTTGAGAAATTTTAGTCTCAAGTTTTAGTTATATTGTGAAAATGTTAGGCACATGTAAATACACACCTATTCACACAGTCAATACATTTTTGTCCAATCTCAGAACTGACATTGTCAATACAGTACAAAACTAACCAAAATGGAGTGACAGCTTATCTCTATGGAATGGACAAAATGGATAAATTGTATAAAGGACTGAGAGATGAAAATCTGGAATACACAGATTGTCTGATTTACTCAATCATTTTTGCGCAATACAGTTTTGTCTCTTATAAACTTGATTTTTTTTTTAAACTGATAAGCTGTTTGTTTGCTTTTGTGGAAAGGAAGTTGCAAATCAAAATTGATCAAATTAATTGATAGCTTTTCATTAGCTTCTAAACAGTGTGGTGTGATGCGTGCAGTTCCCATAATGTCATAATGATGCAGCATTAAGTGAACCTATGAATGGGAACATCTCTATTCAACTCAAGAATGATGGATCTGAAGAAGATGGTGTGAGCAGGCCCTTATTAGGTACCGGCTACTTGTCGCTCTAAAGGGTGGTGCTAAGTAGCGTCAGCCAAAGAATTGGCATGATTTAATAAGGGCTTCAGACAATTACCAAATTTGACATTTTTCCCATAGCAACAGGTACTGACACAGGGTTCCATACTGAGACATTTTAAAGGATGAGGGCACATCAGTAGCTTGTCCATGTTGGCATCTGCCTAATTTGGCCTAGTTTCTAAGAACAGAAATACCACAGTTTTATTGAACACAAAATCTGACAACAATTACAAAGCATTTTCTACTCCTTTCGAAAAGCTGGTCTATGAAAAGTAAGCTCCCTATATCTACTCTAATGTTTATGTAAGACAGAAATGCTGCTCTCATGGGTTATATTCATATCATGACAAGTATTTTCAGTGAATTTTGCTTATATGACCTTGAATTTGACATCAATCCTAGATTATGACAGCAACATCTGTTAAATTTAAACACTGTGTGGTTAGCTACATTTTGTTATTTACATGTAGCAACTATCTTTTTATAGCTTCATTTGACAAAACTTTTAATAGGAGGAAATCCAATGCTATAGCCTTTTAACCATAATGAAGAATAATGTGAATACTTGTACTTACTATCATTATCTGCACAGTGCAAACATACATTCACCTTCAAAAATTCTGAAGATCATATGGCTCTATCTAAAAGTGACACTCGCACATCAAATTGAATAAGGGTAACTGTGCAGCAGAGAAATGAAGCAGGGAAAAGACACAACACTCTTTAAGGGACCTGTCATGATAATGAAAACAAATAGCACTCTGGTCGTAGAAGATGCAACTGAGGAGGACTTCATTTGCGAGCCATCTTGACCAGAATTTTTCACCACTTCAGTCATTTTAGGGTTGTTAGTGAGTGACACAAGGGAGAGAGTATATGTGAGAGCAAAGAAAAATGGGAGCAGTCATTGTAATAATTGTTCAGGGTCAGTTATTCCCATGTCAGTGCAATCACTCAGAACCACTGAGCCACAAGTTGGCAGAAATCTGCACATCATCTGTAGAATTTATTTGCAAAAGCCAACCATTTTAGTACTGCACATTTATGTTTTGAAAATCTCTATTTTGAAAATCCCATTGTAACACTATTATTGTGCTCATGACTGCAATATTGTCTAAGGTGACAGAGACACTGTTGTAACATTGGCACAATATCTTCGATTTACAGTGCTCACAAGATGGTAAAATTAACACTATAAGATAGCCTGGCTGTGGCGAGCAAGGCGGGGTCGAGGGACGATGGGAGCGTCACGAGATCCGGTGGCGTGATTGGTAATGAGTAGTGACCAACCAAATTCACGGGTAAAAATTCGCAATTTCACGGAAGGTTTTTAAAAAAACACTCGATTACACGGAAATTTCACGGGTACAATGTTTAGGCACCAATCACTGCAATTAGTCCATCTGCTGTCACACCCGCTGTTTTGTATTCTAAAATACCACTTTTCGACTGTTCACCACCTGTATTAAAAAACAAAAAGGAAACAAAATACGACTACAACGCACGTAGCCACACACTCCGCAATGCCAAGTGACATTAATGAAATAGTTTACAGTTTTTCGTGGCCAAAACTTGGCCGACCAACGTGGTTGCTGACATATTCTGTCGCTGCGGTGCATTGACGCTTGTGTACTGGCTGACACTTCTCTCCACGTCAACGCTGTTCGTTGGTACAGAAAGGTAGCGTAATGCAGCCGGCTCAGCAGAGGAAACCGACTGCTGTTATACTCCTATCCGGCGGAACGTCTTTTGCTGCTGCTTTGTAGGCTGCAAACTCGGCTAAGACGCTACGATCATCTGCTCCTGGTATACTCTTTATCAGTAAAAATATTTATCTTCAATAAAAATTTCACTATTTCACTATTTTTGTTGGGTGTTTTCACGGAAAGTGGCCGATTTCACGGAAAATGTCACGGCCGTGAAATCGTGAATTTGGTTGGTCCCTAGTAATGAGCGCCACCTGTGAGCCATCGGTCTCGAGTCTCATGGAGGAGCGGAGGCATAAAAGGAGGAGCGACGACAGTGTAAGATGAGAGAGGACCAGGCCTGTGTTTGTGTGGGCCAGCACGTTTATAATGTATTTATGTTTTTTTTTCATATCAAAGTTTGTTGAATGTTCACCAGTTCCCACCACCTTCTTCCCTGAACAAAGAACCTTGTTACACTGGCATTGCAAGAAATATATATCTCCAGTATCTTCAAAACTTACCTTTATACTTCCTGATCTTATTTTTCTTTTTTCACTTCTCTTCACAGATTGTTCCTCTGCATTTTCAAACACAAGCAATCTTTATCAAACTTATTATTACCAAGCGTTACTGTCTGGACGTCTTGCATGCATAGGCCCCTTGATGGCCCTATACACCCACTTATATTGCTTTACTAGTTAGGACTGGTTCTGTGGAGGTTTTACAGGTATCGCACATGGGACACTTCATGATGTATTTTCAATCTCAGGTTCAAGTTAGCAGTCAAAAGTTTTTGCCAGTGTTTGCTCCCAAACTCTCTGTCACAACCATGGAGGCCATCTCTGTCTCTTTTACTTTAGAGGCCATTTCTAAGCTCCCTGTTTATAGCTCCCTGCCATCCCTGTGCCCTCTGAGTCCCCTGTTATGGCCGTAGAGATAATCTCTTCCTGTTTTGTCATGGCCACAGAGGCTATCCCAACTTGTTCTATCACATCCACAGATGTCATCGCTAAACTTCCTGTATTTCATACCTATACTGTCATTTCCAAGAGTGCCATCTCAGAGCCCACTGTGTTTTTTTTTCTATTATACTTCTGGCTCTCCAAAGGTCTCCTGTTCTACAGGTTGTGCAGAAGTCTCCTGTTTTTCCAGCTCTCCAGAGGTCTCCTGCTCTACAGTCTCTCCAGAGGTCTCCTGTTCTGCCAGCTCACCAGAGGTATCCTGCACTGCAGGCTCTCTAGGTGTCTCCTGATCTGCCAGCTCTCTAGAGCTCTCACACGCTGCAACTTCTCTAGGTTTCTCATGTTCTGCCTTCTCTATGAGGTCTCCAGCTCTACAGTCTCCTCCTGGAGACCTCCCACTCTGCTGGCTCTCCAGTGTTTTTCCACTCTGCTGGATTCTACTGATGTACCCTAGTCTTCTTTAGTAATTTGCTGTGCTTGGTTTATAGAAGTAAACCTTAATAATGGGGTGATAATTAGTTAAAATTACAACACCAGCAAGTTTATGGGGTAGGAACTGGTAAAAGAACATATGGGTGATCTCAGTTAGGTTTCCATCCATTTATTTTAATGCACATTTTTAAAATGTGTATAAGAAATCTTGAATGAAAACAGTTTAGTTACTAACAAATTCTATCAATGACTTTAATATGAATAAGATATTAACACTTTAAAAGATCCAGACAAAGCATGGTAAAACATGTCTAATTTCTGGCACAAATTAAGCCCTTTAGTAGTTGTGACCGTACACATTATTGTGGTGTCATCTGTTTTGTCAGAATAGTTTTTTCTTTGTCTAGACTCATTGTTCATATGTCACTTATGTTCAGGTGATTGGCTCAAAAAGCTTTATTGTAGAGCTGTGGAGCCATTTGCCATTATGAGCTAAGATGGCAGCTATCTTTTCATATACCTCCAGGCGGTCCTGCAGCATTCAAGCAACTGCCATTAAGAATGGTAACACTAATGGATAACAAAACATTGGTAATAGTAATAGTTCCGTGGACAGTAAAGATGGTGGATTTAGCTTTTGATTTGACCGACTAAAAAAAAGTTAGAATGAATCATTTTCCGATCCCATGTCTCTCCCTTTTCCCATCACATATCAGCTCAGAGTGACATTTATTTTAAACACAAAAATGAATAAAATACGTAAAAGGTGGAAATAACGGGTCTAACTGTCACAAATGCCAATGAGGTTCCCACCAGCGACCACCGGAGGTCGCACTCTCCGGAGTTCTAATTCACTTGGACTACAATTCCCATACACTCACTTTCCTGGACTGATTACACCACACCTGTTACATATTCCCACAGACTATTTAACCCTGGCTACCCAGCAGATCCGTGCGAAGTTTTGTTTGCCCCGGCCACAATTCTGAGCGTTATCTTCACCTGTTTACCTTGCCTGTGTATTGACTGCCTTGTTCCTCGTTCACGATCCTGTTCCGCCTGCCTCCTGTTTGTTGTTCGCCTGTTCTCCGGATTCTGACCGTTTGCTGCATACCCTGACCTTCTGCCTGTTTTTGACCATTCTCTCTGCCCTGCCTTGGATATTGCTGTTTGCCTGGTATTTCGACCTCAGCCTGTTTTGTACCACTCTCTGTTTTTATCATTAAACTGCAAATGGATCTTAACCTGCCTGAGTCCGCGTTACAGAAAACTTCGCCACCTAAAGATCCAGCGGTAGTTCAACACTTGTCCAATGAGCTATCAGCCCAGGCAAACCAGCTGGTGAGTCATCAACAGCAGCTGGTAACATTGACTTCCATGACAGAGGAACTGATAAAGGCAGTGCGTTGCCTTCAGCAACCCATTGCAGCGTCTAACGCATCAGAGAGTTCCTCGAACCCGGTTGTCATGCCGATGAATGCTGAATCCACGCATAGTAATCCCCATCTGGCATTCCCGGAAAAGTTTGATGGTACTTCAACCAAATGCAAAGGCTTTCTCATGCAATGCTCACTGTTCCTGGCCCAACAACCTACCCGTTACGCTACTGACCAGAGCAAGATCTCACTTATTTGCTCATTACTCACTGGGAAGGCTCTGGACTGGGCAACGGCTGTGTGGTATAATCAAATGTCAGATCTAACCTCATATGATAACTTTATCCAACGTATGAGAACTGTTTTTGATCATACAGCAGTCGGTAGAAGCGCTGGGGAACAGCTGCTAACGCTGCGGCAAGGCAACAGCACCGCCATGGAATTCGCTCTGACGTTCCGTACACTCGCTGCACAAACAACTTGGGTAGAAGACACATTAAAAGTACTGTTCCGCCAAGGTCTGAATCCCGAGTTGCAGTCTGAGCTGGCATGCCGAGACGAAGACAAAGATCTAGACCAATTCATAGAGCTGGCTATTCGCATCGACAGTCTGATCCGCTCACGAAGAGCCCACCAAGTGACCTCCGCCGTTCAACTTTCGTCTCACAGTGACAACGTAGAACCCATGCAAGTGGGACAAACTCACCTTACTCCGGAAGAGAGAGAACGCCGATTCAGGAATCACCTCTGCCTCTATTGTGGCCAGGCCGGTCACCTGAGGAACGAGTGTCCCACACGCCTGTCACGGCGATCTTATAGGGTGAGTTTACTCATTTCCGCTTCTTTTCGCAATAAGTGCTTCGATCTACCAGTTACCATTATCCATCAAGCACAAACCATCCAATCTAAAGCACTGATAGACTCTGGGGCCGCAGGAAATTTTATTGATGAGGAATTGGTGCGTCAATACCGCATCCCACTAATCCCGTGCAAATCTCCCTTGGCAGTGGCAGCGCTAGATGGACGACCTCTGGGGACTGGTCGTGTACTACACACCACCACCGACTTAGAACTTCAAGTGGGTGCCTTACACACCGAAATCATCCGCCTCTTCGTCATTCACTCCCCACACAACCCTATCATTCTGGGCTTCCCATGGCTACAGGTCCATGATCCACAAATCTCCTGGCAAGAGAGAGAAATAACCCGATAGAGCTCTGACTGCCAGACCAAATGTCTTACTAGCAACCGTCTCACACCCATCAGAACGACAGTCATGGCCAACACCTCTACCACCGTGCTCGGCATTCCGGGGGCATATGCTGATCTCCAGGAGGCCTTCAGCAAGATCAAAGCATCAGAATTACCACCTCACCGAGCCAACGACTGTGCCATCGACTTACAACCCGGTACATCACCTCCCAGAGGCCGCATCTTCCCACTGTCTGAACCTGAGGATAAAGCCATGAAGGCATACATCAAAGAGGAACTGGAGAAGGGGTTCATTCGACCCTCTACCTCTCCTGCAGCTGCAGGTTTCTTCTTTGTGGGGAAAAAGGATGGGGGTCTTCGGCCCTGTATTGACTATCGTGGGCTTAATGAGATAACGGTGAAATTCAGGTACCCCCTTCCACTGGTCCCTGCTGCATTGGAACAGCTAAGGACCGCCAAGGTCTTCACCAAGTTAGATCTTCGCTCCGCATACAACCTGATCCGTATCCGAGAAGGAGACGAATGGAAGACGGCTTTCTCCACCAACAATGGTCATTACGAATATCTAGTGATGCCATTCGGACTCTCCAATAGCCCTTCAGTGTTCCAATCGTTCATCAATGACATATTCCGAGATATGCTGAACCAGGGCCTAGTCGTATATATCGACGACATTCTGATCTACTCAGATTCTATGGAGGAACACATCCAGCAGGTACGCACAGTTCTACAACGTCTCATCAAACATCAACTCTACGCCAAAGCTGAGAAGTGTGAGTTCCATCAGTCATCAATATCCTTCCTTGGGTACATCATAAGTCCGGAAGGAGTCGCTATGGATGAAAAGAAAGTGCAAGCTGTCCTGAACTGGCCTCAACCCACTACCATAAAGGAGCTACAGAGATTTCTTGGTTTCTCTAACTTCTACCGACGATTCATCCGAAATTTCAGCTCCGTTGCCGCCCCGCTTACAGCCATGACCAAACGAGGTACCCCCAAACTCCAATGGGGTTCTGACTCTATCCAGGCGTTCGAAGAATTGAAGAAGAGGTTCACATCTGCCCCCATCTTGCATCATCCTGACCCCAGCATACCCTTCATAGTAGAAGTTGATGCATCCAACACTGGAATCGGAGCTATTCTGTCACAACGGCACGGTACGCCACCCAAACTCTTTCCTTGTGAGGCTCAAAGAACACCAAGGCAGACGCACTCTCACGACAGCACGATTTCACCCATCTGAACCCCCACCCAGACCCCATCATCCCAACCTCACTCATTCTGGCACCAGTTCAGTGGGATATCATGACTGAGGTCACCCGAACACATGCACAAGACCCACCCCCGGCAGAATGTCCGGTAGATCGGACTTTTGTGCCTCCGCAACTCAGGGAAAAGGTAATGCGTTGGGTACACTCGTCCACCAGCTCGGGTCACCCAGGGATTGCAGCTACAATACGTCTGATCCGAAACCGATTCTGGTGGGACACAGTACAGGTAGACACCACTAACTTTGTAAATGCTTGTCAGACATGTGCAGCCGCTAAGACACCCCGACAACTACCCGCAGGACTATTGCAACCACTGCCCATCCCACAGCGACCATGGTCCCACATAGCCATCGATTTCATCACCGACCTGCCAGTCTCTCAAGGTAACACCACCATCATCACTATCATTGATCGATTTTCCAAAGCTTGCCGTCTAATATCTTTGCCTAAGCTTCCCTCAGCTCTGGAAACAGCCGAGCACTTGCTCCATTATGTATTTCGCTACTACGGACTACCCGAGGATATTGTCTCAGACCGAGGCCCCCAATTCACATCCAGGGTGTGGACCGCCTTCTTCCGATTGCTCAATGTCAATATAAGCCTCACCTCAGGATATCACCCCCAATCCAATGGACAAACCGAACGTCTGAATCAAGAAATCACCAAATTCCTCCGTATATACTGCCAACAGAACCAAAATGACTGGAGTCGATTCCTCCCCTGGGCCGAGTATGCTCAGAACTCCATCCGCAAACCTGCCACCAACCTCACACCCTTTCAGTGTGTTCTGGGATTCCAACCACCGCTGTTTCCATGGTCAGGTGAACCGTCCGAGGTGCCAGCCATCAATGACTGGTTTAAACGAAGCGACGCGGTATGGAATCAAGCACACGTCCATCTCCAACGAGCAGTGAACAGGACCAAAGCCCAAGCAGACCGTCACCGACGTCCTCAACCGAACTACACACCGGGACAATGGGTTTGGCTGTCAACTAGGGATCTACGCCTACGGCTACCATGCAAGAAACTCAGTCCCAGGTATGTGGGTCCATTCAAGATTTCTAAACAAGTTAATCCAGTGTCTTATCGTCTTGAACTTCCTGCCACTTACCGCATCTCTCCTACATTCCATGTATCCCTACTGAAACCGGCCGGTGGTCCGAGGGTGGAACCAGAAGGCAGTGACCCAGGCCCCCCACCCTTAATCGTGGAAGGCGAGGAGGCATTTCAAGTGCGAGGTTTGCTAGACTCCAGACGTCGGGGGCGCCAGATCCAGTATCTGGTGGACTGGGAGGGGTACGGCCCGGAGGAAAGATCCTGGGTCAACACTGATGACATCCTGGACCCCAATCTCATCAATGATTTCCATAGCACTCACCCGGAAAAACCGGCCCCTCGACCACGAGGAAGACCCCGACGTCGGATGTGCTCTCGCGTCAGGAGCCGCTCGCAGGGGGGGGGCTCTGTCACAAATGCCAATGAGGTTCCCACCAGCGACCACCGGAGGTCGCACTCTCCGGAGTTCTAATTCACTTGGACTACAATTCCCATACACTCACTTTCCTGGACTGATTACACCACACCTGTTACATATTCCCACAGACTATTTAACCCTGGCTACCCAGCAGATCCGTGCGAAGTTTTGTTTGCCCCGGCCACAATTCTGAGCGTTATCTTCACCTGTTTACCTTGCCTGTGTATTGACTGCCTTGTTCCTCGTTCACGATCCTGTTCCGCCTGCCTCCTGTTTGTTGTTCGCCTGTTCTCCGGATTCTGACCGTTTGCTGCATACCCTGACCTTCTGCCTGTTTTTGACCATTCTCTCTGCCCTGCCTTGGATATTGCTGTTTGCCTGGTATTTCGACCTCAGCCTGTTTTGTACCACTCTCTGTTTTTATCATTAAACTGCAAATGGATCTTAACCTGCCTGAGTCCGCGTTACACTAACGGGTATTTAATAGTCAATTCAAGTCACCTTTATTTATATAGCACTTTTTGCAATAGAGATTTCTATCAAAGAAGCTTTACTGAGATAACAGGAAAATAATAGGGTGTAAGGTTGGGCTTTAGGAATAGGGACAGTATAGTACCAAAAAGGCAGTAAAAAACATTTATGATTTTACTATATTTAATATACAGTACACGGAGAATGTATATGTTTTTATGTTGTTGATATTATATTGCATATTGTTTTAGGTGACAAATAGGACTAGGTGTAAATAACATCTAACATTATTTAAACTGCTAAACATTTTATCCATGAACATGGCTGAAACACATTCTTGGCTCTGTTTCTGTTGTTACTTGTTACTGCTTCCCATTCAACATTTGTAGTCCTTACCTGTGTTGATTTGTCCAAATTGTTCCCAGTATATCTTAGCTTTGTGTTTCCCATTGTTCTTAGTCAGTCACTGAATGAACGTGAAAGTAATGTTACTGGATGTGTCTTGGATTTTCTTATTCTCTGTGTTCCTTGGGTTTATTGATCTTGTTTTTTGTTAGTGCAAAACCCGCTTTGCCCTTCAATCCTTGTCTCTTCCCATGAAAATCTGTCCCACGCAATGGCAACTTTTTAAATAAAAAACAAAGTATGTATAATTAAAGACAAAATATTTTTGGGGAAAAAGTGAATACTACAGAAATAACCAGTTTAATTGTTGTAACTTTGTTGTGCCTTGCTACACTAAATAAATACATCCTTCGGCAGCGTCAAATTGATTAAAGTTTGCTGTTGTTTTATTCCATATCTTTATTTGAGCTGTCCTCCACTTTACTTTATCTATATCACTATTTTTCCTTTACATCCTGTTGCTTTTGTTTTGGGAATAGAGTCAATTGAACTATTATCCTGCTATGGATAATAAGAAGGTACACTTTCCCATAACACCTTTTTTTATTCCAATTCATTCTTCAGCTCTCCTCTGAAGATGCTTTCATCTCCTTCATCCCCCCAGCAATTCTTGCGACTAACAGCTTCCTTTCTTATCGCTTTCCCTGCCTCCCATCCTCTCTCTCTCTTCCTCTCTCCACCACCCTCCTTTTCTGACTTACACTTCATCCTTCAAGTGCAGCAAGCCCATCTTCCCCATCAAGACATACAGCACATCTGCATTTGCGTCACGTGCCCACCAAAGGTTACATGGTCCACTTTCTTATCAGCAGCAGGCATTCTGGGATATCAGGATGCTCGGGAGCTTGAGAGCTATCTCTGCCCCCCTTCTCCCCTCTCTACCTGCATTCTGTTGACTGCTAGAAAAACGACCCCCGGTGACCTTGTTCTTTATTTATAGCCCCCACCAATGCTCACCCACCCCCTCTCTCTACATCAGAAGCTTCAAAGTGATCTCTCACTGCATAAAAACGAGAGAGAAAGAGGATGATGGGGGGGGGGGGGGGATTGGAGGAAAGGAAGCAGGAGGTATGGTGAAATCAAATAAGACTGGGCAAGAGTAAGTCATGAAGGAAAAGTGCCATCAACTTTATTCCCACCACTTGCCTGATACACCAGACAACAGATCAATACCTTGTTGTTATCCCTGCACCCACCCACTCACAAGCAATGCACAATCCACCTACATGCCCTATTGCTCGAGAAGGATAAGGGTATGAGTGGGGAGCGGGGGATACGTTTGACAGAGCCATCATGAACTAATTCATTTTAGATCAAGCCAACCCCTCCATTATGGCATAACATGCTCAAGGTTAAATTTAGACAGGGAAGGGTTTTATATCCTGGTCTTGGACTGCACAAGAACTGCACATTTTGGATGTCTAGCTTATTACCACACGTGAAGTATTTCAACAGGGAAGTTGAGAAGCATTAAATACATAACAAATCAAATGGTTCTAATCACTGCCATTGATTATAATGTTAAATACATAATGTTATATATATATATATATATATATATATATATATAATTTACTTATTAACAGCTTTTAATGTAGCTCATCAAAATTATTTTTTAAACCCTTATGTACAGACAAACAAGAGAAAGAAAATAATAAAATGCGAAGTAAAATACGTGTAAAATATTCCAAAATATTTATTCACTTGAATAAAATCAAAAAATACATTACTACTTAATATAATTTGTGAAATAGTTTGGAGGAATGTAAATAAAAATTCTACCCTGAAATACTGTGCATGATATGGAATTTTAAGGTACCTTGTTCTTTTAAATTATCATGGATTTCCTCCATATTGTGGTTATATCAAGTAAGTACTCATACTAAATAAAGCCTTTATTATGTTTATTAAAATTTTAACATTTCTAAATACAGTGTATACTCACCAGCCACTTTATTAGGTACACCTCGCTAGGCTGCTGGGTTGGACGTATTGGGTCAGATTGACATGATAGCATCATGCATTTGCTGCAGATTTGTCAGCTGCACATCCATTAATTTGACATTGTTAGCACAAGTGTTGTCTTTTTTTCTCGCATGCTTGTACCTTTTACAAGTCCATCAAAAAGCTGTAGTGAGTTGGATTAGTCAACACACACAGTGATCCATGTCATCTTCTCCAGTTATTGTCAGTTAAACTCCCTACACCACATGTATAGCATAGCTTTCTCTGTCAGATGTATGGGTTTCACATATGATATGCAGGGAGATAGTCAGGCTGATGGAGAAGATTTCAGAATTAGAGACACACATACCAACTTTAATCAAGGATAGTAAGAATGCAAGGGCTTTAGATACTGCTTCAGATCTGACTAGCTTAGTGAACTTTGAACATTGTTCGGTCCTGGTTATAGAGCCCCTGCAGCAGGGCAAGTGGGTTACTGTGAGATGGCATAGTTGTGGGACAAAACACAGCTGTTTCGATTAGAACATCAAACAGGTTTTCTCCACTCAGTGATGCACCCAATGAGAATCCTGTTGAAAGTGCCCTAGTTATCGGCGATTCTATTACATGGAATATAAAAATAGACGCCAGCCACAGGTTTACCGGGAGTGTGAGAGTGTCTGAGATCAAAGCAAATTTGACAGTGCTGGCTAATGCTATTCGTAAAGATTATTTATTCACGTTGTCGCTAATGATGATCACTAAAATTAACATTTAAGAAGTGTGTGAACACTGTCAGACACTGTAATAATCTGGCCCCCTTCCTGTTTGCTGGAGGGATGAGATACTTAGCAGACTGTCCTCACTCAATGGCTAGCTGTTGCACGCAGAATAATTTAGGGTTCACAGACAATTGGAATATTTTTTGGGGCAGACCTGATTTAAAAGTCATTTAAAAGAGATGACATTCATACCTCCTGGGGTGGTGCCACTCTTTTCTTTATTAGCAAAATCATTTTTCTTTGCATTTTGACAGACCCCAACACTTTCATGTGGTAAAGAAGGACATCTTGAACCACCAACTGTTGTGACTGCACTGTGATCAACCAATGGTTGATGTAGTTCAAAATGCGAATGCTTTGAAGGTGCAGAGGTGCCAAAGCTGACATGGACATTTGTGTCCTTGAGATCTATCATCACAAATCAGTCCTCAGATCTGATCTGTGGGATGATCTTTCTCAAGGTTACGATCTTGAACCAAGATGTTAGTTGCATGACTAATTGATTGAGCAGATGCATGTCCAAAATGTGACAAAACCCCCATTCTTCTTTCTAACGATAATGTAATGGCTGTAAAACCTTGATTCTTTGTCTGGGATTTTTTACTTCTTGTTCCATAACTAGAGCCTGCTCAGGGGCCATAGTACTGTGTAGAACCCCCCAAAACCAGGACGGGCAAGCCCCGAACTTGATAGAATGACCTTTTTAAACAGAGCACAGGACTCGTTGAGAAATATTCAGCAGAAGCTTCCACACTGCCAGAAATTCTACCAAGGGAACCAGTCTTTAAAAACTGGCCTCTGGTGTTACTTCAGCAATCAGTTCGGTGCCCTGAACCAGCGAACCGGCAGAGAAAAGCTGAATTGAAGGCTCTTGTGCCACTAATTTTCCAGAAGGAGACACTGAGACTAGCGCTCGTTGGGGACCACTGTGCCTTGATGCACGCGAGGTGGCAGGGTTAGCAGGATGGTCCCTTGAGGGCACAGAGGAAGAGTAGACACCATATATCGAGGTGAAAACCGCTTTTCCTTGATGCAGACTGCCTTCACATGTCTGACGTTCATGGTGTCAGGACCTTTTCCCCGACGCCTTCTTGTCAATGATGACGGTCGTCAGATCCGTCCGACCCCTAGAAGGCTATGGGTAAGAGATCTAGTCTCCTGGTCTCTCGGTGGTGAATTTAGGGATGATGCTTGCTAATGTCTGCAGGTAATTACCTAGAATATTATCTAACGCTTGATAATCACTCTGTCAAGTCTTCATCGTCTGTTAGGAACCTGTTTGTTATCATTGATACTAATATTTCACATGAAAGTCACAGCGTCTCAATGCAGCTCGAGTTTGCTTGACAGGAAAACCTCAGGTTACGTCTCAGCCTGTGATTGACTTGCTGCAGCCAGTAAGAAGCTAGTGCTGTTCCTAGGGGGCGTTCCCACAGCATCTCATTTCCTCTTCAGGGATCCAGGGTTACAGTTGTAACTAGAGATGATTCCTGTTCTTAGCTGACAGGAATGTCAGCCTTTGTGGCCTTTTGCTACTGTAGTCTATCTTCTTCAACATTCAACTTGTTGAATTTCAGCAGATTGTCAATGTCTACAGTAAGTTGCTGCCATTTGATTGGGTATGTGGCAAGAAGGATGTGACAGACAGCTGTGGGAACAGAGCGATGCCTGTGGTGCGTCATTAATGAGCATCAACTGCATGCCACACCATTCTCGAGTAACACAGAGGTATAACGGAGGAATAATGATAGCGCAAGATAAGAGAGGACCAGGCCTGGGACATTTATGTAGGTGTTTCATTATGTTTATCTGTGGCAGATGTCTGTGAGGGTCTGCCGCTGTACTTTTGTTTTGCTAATTTATTTCTGGTTTAAAGTTTATGTTGAATGTTTTCTGGTTATGCCTGAACTATGAACATTACTACAGTAACTTTTGGCATTTTATTGTAGTCACAGCTAATTCTCTGTTTATAGATTTTTTTTTTTTTACTTAAAGAATAAAATAAAATTACATAGTGAATCTTTAACAAGCAATTGAATAGTTGTACCTAACAAAATGGCTGGTGAGTTTATATTGCTCTATGGTCTATTATTTAAATGAGTCAACACACAGTAAATAGAAAAATTAATGAGGTATAGCGCTTTTCCATGTACTGCTGTACACCCAAAATGCTTTACAATAATATCAGAGGTGTCTCCTCAACCACCAGTGTGCAGCATCCACTTGGATGATGCAACAGCAACCACATTGCACTTACCACACACAAGCTAGGTGGTGAGGAGAGAGAGAGTTATAGAGCCAATTGAAAGCATGGGGATTATGATTAGGAGGCCATGATTTATAAGGGCAAATGGAGGTTATTTTGGCCAGGACACCAGGGTAACCCCTACTCTTTACAAGAAGTACCATTGGACAGAGCTTACCATTTTGGACAGAGCTTAGTGTCCCCGATACTATACTGAGGCATTAGGAGCCACAAAGACCACAAGGTGAGCACCCCCTGCTGACCTCACTAACACCTCTTCCAACAGCAACGTAGTTCTCCCAGGACACCATCCAGGTACTGACCAGGTTCAACCCTACTTAGCTTCAGTGGACAACCAGTCTTGGGATACAGGGTGAGATGGCTGCTAGGTTTGTGATGAAGATATTTAAAAAAAGATTTCCTTGGACCAACCAGTCACTAGATGTGCAAGAAACCAGTTGGTAAAAGTGCACACAGTGTAAGGGAGTAAGAAACAGAGTCAAAGGAAGAGATCAGCGTCATAAATGTAGGTGGAGCTTCAGTATAACTTCAGCTGAGTTCATGGCGAGTGCCTGAAACATATTGCAATAATCACCCCACTTCCACCTCATCCTTTAACACACACAAACGGCAATTTGAAATAAAGATTAACTACAAATACAGACTCCACCCTCCCTCAGAGCCTCTCTTTCTACTTTTATTGAGAGAGCTGGGATGAACAGTGCCTTTGGGAGTCTCTGGACAATTTTTATATAGGATTAGAAAACAAAAATCAATATTTAATTATCTGTGAACCTTTTGTGTCACTGCATCAGAGCTGCGGTGGTTGGACCTGTTTGGTAACTGAGAGAGTGGTTAAAAAGCCAGTATCTTATTAAGGATCTCTCATTGCACTGTAATAAAAATGTAGCTTGTGAGGTAAAATAATTGCGTGTGTGTGTGTGTAGGTTCCTAGGTAAAAAAAAATACAAATATGCCCTCTAATAGGGTTCCAATGAGTAATTCTTTCTTTCAATAATTCCAGTTTAATGATGAAATATATTGTCTAAATGCTTACTTGTAAAAGTTGGGTTGAACAAAAAAGTATGTTTAGTTTAATTAGGCTTATTTTATTATTTCTATTTAAGCATATTACATATTTAATAACCTTAACTAAGCCCCTAACATTTTAATTAGTCTCTTAGGAGGAAATATTAATTGTGCATTGTGTTTATTAAATTGTTATATTATACATCAATTCTAGTATGAATATATCATTATGTTAATTAAATACTAAATACAATTATCCTATTTATTGATAAATGATAGAGTAAATGATATTCTCTTCTATACATCTCCTATACATTTCTTTCTTTCCTATTGTTACGCACCCCTCCCACTTTTAGGTCTAGGAGTTTTTTTAGAGGAAGCGTAACCAATTTTGGAGAGAGAGAGAGAGAGAGAGAGAGAGAGAAGACTTCCGTCTCCAGGTCCCAAGGCAAATACACCGAAACAACTTCAAAATGAAATAGATAAATGTTTATTGATACTGCGTGGGATAATATACACAACCAAATCTTCAGGAGGGGAGAGGCCAACACAACAAACAAAACAGGGTTCTTACTAGGACTTCTGTTGCTAACTTACCTACCAAAATCTCAAGGAAAAGAAAGAAAAGACAAACAATAACCTAGCTCCCTCTCTAACCAAACCCAGGAAAAAACGTGATTAAAAAGAAAATGAAGCATCCACCTCCCTACAAAAAGTTCCCACTTAACAACTCTCAAAGAAAGTGATAACCGACCAACAGTAATGAACTCACAAAAACAAACAAACAAAAAGAAGATGATAACTCTGGCGTTTCTGACACTTGTAACACACAGGTTAAACACAGAGCTTAGAGCTAAAGATACACACACGTAGCACTTGCACTGAAACACAATTCAGATTGTAGCTCCACTAACACCAAAAACTCATAGCGCACACATAAACGCTGAGACCAGAAGCTGGCCGTCTCTCTCGGAGAGGAAAGCCTCCGTCTCTCTCTCTGGGCTGTACTTTACTGGGTTCTTTTATGCTCCACTCAATGAAGTACAACAGGCATCAGGTGGCACCCATCAGCCTTTTAGGGAGACACAGTAGGCGGAGAAAGAACCTGGAACACAACATTCACAGGAAAACAGTATCCATTTCACACAATTTAAATAAAATAAATACTTGCGTCCTCAGGGACGTAACACTATCTATCGGTTTCTCTTTCACTTTATCTGATTCTCCCCTTCATTACTTTCTTTTTACTTCTGTCACAGGTGGCATAAATGGATATTCTATATTTGAATATATAATTATATAAATACATCATATATATATATATATATTTGGCAATCAAAAATGGTGCTTTGGGGACTGGATAAAATGACATTGGGAGGACATTACTATAATTACGGCAATCATAACCTTACTTATTTATATAAGATTATATATTTAGTACCCCACAAGTAATAGAGTTATAGTGAACATAATTCATCACTCATTGCACAACAATGATGACTGCATTTTGTAATTCATCGCATCACAATGTAATTCACAATCGCTATTCGCCAGTCCAGTCACCTCAGCTCTACATTTCACAGAATCCCCCTGGCTCACACCTGCTCACACTCTACACTCACCACACCTGTATGCAATCAGCATAGTATATAAGCAATCACTCAACAGTTCACCCACGTCTGGTCTTGTTTTTCAATTCTGAACTACATATATGACTACCTGCCTGAAAAACAGTTACCAGTGTGATACTCGTCACAACTCATCTGCTTTTCGTCTTCTTCAGTCATCTGTCTGCATTTACTGGATCTTCAGGCAAAAACTTCAGCAAACAGAGAAGAACTGTCATTACCACCTGCATCACCAAACATCCCTCTACTCAGTCAATCACCAGACCACCTTCGCTAGTAATCTGGTTCTCTATTCAATAAATATATTGCGTTTGTATTCTTCTGTTTCATGACACAACATCAAGCTTTCATTTATATAACAATGATAATAACCTGATTGTAATAGAATGGTTTGGACTTTATTTTACAGTATGTGCACTTAGTGTACAGAAAATTGCTTTCTGTATTCCTCAAATTTACAGTAAAAGAGTGTGGCAAGCAGGGCGGCGTCGAGGGACCGTGAGAGCGTCACGAGAGCCGGTGGCGTGATTGAGAATGAGCGACACTTGTGAGCCACCGGTGTCTCTCGTCTCACGGAGGAGCGGAGACTTAAAAGGAGGAGTGACGACAGTGAAAGCGAGAGAGGACCAGGCCTGGATTTTATGTTGTGTTTTGTGTGGGCGGCGGTCGACCACGAGGGGCCGCCGCCATTACTTTCGTTTTGTACTTATGGTTTATTTTGGAATTAAAGTCTGGTAAATGTCTGCCGGTTCCCGCCTCCTTCCTCCCTGAACGTTCAACATTATTACAAAGAGTTTTACTGTTGTATCACTAAGTGTTTCAGTTTTTTGTTCTGTCCTAGCCTTACACCATTTTCTCTTTGCGCTAGATTTTTTGTGTTTTTAGAAATCAACTTTGGAGAGGGGATCTTATGGTTTTCTTATCTTAGTACCTGATCTTATGGAGTGGTCTCCTTGTGGTGAGACTATACGTAACATAAAGCTCTGCATTAGCATTCGGGTTCCCGGAATGGTGTTAAGGTCTAACTAGTAGAACCAAATAAAGGTGTGCATTGAGGACCAGCCTTTCCACATTACAATTTCTGTAAGAAAAAACTCTCCTAGTTCTCTCCTTGGAAACTCTGAAGAAGGCAAACAGCTGATCTAATTTAAGCCACAGTTCAGCTATGTGGATGTAAGTCTCCGCTTCAAGGCGTACAGTTTCTCTGTCGAGGGAGCTCTGGAGTGGAGGACGGTCTCAACAACCTTAGTTGAGAGAGCAGATTATATGAGCTGGACCCGCTCAGAAGCCATGCCCATAGTTTTAACAGTTCTGGGCAGGTATGGTCTATTGAGGGACAGGTTCCTACTTATTGGACTCTCCCATGGAGTTCTGTCAACAGCGGTGCGATCAAGGTGAGATGGACATTGTCCCAAACTTTTCCACCTTGGCTACGTCTAACCAAAACCGTCTACTCTGAACCAAAGCATCCAGTCCAAGATGAGCTGGGTGCATGAGGAAGAACCATAGTGGAAAGTGAGAGGTCTATGAAGACACAAACAGACCCTCTTATGGCATATCTGCTCCACCACTTCTGGGTGGAACCTACCCTTTCCAAGGCATCAGCCCTTGCCTCAACAGCTTGTCTGCTCCTATGTTCTGGGTCCCCAAGATACAGGCTGCCTGAGCAGTTTCCCTGAGACCACTGGAGGATCTGATCTGATTTATGTAGTCAACTGATGATGAACATGATGGCTCTTGAGGTCTGGGAGAAAGGCTCTGAGAGCCAGAAGGACAACCATCATTTCTAGGATATTGATAAGCCAGGAATGCTGGTGTGCCCTTCACAGGCCTTGTGGTGAGTGATCCCCAAGGAAGACATCTGCCGACAGCAAATTGCAACTACATGGAACTCCCAGAATGGTTCCAGGCGTGTAGGTACCCTCTCATGAACTCGATTGTGTGAAATGTGTTGCCCATCTGCTTTGTGAGCCACCACTGTATGGGCCTCATGTACAGAAGACTGAACGGATAACTTTGGATGCTGCTGTCATAAGGCCCAGTAGTCTCTGGAACTATTTTACAGTACATTTCCTCACTGGTCAGCAGCCATATCACCCTGTAGACATTTGGCATGCTCTTATACCTTCATGGTTCATGTCGTCATCCCGTGCTTCCGGAACTTGAGAAATCCCCGCAATAATGATCGCAATTGAGCCTCAGCTGCAGCAGGACCGAAACTGCGAGCATGAACAGTCTTCTCGAAGACTGTCAGACAGGATTGGCAACTACAGTCGGTGCCCTCGAGCGCGGACCATGCAACACACATACACATTTCGCTCAAGCGCTTGTTGAAGACACTAAAGCATGCAGAGCATGGTTTTTCACCTGATCTCGGCACCCCAGTGTGGAGCTCAGGGAAAGAAAGAAAGAAGGGCTGCACAAAACTGGCGTAGAATGACTCGCGGGAGCGCTATTCAGACGGCAGGGCCGATCGAATCCCACGCGCTTCCACAGCCGCTTCCCTCGCTGGAAGGGAGCGCGAGTCATAACTGCCGGCAGCTCGTCATACGCGGCACAGATAGGTGAGCGAGCCATACAAACAGTCCCCTGCACGCCTAGTTTTGCGGAGAGCACGTGCGTTCACCCGCGATGAGGAGAGGGAGAGAAAGTGTTCTCCCGCGAAAGCAATTCAAAGCGAGCGCAGCATCGAGAGAGAAGCGCTTGCTACGCACACAAACAACCTCCTCGAAGGTTGGCGTGCACACTCCTCACCCGCTTCAATTCTATTATAACACATATCTCGCATGTATCATCAGGTGCCCGAAACGCTGACACGGATGAATACAACGAACGTGGTTTCCTTGCTGACCAACGTGACACACAATCGCTTAGACAAGCTGTCTCCCTGAAGATATGAAGAGGATGACTTACTGATTGTGTGCTCCTTTTATACCTGCAGCCGCACCCGTGATGACGTCATAGGCAGCTGGCAGCCATTGTCAAGTTCATTGACGTGATTAGATATTTTGCTTAACACTCCTGTCACACCGAGGGTGTTTCCCCATAGCGACCCCTAGGGGACGCAGCATAGAGTTCCCTTCGAAAGGGAACAAGGGTTCATAAGATTTCCCATCAAAACTCTAAGCTCCTATTGGTTCACAGGACACTTGGAGCTGTGAACTCTACAGAATTGAAAGGGCAAGTCACAGTTCCCCTCACTCCCTTCTACCTATTTTTCCTGGTTGTAGTTCCCTTTCAGGGAACTCGAGCTGCGTCAAAGCGCTAGGGGAAATAGCCTGACGTCAGTCACGTGAAGATCTGTGCAACCAATGAGAGACGAACGCGTGTGAATGCGTCACCACCGGCGCGTGCCGGTGACGTCATGAGAGAGCATAAAGCGCGCCCGAAACCCAGAAGCGCCAGCTCTGAGTGTCTTCAGCAAAAAGGGTGATTTGAGGGTTTTCTTTAACACTAAGACGGCTAAGTCGAAGCGGTCCTGACGCCAAGCCGCAACAAGGTGGTGTCTCCCGTGTGCAGCTCCAGAGGCAGCCCTCCACGGGAGAACCACCCCCTCTAAGGAGGGTCCTAGAGCATTCCACCCGAGTTTCAGGAAGCCCCGGCTCAGTGGTGAATATGTTCACAGTACCAGAAACCAGCCCCGGGAGGCTGGTTCCCTTAGTAGAGTTCCAGGCTGCGTGGTCATGGCTACCGGGTATCTCTCAGAGGGTCCTGCGCACGGTAACCTCCGGGTATGACATCCAGTTCGAGGTTTCTCCACCCCGGTTCTCGGGGGTCCTACAGTCTGTGGTAGGCCCCCAGCAGGCTCTGGTCATGGAACAAGAAGTAGACACTCTGCTGGCGAAAGGGGCCATCGAGTATGGACCCCTCGCGGACAGCAAGTCCGGGTTCTACAGCCGGTACTTCATAGTTCCAAAGAAGGATGGAGGGTTGGGGCCCATTCTGGATTTGGGTCTCTTAAATCGCACAGTCAGGCATCTAAAATTGAAAATGCTGACGCTCAAGCAGATCGTAGTGCAGGTCAGGTCCGAGGACTGGTTTGTCACAGTCGACCTCAAAGACGCATATTTCCACGTCTCCATCCTTCCGCAACACAGGAAGGTCCTGAGGTTCGCCTTCGGTGGGAAGGCGTACCAGTATCGGGTGCTTCCTTTCGGTCTGGTGCTCTCGCCCGCACGTTCACAAAGGTAGTGGACGCTGCTCTAGCTCTGCTACGGTTACAGGGCATTCGTGTCTTAAATTATATCGACGACTGGCTTATTCTCGCCCAGTCGACGCAGTTAGCAGCACAACATCGAGATGCTGTG
The DNA here is from genome assembly GCA_037043235.1 of Rhodeus uyekii. Classification (NCBI taxonomy): domain Eukaryota; kingdom Metazoa; phylum Chordata; class Actinopteri; order Cypriniformes; family Acheilognathidae; genus Rhodeus; species Rhodeus uyekii. The sequence continues at coordinate 373,200 of JAWRVZ010000323.1, forward strand.
CTCGCACACATGAAGGAGCTGGGGTTAAGGCTGAACACCAAGAAGAGTGCACTTTCTCCCGCACAGAGAACCACTTTCTTGGGCGTCATTTGGGACTCAGTGGCCACGTCTGCTCGGCTCTCCCCCGAGTGCATCCAGGTCATTCGTTCAGCCGTCAAGAGCATCAAGCTGGGCCAGCCACTCACAGTGAAACACTTTCAGAGAGTGGTAGGGCTCATGGCAGCGGCTTCCAGCATTATCCCACTGGGCCTGCTGTACATGAGACCCCTGCAGTGGTGGCTAAAAACCAAGGGGTTCTCCCCGAAGGGAAACCCGCTTCGCACTATCAAGGTCACGGGGTAATGCCTACGCACCCTGAGTATGTGGAAGAACTCTTGGTTCCTGTCTCAAGGCCCTGTGTTGGGGGCTCTTGGTCGACGAGTGACTCTCTCGACAGATGCTTCCCTCTCAGGTTTGGGAGCGGTCCTGAAGGATCGCTCCTCACAAGGTCTGTGGAGCAGTCGACACCAGACCTGGCACATAAACATGCTGGAGTTACTGGCGGTCCGCAGAGCACTCTGTTCCTCCCGGACCTTCGCGATCACTATGTCACTGTTTTCACCGACAGTATGACGGCAGTCGCATATAGCAACCATCCGGGGGGTCTGCGTTCGCAACCATAGTACAAGATGGCGCGACAGATCCTCCTCTGGGCCCAGGGCGGCCTACATCCCGGGGGTCCAGAATGTGGGAGCAGACACCCTATCGAGACAGGGGCCAAGGCCAAGGGAATGGCCCAAGAGCAGATTTGGGAGAGATACGGCAAGGCACAGGTGGACCTGTTTGCCTCCGTAGAGAACACTCACTGCCCTCTGTGGTTTTCGCTAACCCATCCAGCGCCTCTGGGGCAGGATGCCATGGTACATGCGTGGCCGAGGTTACGCCTGTACGACTTTCCCCCGATCACTCTGCTCCCAGGAGTTCTGGCCAAAATTCGCCGGGACAAGGTCCATCTCACGCTAGTGGCCCCCCACTGGCCTACCAGAATATGGTTCGCGGACCTCGTGGCCCTCCTCGACGGAGTCCCCTGGGAGATTCCGGTCAGGAGGGACCTTCTGTCCCAGGCGGAGGGTTGCATTCTTTACCCTCGCCCAGAGCTAATGAAGCTGTGGGTCTGGCCCCTGAAGGGGTCCAGCTCATAGAATCCGGTCTCTCAGCTGAGGTTGTGGAGACCATTCTTCAGTCCAGAGCTCCCTGCACGAGGAAACTCTACACGTTGAAGGGGAAGCTCTTCACGTCTTGGTGTAGCGTAAGGCAGGTGAACCCAGTAACCTGTCAAGATGGCAAAGTGCTGGAGTTCCTGCAAGAAAGATTTGCGGTAGGGTTGTCCCCCTCTACCTTGAAGGTTTATGTGGCTGCCATAGCGGCTTGCCATGTACCTCTGGGTGGGGTGTCCTTGGGCACACAGCCTTGTCTGTGGCACGGACAAGCCTTGTCCGTGGCACACTACCTGCGGCACGCCACCGGCTCTCTGCCTGTGACTTGTCTGTGGTACTCCAAGGCCTGTCCCAGGCACCCTTTGAACCTTTAGAGGAGCTCCCTATCAAGCTCCTCTCTCTTAAGACCCTTCTTTTGCTGGCCATCACCTCGCTTAAGAGGGTCGGGGATCTTCAGGCCCTCTCGGTGGCTCCCTCATGCCTCGAGTTCGCGCCCGGGATGGCGAAAGCCTTTCTCCACCTGAGGCCAGGCTATGTCCCCAAGGTTCCCACCAATGTGGCTCGGTCTATCACGCTGCAGGCCTTCTGCCCTCCCCCATTTGACGATCATGAGCAGGAGCACAAGAACAAGGTCTGTCCAGTCCGAGCACTGGACGCTTACGTCTTCAAGACTGCCACTTGGCGTAAGTCGGACCAACTGTTCGTTTGCTTTGGGACCCCTAAATGGGCTCCAGCTTCTAAGCAAACCCTAAGCAGATGGATAGTCGAGGCTATCTGTCTAGCTTACGAGTCGGCCGGACATGCTTCTCCCTTGAGGGTCCGGGCCCACTCCACTCGGAGCGTGGCGGCATCCAAGGCTCTCCTCTCTGGAGCTTCCTTGTCTGATGTTTGTGCTGCGGCTGGCTGGTCCTCGCCGCACATATTCATTAGGTTTTACCAACTGGACCTCGTTTCCGCCCCAGGAACCAGGGTGCTTTCTCAGTGAGCTGGGACACACCCGGATGCCGGCGTCGCTGAGGTGGCGTTGGTATAGCGTTCCCCTAGCGCTTTGACGCAGCTCGAGTTCCCTGAAAGGGAACGTCTCGGGTTACGAATATAGCGTCTTTGCCTCAGCTTCTTGCGCCTCTGGGCCCGCTTCAGACACTCTTTTGCTGTCGCTTCCGGGTTTCGGGCGCGCTTTTATGCTCTCTCATGACGTCACCGGCACGTGCCGGCGGTGACGCATTCACACGCGTTCGTCTCTCATTGGTTGCACAAATCTTCACGTGACTGACGTCATTTCCCCTAGTGCTTTTTTGCAGCGTCTCGTTCCCCTCAGGGAACCAGGGTTACATTCGTAACCGGAGACGTTATGTAGTTCTGTGTTCACAAAACAATTGTGCACATTCATGTTAATTTGATTCTGGTTACCGCCTGTAAATCAACATCCCTCAAAGGATCCCTCGACATGCTAAGAAAGAGCATTTTTTCTGTGGCAACGACAAATGTCATTTTTGAGAGTTGATTGCAGTTCATTAATAATTGATTGTAGTTAATTGATTTGTAATATTAATTCAGGTATGTCAAGTTTAATCTGTTAACTAAAAACTAAATATTTATAATTAAAGCTAGTTTTAATTAATTATACATTTTTCACTTTTGAGCTAACTTGCTACATCAGTCTTGATACTTTTCTGGTTTAATCCCCACCCATACCTGATTCTATCTGATACCGAAACACAATTTTTTCATTGTAACAGATAGAGATCTGGCTTTGCTGTACACCCATTTTACAGATTCATCCTTTTTTAACAAGAAGCTCAATTTCTACAATTTCTGGAGATATGACCGATTCTGAGACAACCAAAGCAGATTTTCTTGTTGGTGACAAAAATGTTCTTCTCCTCAAGTGACATTATCCCGAAACCACATAAATGAGGAATCCTACTTTTGCAAGAGACAAGGAAATCACTAAACTCCCTTAATATCAGTGATTGTTTATGTCCAATTTTTGTCCAATTGGTGTAGCCCTTTCCGACCGAGTACAGGAGCCAACAAGATCTATTTGGCAGTGGTTTCCATTCTGCTAAAAAAATCTACTAAGGGAACCAGTCTCTCAAGATTGGCCTCTGGTGTTATTTGAGCAGCCCATACAGTACCCTGAAGCAGTGAACCAGGAGCGACCAACTGACTTGCCTGCTCTTGGACCACCCCGATGCCATTACATCTCTGGGCAGAAGTTGGGATAACTGCTTGCTGAAACCTCTGCGCCCTGAAACACATAAGGTGGCAGGGTTGCCGAAAATGGTCGCTGAGGGTGCCAAGGGAAAATGGGTACCAAATACTGAGGCGTTAACCATTTCCCTCCATTTTGGCAAAGAGAACCAGGACTCTGCTATTACTTAAGTGACCACTTCGGTGCCCTAAATGCTTAACGGCTAAGTGAGTGACACAGGGGATAGATAGCTCATAGAGTCTCTTGAACCCTGGCATTGCCCCATAATCGTGTTGCTTAAGTCCCAGAATATTCTGAATAATTGGACGTTTGGGGAGGAAGCACACAGAATGATGAAAGATGAAACTGGTCCCTTCCATGACCATGACACCTTAGTGTGGCGGTCGGGAAAGACACACTGGATGTTTCTTATTTGTGCATCCTTGTTTCCTTTCCTCTTATCTCAGCTCGACCCCCTTAGGATGCGCACCCTAGGACTGGAAACACCTGTGCATCCTCATTCATTACTCATGAAGATTCCTCACCCCTCATTACCCTGGGTGCAATTAAATAATTTATTTGTCCTTCAAGATGGATGAACTTGATCAGTTTCTGGGTCACGGGGTGGAGGACGAAGGATCAAGGAAACAAGTAAGTAGAGTATTGAGTACTGATAAGAACCCACTGCTAAATGCTGCACCTATGATCATGCAAAATTTCTGACACTGTCAGAAATTAATCGCAGGCTTTATTTGATTGTGTCACTGTGTGATGTACCACCATTTAGCAGCCACAACCACAGAGATTGCCACGATTTGTCATTTTTCGACTGAGACTGCCCAAAAACATATTTTGTGTACTGGTCTGCTTAATATTTGCCAACACAATTTTGATGGTCTTTATTCTAACAGTCTTACTAATACTCTAATGAGAGTTAGTAGATGTTTAGCTTCAACGCCACTTATGGTTAGTAGAATATATAAAGTGGACCATCAGTAACTTAGCAATCAGTGGTAGGATCATTTGGTGGATTTGTGATTCAAAATCAACAGAGTAGCTTTATACGATAAACTATCAAAGACATTTATTTTAATTGCATACGTACCACAATTAACTATATTGTGTCCGGAAACACAGACAGATGGTAATTATAACACAACAGAATTTTATTCTCAAATGCATAGTGTATAGCAGGTATGGATAAATTATATGGACAACAACCGCTAAAAACTGAAGAAAGATAATGAGTTTCAGAGAAGAGGTATGCACAGTACCACACACACACTTCAGAGTTACTGATACAGATGTCTAATAAGCATTTGGAAACACAATTGGTAGTTACTCATATAAGTTGAGCACGAAAGCATCAGGTTGAGACCAGAAAAAGAAAGTGTGTGGCGTGCAGACTTAAATGTGGTGCTGATTATGGCAGTGATTGGAATCAGATGGTGATGATCAGAACGTACACTGAGTGAGAGAGTGAAGGTGGAGCTCAGCAAACCTATGACATTTACATTTATGCATTTGGCAGACTCTTTTATCCAACTCACATTGCCTTCAAGGAACACATTGACATTCTAATCAGTTCTTGCTTTCCCTGGGAATCAAACCCATGACCTTGGTGTTGCAAATGCCGTGCTCTACTATTTGAATGTATTAATTTATTAAATTAATTTGAAATTTCATTTGAAAGGGAAACATTTCTGCACCTTCATTTTTTGTAAATATTAAATAAATAATATAAATAGTTTTAAAATGTAACAAAAAATGTAAAGAATATAAACACGTCTTTAAAAGCCCATTTGCATTACAAAAATCTACTGTTAAAATAAGTTCAAAACGATTTATATTAATTTTAAATACAGAAATATAAATTATTAAATAAGCAAGAATTATTATATCATTGATACCTATTTTGGAGTCCAAGTTACTGTCAGGAAATGGTATTGTTTCAGTTATCTGATGTATAACCAAATAAGCCAGGGTCCCAGTTGTTGTGATGAACACTGGAGGTTCTAATTTGGGGTGAGTGCAGGTGGTTCAAAGCTTTAATTTCACACAAGTCAAAGTCTATTTAATTCCATAGACTAGTATTTGTTTGTTTTTACGAGCCAGCAGAAAAACAACAGCCCTCCGTCCACATGATATCTATATGGTTTGAATTAGTGGCAGTCTGGCAGATGCTGCAGTGCAGCATGCTACAGTGTGGTTGATGAGCATAACTAATTGGTCTAATGTTGCCTGACATGCCATATCTGTGAGGATAGGCAAGCACATATATACATGATACAAAGAGATAATTCTGAAATAGTTTAACATATTGCAATACTTGACATAAGCTCATAAACTAACATTCTCCCTGCCATTTCACAGAAGCCAAACAAACTGAACAAATTATTACACAAACAAAGAGGAGCAACCATGTGTAAATACACTTTTTGTAGTGAATCCACCTATGGTTGATCATTGGATAGGTGGTAGGTGTATGATAGCAAATACAAATTACCGAAGGTAATTGCATGTTGTCATGCAGAAAAGAAAAATAAGTTTTTGTGGCCTCTGCAGCAAAGAGAACTTGTTTGTTCCCTTTCTAGGGAACTCGAGCTGTGCCACAAAGCGCTAGGGGAACGCCCCGCATAATCAACTCTTGAAGCACAATAGAAAACACCTATGAGAATGACGCAGATGACGTCATGAGCCAGGAGTACAAAAGGCACGCCGAAACCGGCAGCTTTTCGTGTCTTCAACAAGCGCTGGAAGACGTACTGTGTAGATTGTCTCAGGAGGTTTGTGAATCATGGCTGAATGTTTCAACTGTTGTTTATTCCCCTGCCCTCGGTTCATCACTAGCGGGGATACACATGCTTTGTGCTTGTCATGCATGGGGGAGGAGCATGCACAGGCAGCGCTTGAGGGCGCTGCCTGTGCAGATTGTCAGCGGCTTCCACCGCAAACTCTCCGCTCTTGCCTTGCAGACTTCGAGGAGGCTACGAGGGCACGTGGTCCTCATGGCACGGGTCCCGCTGCCGCTGAGGCGTTGTGGTGGTCCCGGTCATGAGGATCGCAAATGGACTTCGCGGTGGGTATGGCGTCTGATGTGAGCGTCGCGCCGCCTCTCCTGAGTCCATCCCCCTCCCCTTGGGCTTCCGGAGTTCGCTCGAGGGTGGGCTTGGAAGATTCGGGGATGAAAGCTCTCTGCTGTGGCAGTCCAGCTCTGAGGAGCTGGATGTCGTGAGTATTGGCACTGGTGATTTGGTTGAATCAGCAGCGTCTGTGGAGCTTAGGGAAGTGGTGTCGCATGCTTCAGTGAGGCCTGGTATTATTTGGCCAGCCGAGCGGGAGGACACGCGCCCTCGGAGTGTGCTGGATGAGCGGTTTTTGCAGTCCAGGGTCCCCGTGAAGCGGCAGGGTCTCCCTTTTGTGCCTGGCCTCCACATTGAGGTGTCGAGGTCTTGGTCAAGACCCGCATCTCACAGAATTCACGATTCTGTGACGTTGCTGTATGCCAACATTGAGGGGGCTTCTGCATCCGGGTACGGAGTGATGACGAAGGTTGAAGAGGTGTTAGCCAGTTACCTTGTTCCTTTCCCTTCGGCTCTGAACAGCCCAACGCTCCCATCGAAACCGCTAAGGATTACTTCCTCTTTGGCGGGGCGGGGTTATTTTGCAGCGAGCCTGGCAGCAGCATGTCACCACACTGCCACGCTGCTGCAGGCGTACCATTGAGCCATTGAGCGATATTGGTCAGGATGGCAAGCGTTTTACTTGACGCTCCGTTAGCCCCCCCTGGTCTCTTCGGTGGTGCGGTAGAGACAGTGGTGGAGAAGTTTCAGGCTGCAAATAAGCAGAAGGATGTGTTTAGGGCTTGTCCGATCACCTGTCCGATCACCCAAGACCAAGTACATCCTCTCGCTGATCTGCGCAGAGGCGCAGCGTTGCAATCCAGCAGCCCCTGAACGAGTCTGGCTGAGAGGGTGGACCTGAGGGCTTTCCTCCAAGCTAAGAGGCAGGGAGGTAAGGCCAAGTTTTAGAGGCCTTGATGTGTGTAAAAAAAAAGTTTTACAGTGTCTTGATGCGTACCGTTTCCTGTTGGGGCCAGGCTATGCCTACGGCTGCCCCTCCAGGGAGGTTCCTAGAGCATTCCTCCCGGGTTTTTATGTTCATGTGTCATCATGAATTCTAGTAGAGTTTCGACGTCCCGGCCCTAGTTGGGCCGCGCTATATTTTTGCTTGGCGCTCCGCTCGGCCACCATTGCGGTGGCTCCTGGGAGGTTGCCCCTCTGAGGAGGTCCTAGAGCAGAAGCAGTAAGGGGTTGGTCCCCTCTCTATTGTCATTCCAGAGTGAATATTTTTCTTGCGGGTTAGTGCAGTGTTTTCCGGGTTAGCGCACGTGCTTCGACACCGCTCCTTCCTAAGACAGCTGTTCCCTGTCCACGGCTTTGCCTGTGGCTCCATGGTGTTCACAGCAGAGGCTTGGCTGCACTAGCGAGGTTGGCGCCTTGCGTTCCGCGGCCTTCCTTCTCTGTCCATTCTGAGGAACAGACAGTATAGTGTGACACTTGGGTTAGGGTGCGTTACACCCTCCTAGGGGGGGGGCCTCCCTTGGGGCCGTCGGTCATTCCACCCTAACACGTTATGGTGGTTTGTTGGTTGGTTAGCACGCATACTCCGTGTGTCTCGTCGCCGCTCATTCCTTTTTTGTCTAGGCAAACTAGTTCTGAGCGTTGGGAATTTTTTGGTCTCATTGGTTAGCGCGTGGTTAGCATGGTTAACGCGTGGGCCTCGGCATCAGTCTTTCCTCTGCTTTGCGGAGATAAAACCTCAATTTAAATTTTGCAACTATTATGTCGGATTCATTCGCAAGTAATTTGTAAACAGTTTAACGAATCAACTTTCTTTTAATAACTTTTTCTCAACATGGTCTGGAGATGCTGTGGTTCAATTTTCGAAGAAGTAGGTTTTTCATAAAATTCAAAATGGCAGGAAAATAAAAAAAAATCAAATTTTATATCATAGGGTGCAGTCGAATCGTCTTGAGCCAAGGAATCAGGGGACAAAAAAATGTTGTTTCTACCTCATACGGTTCAAAAGCTATTAATGTAAACTTGAGTGCAAATTTGGACAGTTGGTGGTGCTAGAGAGATTGAGTTAGAGACTCCAATTTTGCTATGGTCAATGATTGGACTGTCCTTAATGAGTGTGCCAACTTTCATAATTTTTCCACAAACGGTTCTATGGCCTGCCATAGACTTCCATGGCAGAAGACGAATAATAATAATAATAATAATAGGAACGGGAACAGAAACAATAGGTGCCTCCGCACCTTCAGTGCTTGAAATTAACCACAATTTAGTCTAAGGTGTATATTAACAGTTAAAAAGAGTAGTGGAATAAATAGTATTGGGGAAAATGCACATAAACAAATGTATTATTTGCTGATTTCATGAATATCAGGTAAATAATAAAAAGTGCCTTGTAAAAGCATGAATATGTTTTATCTGCTGGAAACTAGTTTAGCTTAAAGAAGCTGATTCATAGGTGAGGGATATCATGCAATCCAGAGAGAACAGAGGTATCTGAGATATCTTGCCCTGCTGTCCTGTTTATTACTTTTACAAATAGCCCTGGGGATTGTGAGAAAACAGTTCACTGGGCAAAGCGCTATTGACACTTTGGGAGCCTCAAATTCAATCACTGCATCATTATTTCCTGTTGTTCTGGTATTTTCCCAATGTCTTGAAAACATCCTGTCATCTTTAAAAAATAAGTCTTTTTTCAAAGAACATGAATTCCCTTGAAACGTGTGGCTTGGAATAAATTATTTTCATTTTCCACAACAATATGGGGCACCAAGTGTGACCTGACTAATTTTATGGACAAAATTAATTTAGAAAAAATGCTGCAACACTTCAAACCAGGACAGAAGCAAGTTGCATCTTGTTTCAGAAATGTAAATTCTAAACCACACACAATTTTGTACACATTTTGTTTATATATATATATATATATATATATATATATATATATATATATATATATATATATATATATATATATATACACAGTGGGTATAGAATGTATTTAGACCCCTTTACCCCTTTTTTCACTCTTTGTTATATTGCGATTATTTCATTTAAGTTCATTTTTTTCATTTTTTTTTGTACACACAGCACCCCATATTGACAGAAAAACACAGAATTGTTGACATTTTTGCAGATTTATTAAAAAGGAAAAACTGAAATATCTCATGGTCCTAAGTATTCAGACCCTTTTGGTGTGACACTCATATATTTAACATAGGTGCAGTCTATTTCTTCTAATCATCCTTGAGTTGGTTCTACACCTTCATTTGGGTCCAGCTGTGTTTTATTATACCGACTGGACTTGATTAGGAAAGCCACACACCTGTCTATATAATACCTTACAGCTCACAGTGCATGTAAGAGCAAATGAGAATCATGAGGTCAAAGGAACTGCCTGAAGAGCTCAGAGACAGAATTGTGGCAAGGCACAAATCTTGCCAAGGTTACCAAAACATTTATGCTGCACTTAGGGTTAGTTCCCAAGAGCACAGTGGCCTCTGTAATCCTTAATCCTTTGGCATGACCATAACCCTTCCTAGAGTTGGCCATCTGGCCAAACTGAGCTATTGGGGGAGAAGAGAGGTAAAGTGAGTGAGATAAGAGGTAAAGAAAAAACCAAAGATCACTGTGGGTGAGCTCCAGAGATGCAGTCGGGAGATGGGAGAAAGTTGTAGAAAGTTAACCATCACTGCAGCCCTCCACCAGTCGGGGCTTTATGGCAGAGTGGCCTGATGGAAGACTCTCCTCAGTGCAAGACACATGAAAGGCCGCATGGAGTCACGAAAATGGTGAGAAATAAGATTACAGTAATACCTCGGTTTGCGAGTTTAATTCGTTCCAAGAGCGAGCTCGTAAACCAAAATGCTCGTACACCAAATCAAATCTCCCCATAAGAATGCACTAAAAATCAATTAATTCGTTCCACGCGACCACAAATGCCCTTTTTAAATATTTTTTGGGTTTTACCCTATTAATTGCAGTTTAAATTGTAACCATTAAGATCTCATATAAATACTAATTACTAATTGACAATTAAAATACTCTAAAAATACTTGACAATTTACTGTAATGCACTTCAGGTTTGAGCAGCCTGCTTGGAGGAGAGAGCGGAGGGAGGAGGGGGTAGCGGGGAAAGCAAGGATGAGAGCAAATGAGTGAATTTATAATAGTTTAGAAAACAAACGAAGTGATAATCCAGAGTGAAAGTCGTGGAACATGGTAGCAGCCAACGAACGATCTCATGGGAGCCGCGAATGAACGAACTCACGGGAGCCGCGAACGAACGAATTCACGGGAGCCGCGAACGAACGAACTCACGGGAGCCGCGAACGAAAGCGGGGAGATAGGCAGATGATATGAGAATCAGGTGTTCAGTGACCACACACACACACATACACATGCAGAACTAGGAGACAATGAATTCATGAACCGTGATAGTTACTGCTTAGAGGTACTGTATATGTATATTTCTCTACGTGAACAATAGCGATCACAATTAATTAATGTTAAGAATAGGAGTTAAAAACCTCTGTAAATCACTTATAAAAGTATGCAATGTGGTGAATGATGCAGCCAAACCAAGCCAAGCTGAGAGAATGAGTTAAGGGTTGATAAAGGGGTTGGAACCTGTGTAATGAGAGGCTGTCATTAGGATATTTTCAGTAAAAATGCGCACAACGATGCTGAGTGTTAGGACTTTTTCCACACAAAAATGCGCCTGGATGAGGGAATTTTTTTTCTCGTACACCGATACAATGCTCGTAAACCGATTCGACCCTCCAGTCTCGTACACCAATTTGCTCGTATACCAAGTCACTCGTAAACCGAGGTATTACTGTATCTGGTCTGATGAGATCAAGATAGAACTCTTTGTCCTTAATTCTAAGCGGTATGTGTGGAGAAAACCAGGCACTGCTCATCACCTGTGCTCAGGACCTCAGACTGGGCCCGAAGGTTTTCCTTCCAACAAGACAATGACTCTAAGCAGACAGCTAAAATAACAAAGGAGTGGCTTCACAATAACTCCGGGACTGTTCTTGAGTGGCCCAGCCAAAGCCCTGACTTAAACCCAATTGAGCAACTCTGGAGATACCTAAAAGTGGCTGTCCACTAACGTTTACCATCCAACCTGACAGAACTGGAGAGGATCTGCAAGGAGGAGTGGCAGAGGATCCCCAAATCTAGGTGTGAAAAACTTGCTGCATCTTTTCCAAAAATACTCATGGCTGTATTAGAGCAAAAGAGTGCTTCTACTAAATACTGAGCAAAGGGTCTGAATACTTAGGACCATAAGATATTTCAGTTTTTCTTTTTTAATAAATCTGCAAAAATGTCAACAATCGTCTCAGGTTACGTATGTAACCATAGTTTCCTTGAGTCAAGTCAAGTCACCTTTATTTATATAGCGCTTTTTACAATGTAGATTGTTTCAAAGCAGCGTGGAACAACGCTGCGTCGAACGCTTTGGGGAATACCTGGACTATATCTCGCGAAGCACATTATGTAAACGATCGAACGATCGATCGACCGACTGTGAGTGACGGTCGCAAGTCGTTGATGTCATGAACCAGGTCATAAAAGGTGCGCCGGAACCCAGAAACAGCAGCTTAGAGGTGTCTGAAGCAAGCCCAAAAGGCGCGAGAAGGTGAGGTCAAAGGTGCAGCGTCTCGTTCCCTCTCAGGGAACTATGGATACATACGTAACCTGAGACGTTCTCTTTTTTAGGGAACTCGCACTGCGTCGAACGCTTTGGGAAACGCTATACCAACGCCACCTCAGTGACGAAGGCCAACGAGTGTCTCGTAGCTCACTACGAGAGGACCCGTGTTCCCGGGGCGAAGTTGAGGTCAAGCTGGTAAAACCTCAGAAAGTATGCAGGGAGGACCATCCCGCCACATCACAAACATCAGATAAAGACACACCTGATATAAGGGCCTTAGAGGCAGCTACGCTCCTAGTGGAGTGGGCACGGACCCTTAGAGGCGAAAGAGATCCATTCGACTCGTAAGCCAGGATGATAGCCTCGACTATCCACCTGCTTAAAGTAGGTTTGGATGCTGGGGCCCCCTTGGGGGTCCCGAAGCAAAGAAACAACTGGTCTGATTTGCGCCAAGGGGCAGACCTGTGGACGTAAGTGTCCAGTGCTCGCACTGGACAGACCTTGTTTTATTTAAATCCTGGTCCTGGTCACCGAAGGGGGGAGGGCAGAAGGCCTGCAGTACTATAGACCTGGCCACATGAGTGGGCAGTCTAGGCACAGCCTGGCCTGGGATGGAGGAAAGCTTTTACCATCCCAGGACAGGAGGGAGCTACATAATGCACCTGTAAATCCCCAACTCTTTCTAGCGAAGTCATGGCTAATAAGAATAGAGTCTTGAAAGTGAGGAACTTTAGGGGAACCTCATCCAGAGGTTCGAAAGGTGCCTAGGACAACCCCTGGAGTACCAGGGATAAGTCCCAGGTATGAACCTTGGTTTGTACTTCAGGCCTCAGCCTAATGGTTCCACGGAGGAAGCATGTGACAAGGGGGTCCCTGCCAATGGACATGCCACCCAGAGGTACGTGGTAAGAAGCTAGGCAGCCACGTAGACCTTCAAGGTGGACGGAGACAGCCCTGTAGCGAATCTGTCTTGCAGGAACTCCAGCACTTTGCCAAAGTGACAGGTAACTGAGTTCTCCTGCTTTTCGTAACACCAAGAAGTGAAGAGTCTCCACTTATGATGTGCAGACATCATAAACGAAACCCAACAACACTGAGGAAGAGGAGAGGGGAGAGCACACTCTTCTTTGCATTTAGCCTCAACCCCAACACATTAAAGAGCACGGGAACAACATCTCAATGTTGAACTGCTAGCTGTAGCGATTGGGTAGAAAAGGCCAATCATCGATAAAATTGAGAACTCTGATGCATTGGAGGCGCAGCGGGGTTAGCACTGCGACCATGCATATAATGAACGTGCGAGGTGAAAGAGCTAGGCCAAACGGAAGCACTCAATATTGGTAAGCCTTCCCCCCAAAGGCAAACCTGACATACTTCCTGTGTTGTGGAAGGATGGAATGAAAATATGCATCCTTCAGGTCGATGTGACAGACCAGTGCTCGGACCTGAGCTGTCACAATCTGGTTCAAAGTCAACATTGATGACGAGTGATTTAGAAGGTACAAATTTAGGATGGGCCGCAATCCTTCATCCCTCTTGGGAACGATGAAGTAACGACTGTAAGCCTGACTTTCTGTCCGAGGGGGGTACATATTCTATGGCCCCTTGCCTCAACAGTGTCTACTTCCTGTTCCGTGACCAGAGCCTGCTCAGGATTCACCACGGTGGGTAAAACCCTGCTATCTCGGTTTATGAGCGACTTGGTATACGACCAAATCGGTGTACAAGAAAATTTTTCCCTCACCCACACGCATGTTTAGTCAGCATCGTTGCGCGCATTTTAACAGGAAATATCCTAATGACAGCCTCTCATAAAACAGTCACACGGTTCCAACCCTTTTATCAGCCCTTAACTCATTCATTCTCTCAGCTTCGCTTGGTTTGGCTGCATCATTCACCACAGTGCATAGTTTTATAAGTGATTTTACTTCCTGTTAACATTAATTAATTGTTATCGCTATTGTTCACGTAGTGAAATATACACGTACAGTAGGCTACCTCTAAGCAGAAACTGTCACGGTTCATGAATTCATTGTCTCCTAATTCTGCCTGTGTGTGTGTGAGAGAGAGCACCTGATTCTCATATCATCTGCCTATTTAGTTCACTTCTCTCCACTCTTGTCTTGTCGAGTTCTTCGTCTGAGGCTCCCGCGTTCGTTCGCGGCCGCAGCTCCCGTGTGTGATTAATTGATTAATTGATTTTTAGTGCATTCTTATGGGAAAAATTGTTTTGGTGTACGAGGATTTTGGTTTACGAGCTCGTTCTTGGAACGAATTAAACTTGTAAACTGAGGTATTACTGTATATATTTTTTTATGCAGGAACCAATGAGAAACTTCTGGTAGGCATGAGATGCGACCAGAAATTGGCTGGCCTCTGGTGCTTGAGTGGCAGACACTCCAGGGTGCCCGGTTTTCAGGGGTATGCCTGGAGTGAATGCTCTAGGACCCTCCTCGGAGGGGGCGATCTCCTCAGAGCAACCAGACTCACGGGCGGCAGCTGAGGAGGGACACTTGTGCGAGGCAGAACTCTTTGGTATAGCCTTCTTGGTGAGAATGACGGTCCTTAGATCCGTCCTCCTGTCATCTTCTAAACAGTCAAAATGGCGTGCGAGTCACTTCCTCGAATAACTCCTCATACTGGAGAGAAAGGTGGCGAATCTTCTCTCAGCATTTAATGCTGACAACGTCCAACTACTCGGAGATAGATCATTGCAGCATCTGTGCCTCTGTTTGATCAGATGTAACCACCTTCGGGCATGCACTGGCACTGGATCTGCCGGGAAAGGGCTGAGATAAAGTATCGCCTGTCTCACACCCCGCCGTTTGATCCATTTGCAAACTCCAGGACCTAGATCACCGCAGAGCCTCGACTACAGCGGGATCTGAGCCCTGGGGAGCGTGAGCATGGGCGGACTCAGTATGAAAGACCGCCAGGCGCGAGCAGAGCACCTGCAGCGGTGGCTGGCTGCAGTGATTACAGTCAGCGCGCTCACGCGCTGTCCGAGCATGCTCTGCTCCCAACAAATACACACACACAGTGAGTGCACGTCCCCAACCCGAAAGTACTGACGGCAGGGAGAAGCGCACTGCACAAATGTTTGATTCGCCATCTTGAAAATTGGAGAGCCCTTTTCTTTTAAACTGGTCTAGGGAATAGTTCAGTCGAAGGAAACTGAAAGGAGGACATGCGAGGACACCTAAGCTGTTGTTTCCGGGTTCCGGCGCACCTTTTATGACCTGGTTTATGATGTCCCCGACTTGCGACCATCACTCACACCATAAAGCCACATCTGAACACTTTCCGTACCCACAGTATATAGTTTATATATACTTCAAAGTTTATACATTTTTGTTTATTCAGGTTCCAGGCTATGCCCCCTACTTTATGCGAACACGCCAATGAAGAAACATACTCCTTCATTTTTTTATAAATATAAATAAAATACAGACATTTTCTGTGTTGGGTATGTTCATTCCGTCAATATTCAGACTTAGCAATGCCCTTTAATAGTTGCCTTTTGAGGGAACTTCTGCTGCATCAAAAACAACACTTTGAGGAAATGCCTTCAGCGTGATAGCGTCTGAAGACTGTGTTGAATCCTGATTGGTATTATGTTAGGGTGACGGAGTACACGGAAGCTACAAAAGGAAGCCGGCACATAACATTGCTGGCTTCTGCTCTTCAGCAACCAGTCTGTGTTGCTCTTGTCTGTCTATTTGGTGTTGATTGTCACTAGCTTCCTCTCAAAACAAAACAAAAAAGATTGCAAAGAAAATGGCAAGTGAAAGACAATACAGACAGATTTATCATGGACAGGGACACACACTAATTCTGCATTATGTGCCTAGGAGCGGAGAATGCACAGGCATTGCTCGAGGGTGCTGCCTGTGTGAAATGTGAACTGCCGCTACTCAGAATGCTCCACGACCACCTGACTATGTTTGATGAGACTGGCCAAGCTCACATTCCTTGTGGTTCAGGACATTTGCAATCATGGGGATCGCAAATCTAATGGCCTGGGCCCTTTCTCAACTCTCATCAGACCGCTCGGTTGTTCCCATTCCAGTGTTGGGTTAGGCGTAACCCTAACCCTAACAGGTTCTGCATCTTTGTCTGACTGGGTTGAGATCCTGAGGCTGGAACTATCTAGTTCTGGAGAGTTAGATATTCTTAGCCTTAATCCATCTTGGTGAAGGAGGCCATAGAGTGTGTACACACATACATTCCTGGGGGTAGTGTGGGAATCAAATATAATACAGGCACAGGTGTCTCCTTCTTGCACATTCACCAAATCAGGCTAAGCTGTCAAAAAAGTTCAGAGTTTGCTGGGGCTGGTAGCAGTGTCCAACGTAATCAGATTCTCCTATGGTCCCGAGCAGATTATTATCACTCAGAGCAGTGTACATTCACAGAGACGAAAATGTTGGGGCAGACAGCCTGTCATGGCAGGGTCTGAGGCACCGGGATTAGAAACTCCACTCCGAGATGGTGGAGATAATTTGGAGGAAATTCGGCAAACCGGATGTGGGTCTGTTTGCCTTCTTGGTGCCTGCTTTGGTCTTCCCTTCCCTCACATATCCAGGTTATCTGGGGTTGGATGCCATGGTCCCTGAGTGGTGGTGCCTGTATGCATTTCCCCTGTTTACTCTTTTCCCAGGAGATCCAGAGAAGTTCCGTAGGGACGGGGCCAGTTTACTTCTGGTATTCCCATACTTACCCATGTTTGGTTCTCAGACATCATAGTGCTCCTAGCTGGACCCCATGACCAAGGGCTCAGTACACCACCCACAGCTGGAGTTGCTGAAGACCCTTAGTGGGCAAATCTTAAGTTCGAGTTTCTTAACTGAGGTTGATGAAACTATCTTAAATTCTAAAAATGATCTAAAATGGTTTCAAGGTGTTGGATAGGATTATTACTATTAAGATGGCCTTCCTGCTAACTATTACATCTCTCAAGAAAGTTGGGAACCTTCAAGCTCTAGCTTTTACTCCCTCTTAACTCAAGATTGCTACTGGATGGGTAAAGGCCATTCTCCACCTGGGCCAGGCTATGTGCCCAACTGCATTTGAATATGGCACAGTCAGTTATCCTGGAGGACTTTCATCCTCCACCACATGTGTTGGTTGATCAAGAGGCTAAATCTATTATGCCATGTCTGGGCTCTGGATCCCTATGTATGCAGGACCTTGGATTGGAGTAAGTCAAACTCCTCAACGTATGAGTTTTGCAGTCTGCCCTCGCCTCTCTTGATAAGAGCCCACTCAAATAGAGGAGTGGCAACCTCCAAAGTCCTACTGTTGGGTATTTCTCTTCAAGAGGTCTGTGATGCTGTTGGCTGGGACTTCCTGGAGGCCTTCATTGAATATTATAGCTTGGATCTGCTCTCCACTCTGGGTTCCCACGTTCTTACTTCATAAGTTGTGCCTGACAAGCTTCAGCCCAGGAAAGGCAGAAGTCAGTTTGGCGAATTGGGTAATTAATTCCTGAGTGTGTTGTCTTCTACACAGCATCTAGTAGAAGGGTTACAGACATTATGAGGATAAGGAGGGTTACAGCTGTAACCTGAGATGTTTCACTTGAACAATTTACTCTGTAGTTGCAAGCTCTTGACAAATAAAGAATGAACTGATCCTATTTATGGCATTGGCTAATGGTCAATGTAAATCTTAGTCCCAGTCTGCAATGGTGAGACTGTAACAGATACAAGTTCTGAGTGTAAGGCCTGTGAAAGTGAGACAGATACAGATCAACAAAGTTTTGAGTCTCCCATCAGGTGAGACATAATAGATGCACCATTGTCACACCAATAGATGCAAAAAATTGTCAGTTTTTTCCCAAGAAAAACAACAACAGATACCATAGATTCTGGGTCTATAGCTGGTGAGGCAACTATAGATACAGCCACGTTCTGAGCCTCCAGTCTATGAGAAAGAGACATCAGCAAACAGTACATTCAGAGTCTTTATTCAGTGAGTAAGAAAAATGGGAGAGGAAAGAGCTGCCCTGTGGAGGAAATCTGAACAGTTGTTTGTGTCTCTTGGGTCTCTCAAAAAGGGGTCCCTGACATCTAAGCAGACATTGAGCAAGCGGTTAGTCGAGGCTATCTCAATTTCTTCAGACTCATTTGGACAGCACTCTCCTTTGGCAGTCCGGCCCCTCTCAACCAGAGCTATTGCTGCTTCTAAGGCTTTGTTGCTAAGAGTCTCCCTCCAGGCTGTCTGTGATGCGGCAGGCTGGTCCTGACCGCACACGTTCGTCAAGTTCTAAAACCCTTACCTGGGGTCCAGCCCCAGATCACAAGTTCTTCGCTCTTATTGTGCATCCAACGATTTCACATGGACAAGCATTTGCCTGTAGGTGTAGTGGGTATTGCAATCCCATAGTGCTTTGACGTAGTGCGAGTTCCCTTGAAAGGGAATGTCTCAGTTACGCATGTAACCTTAGTTCCCTGAATAGGGAATGTATTTTCAGGTGTGCTTTATAGTTTCCTGTTTGATGATGTTCCGTCTCACCATTGGAATGCATTCATGTGTACTTCACAACATAATCAATAAGAGGCATTCCAAAAGCGATTTGATGTATCGTCTCGTTCTCTTTTCAAGGAACTAAGGTTACATAAGTAACCGACACGATTACATTGTTACGCAAGTAGGTGGTGAGAAGTGACTTATGATGTAATTCATGTGCCACAATTCTGGGGACGTGAACTTTGAATCATTTGTTCATACCAAAAACTAGATTTTATGTATGGAGATCTATTAGCAGACACAAAAGTGTTTAAACATTCAGATCATGATAACAACCATAATTTTTCCCATTCTTGATGGAATGGAAAAAAAACCTTCTTAAACACTCCCTGTTTTCTCCCTGAAAAACTCCTTAATGCACAAAGTATCACATTACAGTGTAGTCAGTCTCAGAGAACATTAATAAAAATAAGCCTAGAAAGATTGTTTGGGAAATGTATCTATCCGACAGGTTTACTGCAAGATGCATTTAATTTTTCTTGCTTCTCTTTTCTGAGTCTGTCTATCCAGTCACACATAAGCACGTGTGGACCCAATTAGGAAAATGGTACTTCTATGCAAATTTCTTCCAAAGACGAATTGCACATGTTCATGCAAATTAAATGAAAGCTCATTTAATGTGCATATATCATTGAGATTAGAAACTTCGGCATACTTAAAAACAAACAAACAAAAAATATCTAATTGTTGATGGCGATTAACCAACTGACTTCCCTAGAGCCCATGGGTCACCAGCTTGTCCTTGAAAAATAATACCAAAGTCAACCTGATTGATCTTAATCAATGTTAATTTAGTGTTCTCACTGTATTGCTAAACTGTTTGTTTGCCATAGATAAGCTAGATATTCTGTCTGAACACTGAATAATTATTACTCTAATGATAAAAAAACCTCTTTAAATTTGTTTCTTTCCTTCCTTCTACTCATTAAATTTGAATAGCCATTTTAAATATGTTAATAAATGTGTCATGCTTCACAGGTACATTTTTATTGCAGTAAACAGTTTTAAACAAAAACATTTAAGGGTGCATAAAAAAGAATATAGTTCTGAGTCATATGGACAACCAAATTAGTTTAATACTAGTTTACTTCTAATACTAGTATTTAATACTAATACTAATAATAGTTTTAATACTAATAATAGTTTACTTAAGTACCTTTTTATTACTTTTTACAGTACTTTGATGGAGTATCAAGGATATTAACAACTTTCACACTCCACTTGACAACGTTTTTGAATTAGTAAGCAGAGATATAAAAAATACTTGAAAACCATATTTAAGTAAAAGTACAGATACCTTACAACGAAAATAATTCCACTACAATCTACAAGTCACTTATTTCAATTCCACTTAAGTTAAAGTCTTAGCAACTGCAACTTTAACTGTACTTAAATAAATTACTCATACTGAATAGGCTCAAAGATGTGAAGAGAAGAGAAATGAAGACAGACTAATGCAAAAGAGGAAAAGGAGCTATATTTTTCAGCCAGCAACAGTGTGTGTGGTGAAGAGATAATCAGAGAGCTGTCACTTGTTCTTGTCAGTCTCTACTTCCTCTGCAACACCAAGCACCAAGGGAACTTGATCTGTGTCAAATACATTTTGGGAACTCTTTGCGTGTGCATGTCGTGAAGCATGTGTGAAATTACACTAATGGTGTGAATGTACGTCAGAGACGGGTGAAGTCATGAACCAGGAAGCTATAAGAGCTTGCCAAATGCCAGCAGCGGCAGCTTATGTGTCTTCAGTAAGCTCTTTTTGTGAAATGTCTCTCTGCACTGTAAAAAATTTACTGTAAAAATTACAGTAACTTGCTGGCAATTTTGGTTGCCAGCAACATTGTAAATTTACAAGAGTACTGTAAATCATTCATTACAATTGTACTGTAAAAATACAGCGCACTACTGAATACATACTGTAAAAATATATATCCCCTTTTATACAGCCGTTACTGTAAAAATTACAGTAACTTGCTGGCAATTTTGGTTGCCAGTAAGACTGTAAATTTACAAGAGTATTGTAAATTGTTACCTACAAATATATTGTAAAATTACAGTACAAATCTGAGTGAAATTACAAGAGCAATTGTGAACTTGCAGGTCCTGTAATACATAAATCTTACAGTAAATTAGAGCATTTGCTGTTGAATTCTTTTCTCTAAATTCTACTACAGTTTAGATTTCACTGCTGTGATAGTGTAAACCTATGTTTACCTGTACATTTCAGTATTCTTTCCCTTTTTTTCAATTTAATGTGTAATGTGAAAAATAAAACTTTCAAAATAACAGGTTTTCATAAATGTAACCAAATTTATTGTACAATGATGGCCATTTAACATGAGCACAAATTTCCAAAAAATATTTGGAGAAACAAAAAATGGCAATGGCACAATAATTGAAAGGCAATAGCCTTGGAAATATGCAAAAAAAAAAAAAAAAAAAACTATACTTACTTCCTCATCAAGAACAGCAACATTTTATCATCAACAATAAAGTGAACACATCCCAACAGTGTTACAATGTTCTGAACTGAGCCTACCTTTAAAATCTTGCATGTATAATGTCTGTATGACCATTAATCATGAACTTGAAAATCAGGTCAGAGTCTCTTACTTCAATTCCATTGGAATACTTTTTTTTTAAATGGCAAGCCATTCAAAGTCCATTAGCTTTCGTAGCAGTGTGCATACATGTGGGTTCATTCCATGCATTTTCTTGTCTCACTTTCCAGCAGCAACTTTTGATCCACTTTCCGGGTTAATGCCCACAACTCCTCTGTGAAAAACACCCACAACATCCAATTATCAAAAAACAGCATATACTCAAACAATAAAATACAACATTTGTCAGACAACACTAAATTACGTTTTAAATCACATTTAATTTAATAAAGAATTGGGGTCATATCAGGAATTTAAATATGAAAATATTCAGCCTTCCATGTTAACAATAAATAAAATGTACAGATTGTCATTATTCTACAGTTTATATGCAGAACTTAGCATTGCCTTTTGTTTACAGACAAAGCTCTATCCTGGGTTTCCTTGTTTAGCATTTTTAAAAGAACATTTCTAAAAATGTGGTTATAGAAAATGTAAATCATTGCACAGTGCTATCCATTGCACGTAGTGCAGTGGTTCTCAACCCTGTCCTCACCACTGCACATTTTGCATGTTTCCCTCATCAGACACACCTTATCAAACTCATCAGCTCATTAGTAGAGACTGCAAGACCTGGAGTGGGTGTGTCTGATGAGGGAGACTAAATGTGCAGTGGTGACGGTCCTCAGGACAGGGTTGAGAAGCACTGAGCTAGTGCATTGTCTAAAGCAGGGGTGTCCAATCCTGCTCCTGGAGGGCCACTGTCCTGCAGAGTTTAGCTTCAACCCCAATTAAACACACCTGAACCAGCTAACCAAGGTCAAATATTGAGTAAGAGTTTATGCTCTGACATACCTCTGAATAAATTCCAGTGTGCATGCAGCTTCCCCCTGATAGGCAAGGTTCAAGTTGTAATAGGTAGCGAACAATGCTGCCAGGCCCTCAACAAACGCCTCTGAACATGGGCCCAGGACAACTTCCCTCTCGACTGACATCCTCCACCTGCATGGATTAATAAGTGTTAAGAGAATGGTTCAGAGACAATAACAAAAAACCAGCGCACTTAGAGAGCTAACTATGGAAGGAATATAGGAGTGAGAATAGAACTGTGAAATAGAATAGGGAAACAGAGGTGGCAAATTTCTTTTTTAATTGATCATAGAAGTGAGGACAAAGAGGTATGCATATAAAGAGCTAGAAAGTAAAGAATAGTGTGTATTATAGAGACTAGAGTTGTCAAAAGTACCGACCGCGATACCAAATCGGTACTGAAATTTTAAAAATGTGACGCTTTGAGCGCTATAATGAGCTGTAATAAACACCTCTAACTGGCCATTGTGCTCACGCCCTCTTCGGATGTGTCTGTGATTGGCTACAATGATCAACGCACGGCAGCCGTTGAAAGCACACGGAAGTGTTTGGAAAGCGGGAGCATTTGAAAACTCAACACACTGATAGGCACCTGCATTCAAACGCTCCCGTGTGTATGTGTAAGCGCTCTGCGAAAAGCGTCATTGATGTATACTTACATCATGTTTGTGAAGCGCTGATCGTTGTAGCCAATCATAGACATATCTGATGGGCGTGTGAGCACAATGGCCAGTCAGAGGAGTTTACGATTGCACTCAACAGCGCTCAAAGCGTCATATATTTTTTAAATAAATTTGGTATCACGGTCGGTACTTTTGACAACACTAATGGAGACACTGAGACACAAAGTAAAGCAAATTACCTTGGATGATCAGCGCAGGTGAATCTGGTAATCCATCTTTTTCGATGTCGGCTGCAGTTGCTGCTACCTAAAAAAATTAAATAAATAAAAAAACATGTAAATAAATTATTTTGCATTACAGTTCAAACCTTAAGACATAAAAAAATCAAAATGTTACTTACATCAGCTTCAATTAGAAGGGATTCTGTTCTCTCTTTAAAGTGGGCCATTAAGAGTTGCAGGATGCACAGGACCAGAGAATTGACTCCATCAACTATATTATCGCCACTGGCAGCAAGTTCCTCAATGTTTCTCTCATAAGACTCCACGGTTCGCTTCATAGCAGGCTCTAAAGGTGTAGCATGAAATGTGTTTCTATCAATGGTGCAATACCTGCAGAAATTTTGGTTTTGGCTAAAGTTCTCAACAAAACCACCGATGGTGTGTGATCCCAGGTTGTCACCTGCGATGGAACACAAAGAAGCTTTCAAAGTGTTGTCATCATTCACAGCAACACCATTCTCCTCAAGAGTTTGCTAAGAAAATGATGCGACTGTAGATCTCACCTTAAATGTCCTGTTGCAACCAAATGGGCACCGGATCTCCAGACCTGACAGAATGTGGCTCTTCAAATGAGACAAAAACTGTGTTAGAGTCCCACATTGAACTTCACAAAAGTCTACAAAGCATTTAAATGTTTTATCACACATCTGTGCCTGATACTCTTTAGGAGGCCTGTGATGTCTGTATATGTGGCACTTCAATAATGTAAACTTGACGAAAACATGCAAGCAATCAGGCACACCACATCTAAATCGTGAATTGGGCACATTTCTATGCAATTTCACATGCCGCAAAAAACTCAGGATTGTACTGCTCTCAGAAATGACAGATATACATTTTTAACTGCAATTATATCAAAACTTCACAAGCCAATACATTCACAGCAATAACATGTGCACAGCTATTTCGAATGTACTTCCTCAGAACTGAAGTATGTGAATATATAAACCATGAGCCCTTACAAGTAATGCAAGCATAAAAATAAAATAAAACTTCGTTACAGCATCTTTATCAAACACGTGAAAATTAGCTAATGGCTGATAGTTAAGTGAACCTTAAAAACTAAACAATTTAATTGGAACAATTTAATTGCAATGCTTAAAAGCTACTACCAATTATCTCAAATAATTGTATACCGAACAGATGAAAATGTAGAAGTATTATTGCAGTCCGGTCATACTTGTATGATGAAAAAAATAACGTAACGTAAATCTGACTGGACTCACCGCGCAAATTCAGTAACATACATTTATACAAATAATCTAGATTATCCCATTTGAAACGTCTCAAAATAAAACTAATAGTTATAGGCCTACAATGAATGGTCTTGATGACTGGTAAAACAATTACTGGATGTCAATGGAGTTCATGTTTAAACTGAAGCATAAATTACTGGCTACACACCTTGTCTCTCTCTCTCCTCCTTCTCCGGTAATCGTGGCGTGCAGTTGAGCGCGAAATGCAGCACGTGGAAACTCCCAAAATGTCCGCTGCTGGTGGTGAAATTACATCACATGCACTCCAACGCTGATGTCGTTGTTTAATCATGTGTGTTTTTAAAAAGCCAACCGTTTTAAACTACTAGATGTGTAAATTATATATTCAAATGTCACAGTCTATATCAGAGGTTTTCAAAGTCTGAGACAGTGGGCCTCCCTTTTGACACAACCCACCCAATGACGCCCCCCCCCCCTCTCCCAAAAAAAAATTGTTGGGGGGGGGGGGGGGCTGGGTTTGGAGGGGTGGACGCGATGCGCACTGTTGCCAACTATAGCGACTTTGTATCTTTAGCGACTATATTTAGCAAATTTTCAGACCACCCTAGCGACACATTTTCCAAAAAGCGACTAGCGACAAATCTAGTGACTTTATCTGGAGTTATTGGCAACTTTCTGAAGTGAAAGCACATATCGTTCTTACTCTTCTCATTGAGCATCGAGCGCTGCCGTGGGCCCCAACCCCATCCCAAAGCACTCACAGTCCCCAGTCCTCGCGCAGCATCCTCTCCCAGATGCAGGCAGAGCAAGAGATCTTCACTCCTCCACATGCAAATGAATCGCGCATGTGCGGGAAGACGGAGCTGGCTGAATCCCGCCATGGCAGCACGGGATATAAAATGGTCTAAAAATAATTAAATCACTGCACAAATATAAATCGCTGCATTTGTTTGACAAATGCAGTCACATACTCAGTCACATACTCTCGTCCACTGTGTGTGTGCGCCTGTCTGTGACAAAAGCTAACTAGCTGGCTTGCTTATCATGTCTCAGTCAAAACTGTAAACCCAAAAATACAGGAAGGAGTGGGAATCAAACCCTGAATTCTAAAAGCCGTTTATTGGTGATAATACACGGGCATTCTTGTTGAGAAAGCACACTAGGCATGCAGAACGCAAGAAATCTAGTACAGCGTGAAGACGTCACGAATATGCTAATTTACGCATGCCGTCACCTAGCGACATTAAGCAACTTTTTGGCCAGCTTTTAGCGACTTTCCTTTGAAAATAGTTGGCACCACTGGCGATGCGCGATATTCGACACACGCCTACTCTACTGCCGCTTGCAGCCGCGACAGAATGACATCACAGGGAAATGTAAAATGAAGGAGTTTTAATACAAGTTCGGCGAGTTATTATTAGACTAATTTTTTACAACTCTCCGCGCCTCCCCTGGCATGCTCTGGCGCCCCCCAGGGGAGGCGCGCCCCACACTTTGAAAACCCCTGGTCTATATTGAGTAAATAATTCGTTAAAAATGCTGTATTTATTAGGCCTACAGGTGACTGTTACTTCAGTGTTATTGACTTTTATTTAAACTTTTATTTAAAACTTTTGCAAAAGTTGGCTTTTTTTATTTTTTATATAAATTAAATTATAGCCTAGCAATTTTATACATGATATCCTGTACCATTTATCGCTTAATTCTGTTCCCAAAATTCATAAGAAAAAGCATTAAAATCTTAAAAACATAGTATAGGCTAAGATATTAGAAACTGTAAATTAACAGCAATGCATGCAAAATACAGTAATACTGTATAATTCAAATTACAGTACTCTTCATGTAAATATTTACTGTAAAATTACAGCAATTTGTTACAGTGTGGTGTTGTTTGTACAAAATCCATTGCAAATTTAAAACTAACGGGCATTCCAAACACTCCTTGTGTGTCACTCCTTGCCCTCGCTGCATTAAGGGAAAGGATACACACGGTTTGTGCTGCTTTTTTGGGAGCAGAGCGGAGCACCTCCATTCCTGCCAGGTGCTCATTAAGAGAGAGAGAGAGAGCGATTGAGACCCTTGGGGCTCAAGTCCCACTGTTACCGAGGCATGGCGGTGATCTGGGTTATCTCTTCCCTTATCTGCCAAATCTAGCGCTTTTTTCCCTGGTTTGGAAGCATGCTCGTTGGTTACTTCCGCCCAGGGTGTGGCACCGGTGTAGCAATTATCCAGCTCCGCGGAGGTGGATGTTGCTGGCACTGAGGCTAAAGATAAAAGTTTGCAACTTCATTCTCCAGCTTAGAAGGAGCTGGTGGAAGTTGTGACTGGTTGTGTTCCAGACCCCGGAAGTTGTTTAATACTTGCCAGTTAAAACATAAGACTGGCCAGCTGAGAAGCAGTATGTTCAGCCATAAATAAAATTATTTGAACATTCTTGTTCTCATGGGTACACATTTTCCAATCAGACCGTCTGTTTTGTTTTTCCAATCTGACCGTCCGTCTCCACACTGAGGTGCAACGATTGTTGAAGAAACTGGCCTCTAACATGAGTTGGAGGCTCTAACTCTACAGTGAATAATCACACTTTTCTTGTTAGTAGACCACAGAGAGCACGGTTAGGAGAGCTGGGTGAGGTTGGAGTGAATATCTTTTCATTACTAGAAAGAAATTATATAGAGAATGGTTTCAGAAAGCCACCAAAAAGATGGTGGCGTTCCAATATCCCTTTCCCACCTTTCTCAGGTATAGTGGGGGACTGCTGAGCAGGAGCAGCCCCAAAACACTTAACCCAGCTCCTCACAGAAATAAAAATAAAGCGTCCCATTCTAGACTTGCGAACAGCTAAACCAAACTGTTATGCAACTCAAGGTCAAAATATTAACTATGAGGCTGATCTTGTCACAGATCAGGTCCAAGGACTGATTTGTCATGATAGACCTCAAGGACGCTTACTTCCATATCTCCATCAACAACGCAGGAAGTTTCTGAGAGTGAGATAAACCAAAATCAGGTTCTTCCATTCGGTTTAGCTTTATCACCCCACAACTTTTCAAAATGTATGGACACAGCGGTAGCTTTGCTTCCTCTCCAAGGTATCTACATTCTGAACAACATAGATGACTGGTTTATTTTAGCTCAGTCTCGACAATTAGCAGTTTGGGTTCAAGATGTTATTCTTGCTCATATGAATGAGCTAGGGTTAAGGTTGAACCCATAGAAAAGTGTACTTTCTCCTCTACATAGGACCACCTTCCTAGGTGTAGTAACAGACTCAGTGACGATGTCTGCACGTCTTTCACCCATGCGCCTTAAAACCATCCTGTCAGCAGTATAAAGTATAGAGCTATGCCAGTCATTCACTGCAAAACTGTTACAGAGACATCTGGACCTCATGGCAGCAGCTTCAAATGTTAAACCATTCGGTCTTGTGCGTGAGGCCCTTACAGTGGTGGTTAAAAACCAGAGGGTTTTCAGGCTCTAACCAGAAGTGGTGTAGCAGATAAAGGAGAGGTTTGACCAAGCACAAGTGGATATGTCTGTGTCTCGAGAAACATCTCACTTTCCACTCTGGTTCTCCCTTAAAAACCCGGCTCCTCTCTGACTGGATGCTGTGGTTCAAACATGGCAGAGGCAACGTTTGTATGCTTTCCCCTCGATTGCTCTGTCTCCCTCTTCGTCTAACCTTGATCACCCTGGCCAGGCAGAGTGTGGTTCACGGATCTAGTGTCTCTCTTTGATGGAACTTCATGGGAGATTCCAATCAGGATGGACCTCCTGTCCCAGGAAGGGGGCTTGATAGCCCATCCCTGACCAGAACTGTGGAAACTGTGGAAACTGTGGGCTTGGCCTCTGAGGGGACCCAGCTCATAGAGTGGTTTCTCAATCAAGATTGACGAGGCCATCTTCCACTCCAGAACTCCTTCCACGAGGAAACTGTATGCCCTGAAGTGTAAACTTTTCACCTCTTGGTGCAGTAGTCATCAGCTGGACCCAGTTAACTGCCCAATGCTGTTGGTCCAGTAAGAGCGATTGACTGCAAGGCTATCCGTGTCTCCTCTAAAAGTGTATGTTGCAACCATAACTAATTACCACATGCTTTTGGGTGGAATGTCTATGAATAGACCCATTAGTCCAGTGGTCACCAACCCCAGGTCTGCGGCCCGGTACCGGTGAGGAGGTGTGTTTTGCTTCCCCATCAGAAGCTGAGCATTGCCAATATCCCCCCCCCCCCCCCCCTGTCAGAAGTGCATGTCCAAGAGTGGGGAGCATGGAAATGGACTGTAGAGGTTGCTCAAATTATTTATCAGATATCACAGTAGTACCTTCTGTCCTTGTGGTCACATGGAAAAAGTGGAACCATCTAATGGGTCTGCTCAATTACACACCGAAAGGACCTACTAGAGATTAACATTGTGCTATTGAGAAGGCTTATGACTGGACAAAGTGAACAGTGAGTAGTTGTGATAAATTTGACCTGCCATTGCACTAACCACTCTTTCTCAAGTAAAAACATAAAAAATACTGCTTTTTTGGGAACATATTTTAAAATGGCTTCCAAAAATCTTGGACTTGTATGTGGTAACCTGCTCTTGACTATCCTGTAACTGGTGACTTGGCCTGGCCTAATAAAAGGATCCCCTTATCAGGAATGCTTGAGCATGGAAACTTCATATGTCTATGTAAATGTAACAACGTTTAACGTTCAGGGAGGAAGGAGGCGGGAACCGGCAGACATTTAACACACTTTAATGATAAATAAAACATAAACTCAAAACGAAAGTAATGGCGGCGGCCCCTCGCGGTCGACCGCCGCCCACACAAAACACAACATAAAATCCAGGCCTGGTCCTCTCTCGTCTTCACTGTCGTCGCTCCTCCTTTTAAGCCTCCGCTCCTCCGTGACACGAGAGACCGATGGCTCGCAGGTGTCGTTCATTATCCATCACGCCACCGGCTCTCGTGACGCTCTCACGGTCCCTCGACCCTGCCCTGCTCGCCACATACCCCCAACGCCCTTCGCAGGCCGGGGGGTACTCCCGAGACTGCGCTCTACTCCCCCCCCCCCCTCCTCCGGGGGGGGGCCCGATCACGGCGGCCGCGGTACCTGGGGGTAAGGACAGACGAGGCGAGGGAAAAGGAAACGGAGACAAGAGGAGCGACAGCGACGAGAGAGGGGAGAGAGGAAAAAGAAAGAAAAAAAAAATCTCGGTCCGGTTCCCAGACACGCTGACTCTCGGTCCTCGACTGACCGAGAGACTTTCTCGCGGCGCCATGCGGTGGCACCGGACGCTGATCGCTGGACGGCTTGGCGCTCCTCCGCCCCCTGGCGGCCGGCGACGACTCCTCTCGAGGGCAGCCGGCAGCGAGTCCCCCGTTTCCTGCTCCTCCCCAGCATGGCGGACGGCAGCAGGCTTTCGGCGCGCTGGCAAACGGGGCGACTCCTCCGCTCCCTCGCAGACGGCAGCCTCCCACCTCGTCCCAGGAGCGCGGTCTCTAGCTCGCCGTCACAGTCGATCCTCTCTCGCTCCAGCACCACCGCCTCGGGCAGACGCTCGCGGTTTTCACCCTCTCGCGCTGCCCGACCTTCGCAGCACCGCGAGTCCTCCCAGCAGCGAGGGCTCTCCGACAGCGTGTCCCTCCAACCTCCCGGGTTTCGGCACCAGTGTAACAATGTTTAACGTTCAGGGAGGAAGGAGGCGGGAACCGGCAGACATTTAACACACTTTAATGATAAATACAACATAAACTCAAAACGAAAGTAATGGCGGCGGCCCCTCGCGGTCGACCGCCGCCCACACAAAACACAACATAAAATCCAGGCCTGGTCCTCTCTCGTCTTCACTGTCGTCGCTCCTCCTTTTAAGCCTCCGCTCCTCCGTGACACGAGAGACCGATGGCTCGCAGGTGTCGTTCATTATCCATCACGCCACCGGCTCTCGTGACGCTCTCACGGTCCCTCGACCCCGCCCTGCTCGCCACAGTAAACTTCAAGTGTCAATGTAAGCGCTTTGAGAAAGTCTTTGATAAAGCGCTATATAAATGTAATGAATTATTGTTATTATTATTACTTCAAGGCTTTTTCCTGGGTCAAGGACCATTAAGTTCTTCAGTGCTTTGGCCTGACAAGATTGTGTTTGGTGACTTCACAGTTTACAGATGGTCAACACTGATTTGTGAGTATTCATGTCCCCATAGTGCCAGCAACTGATGCCACATCTCGTTCCTTTCTCAGTAAACCAGGATTATATATAAAGACATTTTGCAAGCAAGGTTATTTTTGTTACTTGGAGTCAATAGAGTTTAACATGATGCAATGTCTATAACAATGTCTGAGCCATCAAAGACACTCTAATTCCCTTTCGTACGTTCACTTGATACTGTGTCATTTTCTGAAGCCTGTAGAGAATTATGCATATATACTAGCCGATGGCACTAGCTCCACCCACCAGGTCAGGTTTTAAAGTGACAAAGATGCCAAATTATTATATAATATAAAAATAATTATATATATATATATATATATATATATTTATATACAGTAATACCTCAAGGTACGAGCGTCTCTATATACGAGTATTCCAAGATACGAGCAAGTATTCGGGCAGATTTTTGCTTCTAGATACAAGTAAATATTCAATATCCGAGGAAGCTTACAGACGCTGATGCCGATGCAGGCATGTTCACGTGTTCGCTGACTTCTGTACACATCGCCCACAAGTAGGTGATTTTCTCTCTATTTTGTGGATTATTCTTCATAATAGCGATGAGTTCTAAGAAAGTGAGTGGTAAGGATGGTAGTGAGAAGAAGAAACGCATGATGACCATGGAAATGAAGCATTAAATTGTCGATAAAAATGTGCATGGTGCCCTAGTCACCTAGCAGCAGGAGCATCAGGAGGAACTGTCAACTGAGGAGCTGATCGAGCTACAGATGATGAACATACGCAGGTGTTGTAAGAGCTCAGCAGTAGCGATGAGACGGTGAACCAGAGGAAAACATTTCTACAAGAGAAATTAAGGAAGTGATGGCCATGTGGCAGAAGGTTTCTGATTTCACTGAAAAGAAACTTCTTGATAAATTGTCTACTGGTCGTGCTTTGGCACTTTCACATGCCTTACTTATTTTTAAAGGGAGACAGAAACAAATCTCCCTCAATAGGTATTTCGTTAAAAGCTCTGTGCCAAGTGAAAGTGAACGTGAGGATAGTCAGGTGAAAAAAGGGAAGAAACTAATTTAAAAAAGCAAAAGAATAATATAAAATAGAAAAGTAAAAAATATATATGTAAGCTAAGTTCAGTTATGTTATGTTAATTTAAGTTTAAGTAAATTATGTAGTGTTCATGTAAGGTGTGATACGGTGTCTGTGTACCAAACCCCTTCCTCCCTCCTCCGCATCTGACGCTACAGTCTGTTAAAAATGGATAATTAAAAGCACTTTTTTTCACATGAATACTTATACTGTATACATGTGCTAAATTGTGTGTGTGTGTGTGCCAATAAAAACATGTTCCCTTTCAGGGAACTCGAGCTGCGTTGAAGCGCTTGGGGAAATACCCTGACGTCAGTCACGTGAAGATCTGTGCAACCAATGAGAGACGAACGCATGTGAATGCGTCACCGCCGGCGACGTGCCGGTGACGTCATGAGAGAGCATAAAGGCTCGAGAGCGCCGGCTGTGAGGACTGCGAGAAGAGACTCTGCTCCCGCCTGGCTGTCTTTAACGAGGCCGCTCAGGCTCGTTTTCCCCAAGGTTTGGGACCTGCAGCAGCTGAGGCGCTGCGGCGTTCTCATTCATGGGGATCGCAAATGGATCTCTCCGAGGGGACTGAGACGGGTCCCCCCGCATCTCAGCCCTCGCGAGATGAGGTGGGTCCCGGTCACGGTCCAGGAGAACGTGATTTGGGCGGGGCTTCTGCTGATCGTGCTGGGGCTCCGGCACTGACTTTGTCTAGTTCTGAGGAGCTAGATGTAGGTAGTGTCGATCCGGTCGAGGAGGATTCGCCACCCTCCTCGCTGGCATTTGAAGAGCTAGTCGAGGTTGTGGCGCGAGCGGTCTCTCGTCTGGATATTGATTGGCCGGCGGAGACCAGGAGCACTCGCCCTAAAAAGAGTATGTTGGACGAGTGCTACCTGCCTGCTCACGTCCCTCCCCAGCGCCGGGCCCTGCCTTTCCTTCCTGATCTCCACACTGAGGTGTCGAGGTCATGGAGAAAGCCAGCCTCCAACAAAGTACATACACCGCAGAGTGCTATGTATGCCACTCTTGTCGGGGCTCAGCCCTATGGTTATGGAGGGATGCCGAAAGTGGATGAGGCTCTTGCGGGATACCTTTTTCCCCAGTCGGCATCCTAGCTCAAAGCCCTGGTGCTCCCCACCAAACCGATGTGTGTCACGTCGTCTTTGGTGGGATAAGCAAACTCTGCCTCCAGACAGGCTGCAGCATGCCTGCATCCTTCGGCACTGCTGCAGGCCTACCAAGCAGAGTTGCTAGGGGACCTCGACGAGGGCAGTGGTATTAGTCCGGAGGCAGTGGCAGAGCTGCGGCGGACCGTGGATTTGTCTCTCCGGGCCACTAGGGAGACGGCCTACTTACAGCTCCGCACACAGGGCCACTCAAAAAGAGAGTGTCGCCACCCGGCATCCTCCGGTGAATCCTGGGAGATCGGGCCGACACACTCAGGCTCAGCCTTCGGGCAAAAGGACTGATTTGAGGGCTGTCCTGAACGCGAAGAAGGCTAAGACTAAGTGGTCCTGTCGCCAGAAGCACCATGCCACAACAAGGTGGTGTCTCCCGTGTTCGGCTCCCGAGGGAGTCCGCCACAGGAGAACTACCACCTCAAAGGAAGGTCCTAGAGCAGGCGTCTCAAACATGCAGCCCATGCAGCTCACTCTCAGCCCATATCAAACGATATTTTGTGGCCCGCGGGACCATATGAAAGTTTAATGTAAGTGCGGCCCGTGAGTGCTGAATGAATAGCGCTTTGTTAATAGCGTTGTGTGCGGAAGATTCCTTTTTCGTGCGAGCTGGAGCTGTACAAACCAACCAATCACAGTGGAGTATATGACTCCCGGGGGCCAATCACAGTGGAGTACATGACTCCCGGGGGCCAATCATAATGGAGTAAATGACTCCCGGGGGCGGGGCATCGGCCGGGCTTGATGCAGACAGAGAAACATTTCACTGTGGAGCTTCCCGTGTAATATCACATTTGTCAAAGCCGTCATAGAATTATTACTTCTTATTGTGTTTGAAATTGAGCATGTTTGACTTTGAGCTGGACGAAGTGAATGTTACTGTTATCGGCGTTGGATTTAGCGTCATACGGATTGTATTTGTTTTTCCATAATTTGAAATAAGTTGATTTGCGGGACATCGGTGTTATAATATAGAAAATGAAATCCAGTAAATAACGCCTCCGTGGCTGCATCCCATTGTTTGTATATACATGTATTAATGGTGTCCCACAGTCCCAGCTAATAATTAACAGCCGATAGCAGTCACCTATATCTGTATTTTCTACCATATAAAATATTACGATGTTCATGTCATCAGGAAAGTATGTAAGCCCGTTTCCGCCACAGTTGAGAGAAAAAAAAGGATTATTTAAGTAATAATAATGAGAGAGTTTCTCATAATAATGATTTAATATCTCAAAATAATAAGAACATTTCTTATAATAAATTAGAATTTCTCATAATAATGACTTAATATCTGGAAAAAATGAGAAAGTTTCATAATATTGACTTATCTCAAAATAATGAGAGTTTATCATAATAATGACTTAGTATCTCGAAAAAATTAGTAACTTTTTCCTCAACCTTGAACTTCAGTAAGTCCAAGTACATAGAAGAAGAACCCATTGAAGTTAAAGAACTGTCAATAATGACGTTTGAGAAAAAAAAAAAACTTGATGCGGCCCTGCCTCACCCAAACTCTGCTTCCTGCGGCCCCCGGCTCATTTGAGTTTGAGACCCCTGTCCTAGAGCATTCCACCAGAGTTTCCGGAAGCCCCGCGCCGGGCCCTGCCTTTCCTTCCTGATCTCCACACTGAGGTGTCGAGGTCATGGAGAAAGCCAGCCTTTCTCCCGCGCAGAGAACCACTTTCTTGGGGGTCATATGGGACTCAGTGGTTATGTCTGTTCGGGTGTCCCCTGGGCGTATCCAGGCCATTCGTTCAGCCGTCAAGAGCATCAAGCTGGGCCAGCCACTCATGGTGAAACACTTCCAGAGGGTGTTAGGGCTCATGGCAGCGGCATCCAGCATTATCCCACTGGGCCTGCTGTATATGAGACCCCTGCAGTAATGGCTAAAAACCAAGGGGTTCTCCCCAAGGGGAAACCCGCTTCGCACGATCAAGGTCACGGGGCGATGCCTATGCACCTTGAGTATGTGGAAAAACTCTTGGTTCCTTTCTCAAGGCCCTGTGCTGGGAGCTCTTGGTCCACGCATGACGCTCAGGGTCTGTGGAGCAGTCGGCACCAGACCTGGCACATAAACATGCTGGAGTTACTGGCGGTCCGCAGAGCACTTTGTGCGTTCCTCCCGGACCTACGCGACCACCATGTCACTGTTTTCACCAACAGTATGATGGTGATTGCGTACATCAACCATCAATGGGGTCTGCGTTCGCGGCCATTGTACAAGATGTCGCGACAGATCCTCCTCTGGGCCCAGGGGAGGCTGCTCTCTCTCAGAATGTCATTGAAGTGAGCGTGCGCTCCACCTGCAACGCAAATTCAGCATGTGCAGTGAACTAGGTATGCTCATGAGTCACGAAATACCCATGTGAAGTGGATAATTTGTCTCTCATTTATGCTCAAGATACTAGATTCCGGCAACATTAAGGAATCGACATAACCCACAAGAAAATACTGAGACAAATAGGGAGTTTGCGGTTCCACTTCAAAATCGTCGACATAATAGTATTGGCGAGTTAACCATGACTCGAGATAAGTGAACTCCACTGTATATACCAATCATTCAGATTCATTGAATGATTAACATATATCAATGACATAGACACTTCAATGTAACAGTGACCTTAAAATTAAAGCTGAACTAAATAATTTTCCATTCTTTTTGAGAACACTGAGATTTCAAATAAAAAAGATATCATTAAGATTGTCATAAGTCAAAGAAGTTGTAATTAATCAAACAATGCTTATAATTATTTTAATAATACTATTTGGGGACCTTCATTCCTGAGTCTCTGACTGTAACCATTTGATTTATTAATTATACTCTTTACAAACAAACATCTTCACTCGTAGATAACAAATGTAAGTGAACACAACAGCTGCTAATGACAACAACAACAATTTGTTGTGACTTAAACATGTTGGTTTTGCATGAAGGCCTGTGGAATTTAAACAAGGGCTAATTGTGGGAACACAATGGAATTAAAAGTGCTATTGTGCTTACTTTGACAGCCCATAAAAGTCCCGTTAAAACCCTTGTTAAGCTCTGTTAAACGTATTTGTGTGGTGAGGGGGCAGCCATTTAACACATCACAAGGGCTAATAAGTGCATTATTTAAAAGCGGAGCTCCAATTACTAATTGATTAGAGCTGAGCAGGCCTCATCAATAAAGCACGAGGCAACAGCTTCAAACCCAAACAGGCATGACTAATACATTAAAGGACTATAAGAAAGATAACTTCTACCTTAATTAGTAATTAATGTTTCACAGAGACCCACATTTTCATTTTGAGTTTTTTTTTTCTCTTTTTTGAAGCCATTGAGACACTGGTCTCAGATAGCCAGACATATAAATGTAAATGTTTTGTTATTACTGTCACCTCTATTGGCTTCTCCAAGCAATGCAGTCACACATTGTTAGGTCTAATTCACAATGAACAATGGGGGTGGGGGGGGGGGGGGGGGGGGGGGGGGGGGGGGACTTTTTTTTACTTGAATGCAACATTTTTTTAAATAACAATTTTAGAAACATTAAAGAATTATGCAAATATAGCGTACACAATGGACGGAAAATTGACTATTTTTCTGAGAATATTATGATTTAATCAGCAGCATTGCCTATTCCAAAATACTCCATCTCCAGGACACAATCCCTGCATCCCACTACCAATGTGTAGACCAAGTGTGTCCAAAACAAAAGTTCCCAGACAGACTACTAATACTGAGGATCCATACACATTCTATGAAGATGAGGATCCATACACATTCTAACAGCTAATATTGCCCACAACCAATTGGACTTTGGAGGTGGATTTAGTTAAAGTTAGTAGAAGTTTTTAGTGTGCCTAGTAAGACCTGGTTCAGTTCCTGGTTCAGGTATGTTTAATTGGGATTGGAGCTAAACTTTGCAGAACAGTGGCTCTTCATGAGCAGGATTGAACACCCCTGGTACAAGTAGATGAGAGAGTTAAAAAAGCAGCCTCTGCCATTGGAAGGTAGGAAGGCAACAATATCCAGATGGATGATTTGCTGATTATGATGTCCTATTGTTTTGTCCTACAACCAAGGTATGCAGAACAGTATTTGTGAGGCCACAACACGCACATCCTTGAGGCGGATGGGCTACAACAGCAGAAGACCCCACCGGGTACCACTCATCTCCACTACAAATAGGAAAAAGAGGCTACAATTTGCACGACCTCACCAAAATTGGACAGTTGAAGACTGGAGAAATATTGCCTGGTCTGATGAGTCTCGATTTCTGTTGAGACATTCATATGGTAGAGTCAGAATTTGGCGTAAACAGAATGTGAAAATGGATCCATCATGCCTTGTTACCACTGTGCAGGCTGGTGCTGGTGGTGTAATGGTGTGGGGGATGTTTTCTTGCCACACTTTAGGCCCCATAGTGCCAATTGGGCATCGTTTAAATGCCACGGCCTACCTGAGCATTGTTTCTGACCATGTCCATCCCTTAATGACCTCCATGTAGCCATCCTCTGATGGCTACTTCCAGCGGGATAATGCACCATATCAAAAAGCTTGAATCATTTCAAATTGGTTTCTTGAACATGACAATGAGTTCACTGTACTAAAATGGCCCCCACAGTCACCAGATCTCAAACCAATAGAGCATCTTTGGGATGTGGTGGAACGGGAGCTTCGTGCCCTGGATGTGCATTCCACAAATCTCCATCAACTGCAAGATGCTATCATATCAATATTGGCCAACATGTCTAAAGAATGCTTTCAGCACCTTGTTGAATCAATGCCACGTAGAATTAAGGCAGATCTGAAGGTGAAAGGGTCAAACACAGTATGGTGTTCCTAATAATCATTTAGGTGATATATATATATATATATATATATTCCTATTAACTTTTGAATACCTGAATCTCTAGCAAGAAATGAAAAAACTAAAGCCAATAAAGCTTTCTCTTGTCTTTCTCCAAAATTATTGTTTTAATAATTCCTTTACAACCAGTAATTTTCTTTTAGGCTAAAAGGAAGAATGGTAGTTGACCATTTAGTCTTATTCTTGATTTACCAATGCATACCAAAACATATAAGCTAGCATTCATGTCAAAAATGAAGTATACTTTGGGTGATATTAAAATTAAGTATAATATTTGTGTGAAAAGTTACGGTCGAATGGAGCAATGTGTGTATTTTGTAGTGGTTGTGTGTTACACCAGCACACCCAGAGTCAACAGAAATAAATGAAGATAGATGAAAAGAAATATCCCAAATAGAATAAAATAAAATTTGAATGACTACGGGGAGCATAAAATGCAAAGCAATAAGACCTCATGAATAAAACAAGATCTCCAAAACCCTTCAACACATACTCAGAAAGACAGAAAGATGAGGAGAGAAAGTGAAAGAGAAAAACGAGCGATGAGTTATTTTCCATGGGAGTCTGAAGATCAATCTCAAAGCACCACAGCACACTCAGAGATGGAAGAAATGTAGTAAATCATGAAAACAGAGAGACCATGAATGCTCTCAGATTGGCTGGAGACTCACAGGTATGTCTTAATCAGGATGTCTGTGCATAAAATTAGGAATTGAACCTCCATAACAGTCCAAAAACTGTTTGGAAGGGAGGCTAGTCACTGCGGAACCATGAGTGGAGATTGACATACAGCTTGGATACAATGTGTTGAGGGTCGATTCATGTCCTAATATTCCCACTTCCAACTGCAGCCTAAGGCCCTAATATACTTCAATTAAGATCGAAGAACGAACTGGTAAAACATTCTTCCGAACAAAATCAGGCTAAAATGAAGGTTGCTTGGAGTTTGCTTCAGGAGTTTAAAACATAAACAGAAAAGTATGCTCTGTCTGGTAAATGCTGTTGTGCACACAGCCACTAAGGCATGATTTACACTAATCTTCCTTGATAAAAACTGATTTGCCAATAACCAAGCATTGTGCGCCTTTTTAATTAAAAGGGCACATATGCAACCCATACTTTAGTCTCATCTTGTCTATAGACAACAAGTAGCTTTGGTTTCACGTGAGCCACTGTATTATTTACTGTTTAGTTAAAAAAGAGAGAATACCAGAGAATATTGAGAATATCAGAGAACTCTTATCTTGAGAATAAATAATAATTCATTACATTTAAATAGCGCTTTATCATAGACACTCAAAGCACTTTGCATAGAAGGGGGAATCTCCTCAACCGCCATTAGAATTCAGCATTCACCTGGATGATGCAACAGCAGCCATATTGTGCCAGAACGCTCACCACACACCAGCTAATTGGTGGAGAGGAGTGTGAGGGACCAGACAATCAGCACAAGGAACACCAGCTTTTACTCAAAAAATGGCATTTATTAGTGCCCAAACAAAGTAACTTACAACAAACAAACAAACTAAACAAACAAAAGTAAAACAAACCAGGAGGCTAACTGCGTAAGGCTAACCCCCTACACTAAACAAAGTAACAACTTATAAAGGGAAAGATGGGTCCATTACAACACAAAAAGGGGGAAACAAAATAACTACATCCTACACAATACTAAACAAATCCAAAATTAAACCCAACATATACATATACCAAATCCAACATAAAGAAAGAAAATATAATGAAACACTATAAAAATGTACGACCTAAGAAATCAATTTACAAAGACAAACATTTTTCTTCCACCCCTGGGAAACGCCAGCACATAGTAGATCCGGACAGAACCAATTACTTAATCTTCTGTTCCCGCCCGGATTCCAATGTCTGTCACCCCGGGACGCCATGTCTGCCAAACAGTCACTGCTCGTTACTTAAACTCAAAAAAGAAACAAATAAACAATAGATACAATGCAACTAAAGATGTAAAACACGTAACCAACAAAGAATAAACAAATACTATCAAATCATGAAATGATTACAAACAAAACACAAGTGAGCACGCACCTACAGTTAAGGTGTTTGCATGTGTGTATGTAATGTTCACATTACCACCTTTGTGTGGCTGCCACTAGGGCCATCACATGTCCCCCCCCTTCAGGAACCTCATTGGTAGAACGGGAGAGATAGTCAGCTGTAACATTGGCTTTACCCGCCACATGTTGGATCTTGAATCTGAAGGGCTGCATAGCTAAATACCATCTTGTAATCCTTCCATTAGAATCCTTCATTTTCCCCAACCATTGCAATGCCTTATGATCAGTCTCCAGGGTAAACTCACGACCCAGTAGATAGTACCTTAGGGAATCCAGTGCCCACTTCACAGCCAAACACTCCTTTTCCACAGTCGAATAACGTACTTCTCTTGGGAACAATTTACGACTGATAAAAGCCACTGGCTGACGGCTCTCTGGTGGTCCTTGCAACAGGACTGCTCCTATGCCCCTCTCTGAGGCATCGGTCTGTACAATAAAGGGTTGGCCAAAGTCAGGATTATGAAGAACAGTGTCCGCTGTCAAGGTTCTCTGAATGTCCTGGAAAGCTCTTAATTTCTCCTCCGTCCACTGCAGTTGGTTCGGGCAACGTGCCCCCACCATATCTGTTAGTAGAGCAGCTCTACTGGAAAAGTTAGGGATAAACCGATGATAAAATCCAGCCATACCTAGGAAGGATCGCAGGTCCTTCCGTGTTTGAGGCACAGGGCACTTCTCCAAGGCTTGAATTTTCTTTACCTGTGGTCGCACAACACCCTGGCCAATCACATAGCCCAGATACTCAGTTTCTTGTTTAGCCACAGCACACTTATTAGGATTGATAGTTAAACCAGCCTTCTGTAGACGCCGCAAGACTTCCTTGAGATGCTGCACATGCTCCTCCCAGGTGTTGCTGTAAACAACAATGTCATCAAGATATGCAGCAGCAAAAGTTAAACCACGCAACACCTGATCCATTAACCTTTGAAATGTAGCCACTGCCCCGTGAAGACCAAATGGCAATACCTTGAATTGAAAGAGGCCTCCTGGTGCCCTGAATGCAGTCAATGGCCTGGAGGATTGAGTCAGCGGAATCTGCCAATATCCTTTAGAAAGGTCCATTGTCGTCAAGTATTTGGACTGACCCAAACGATCAATTAAGTCACTTATGCGAGGAGTAGGGTAGGAGTCAAACTTGGATACTGAATTCAAATATCGGAAGTCAATGCAGAATCTAATACTCCCATCTTTTTTTGGCACAAGGACTATTGGGTGACACCACTCACTGTTAGAAGGTTCAATAATCCCCAAGCGAAGCATAAGGTCTACCTCCTCCTTCAAAGTCTCCTGAAGTCGCTCGGGTATCCTGTAACTTTGACGTTTAACAACAGCATTAGGCTTCAATACAACATCATGCTCAATTAAGTTGGTAAACCCCGGATATTCAGAAAATACTTTTGACGTGAAGAGAGCTTGTACCTGTGACTGCTGGGAATCTGTTAAATGGTCTAGACTGATGTCCCCTAGAACTGGCTGAGGCAAATACTGATCATCTGACTCGTCCCCTTCAACACAGCGAATCATCAAAGACTGTGATTTCTCAAGTCGGGGAACCCATTCCTTCAGTAGGTTGACATGCAAAACTCGACTAGGACGATCTTGACCAGGAGTACTGATTTCATAGGTTGTAGGGCTAAGCCGCCTCTTGATTTCATACGGGCCTTGCCATTTAACTAACAGCTTATTCTCTTGGCT
This sequence comes from Rhodeus uyekii, assembly GCA_037043235.1. NCBI lineage: Eukaryota > Metazoa > Chordata > Actinopteri > Cypriniformes > Acheilognathidae > Rhodeus > Rhodeus uyekii. Next base: position 414,511 of record JAWRVZ010000323.1, read on the forward strand.
AGGCAACATGACCAGTACATTTTTACCGACTTCCAGGTTTCTTTCCCGAGCTCGCTGGTCATACCAGGTCTTCTGCTGCTCCCTGGCTCCAGCCAAATGATTCTGGGCCAAAGTGGTCATTTTCTCTAGGCGTTCCCTCATATGCAAGACATGAGAGACAACACTAGTGGGCTCTTTCCTTTCAGGACATCCTTCCCACATCTCCTGTAACAGAGCCAATGGGCCCCGGACATCATGACCATACAACAATTCAAAGGGAGAAAACCCCGTAGAAGCCTGAGGGACTTCTCGATAAGCGAAGAGAAGATAAGGCAACCACTGGTCCCAATCTCGCCCGGTCTCACTAACAAACTTCCGGAGCATCTGCTTCAGAGTCTGATTGAATCGCTCAGTCAGCCCATCCGTTTGGGGATGATAAGGGGTGGTACGCAAACTCTTGATTCCCAAAAGCTGGTAAACCTGTTTTAACAGGGTAGACATGAAATTAGTTCCCTGGTCGGTTAGGATCTCAGCTGAACCATTCTCAAACTCTTCTAATTGGTTCGCCTTTGCCCTAGTCACCACCATGTGGCATCCCCGTGCCGGATGCAACAACTCCAACAGCACCGGTATATCTCTGCCCAGAATCACTGGAAATGATAAGCTATCCGCCACCCCCACCTCTACCAGGTAGGTTTGCCCTTCTATCTTTACATATACATTGGCAGTGGGCAAAAGTCTCTCATCTCCATGAACACAACAGATGGGCAGTTTGTTCAGGGTACTGATCAAAGGTGGTGCTATAAACTTCCTGTTCACCAGAGTCTGGTCACTGCCAGTGTCAATTAAAGCAGTCAGTTTCTCACCATTTATCTCTACATCAGCAGTTCTTAAAGAGCTTGGGGGTTTGGTTAACTTCTCCCTCGGCACAAAACATATCTGCGTAAACTGCACAGAGTTCCGTGGACAGTTTGGTTTAGTATGTCCTTCTTGACCACATAAATAACATATCGGAGGCCGTTTCGGAGCAAATTGCAACTTGGCTGAAGCAGGTTTCCCCATATAGGGCTTTCCTGACCCCTCTACTTTCCTTTGCTGGGACTGAGGCATGTCAGAAGAACGACAATCATCAACAGATTTCCAAGCCCAAGGCTTACTCTTTCCCCTGGCTGCAACAAATATGTCTGCAAGAGATGCAGCTTCCGCTGCTGTTCTGGGATCCCTTTCTCGAATCCACACCTGTAGTTCAGGAGACAGCATTCTAAGATATTGCTCAAGTATGATCATTTCACTCACCTCCTCCACAGTTTTCCCCTTAGGTTGGATCCACTTTACAAAAAGTTCTTTAAGGCGGTTGTAAAGCTCTTTCGGGGTTTCAGATGGATCTACTGCTAAGGAACGGAACTTTTGCCGATACGTCTCAGCATTGACATCATATTTTCTCAAAATCGCAGATTTTACTTTGTCATAGTCTGTAGACTCACTCAAATCCATATGGACATAAGCGGCTCTTGCTTTACCAGTCAATAAAGGAATTAAATGCCAAACCCAATCAGTCTTAATCCACCTACAAGCCTCCGCAATCCTTTCAAATGTGACAAGGAAGTGCTCCACATCATCAGTGTCACACAGCTTCTCCAATCGAGGTGAACGAGATAATGTGGGACCTGTATTGTCCTCACCCTGATTAAAGCTCCTCTGTGCAGTTAAAGTCAAAGAGTGTTCATCAGATTCTGCAGGATTTATATCTGGTCTTTCACAAACCTCCTGGTCAACTTCACAAAAGGGTTGAGTGGGAGAAGTACGTGCCTGGACTTCCATTTGTAATAAACCGAATTGGTGTTGGAGAGCCTTAAATCGTCGCTCCTGTTCTACATACTCTTGTTGCCTTATAGTCTCCCGTCCTTCCATTCTAGCCATATGCACTCGAAGCAGATCCGCCAACTCAGAAACCTCCATGTCTCCTGTGGCCTGGTTTCCTTCATCCCCTCCTTCCATGGTCTGAGCCTCCTCATTCCTTTCTTCCTCTGGCTGCAAGGGAGGGACTTTAGGTATTTTCTTCAAGGCACGACTCATAGTAAAAAAAACAAAAACAAAAAAAACACAAAACAAACAAAGCCACGAGGGGCAAAGGAAAACAAACAAGCTTGGTATCCTTGTCTGACAACGATCCCACCGCTGCCACCATATGTGAGGGACCAGACAATCAGCACAAGGAACACCAGCTTTTACTCAAAAAATGGCATTTATTAGTGCCCAAACAAAGTAACTTACAACAAACAAACAAACAAACTAAACAAACAAAAGTAAAACAAACCAGGAGGCTAACTGCGTAAGGCTAACCCCCTACACTAAACAAAGTAACAACTTATAAAGGGAAAGATGGGTCCATTACAACACAAAAAGGGGGAAACAAAATAACTACATCCTACACAATACTAAACAAATCCAAAATTAAACCCAACATATACATATACCAAATCCAACATAAAGAAAGAAAATATAATGAAACACTATAAAAATGTATGACCTAAGAAATCAATTTACAAAGACAAACATTTTTCTTCCACCCCTGGGAAACGCCAGCACATAGTAGATCCGGACAGAACCAATTACTTAATCTTCTGTTCCCGCCCGGATTCCAATGTCTGTCACCCCGGGACGCCATGTCTGCCAAACAGTCACTGCTCGTTACTTAAACTCAAAAAAGAAACAAATAAACAATAGATACAATGCAACTAAAGATGTAAAACACGTAACCAACAAAGAATAAACAAATACTATCAAATCATGAAATGATTACAAACAAAACACAAGTGAGCACGCACCTACAGTTAAGGTGTTTGCATGTGTGTATGTAATGTTCACATTACCACCTTTGTGTGGCTGCCACTAGGGCCATCACAAGGAGACAGAGTGATGAAGCCAATCAGAGTATGGGGATGAATAGGAAGCCATGATGGTCAAATTTGGCCAGGGTTACACCCCTACTCTTCACAAAGGACATTCTGGGATTTTTAATGACCACAGAGAGTCAGGAATTCGATTTAACGTCTCATCTGAAGGATGGTGCTTGTTGCATTACAGTGTCCCCGTCACTATACTGGGGCATTAAGACCCACACAGACCACAGGGTAAGCACCCCCTGCTGGCCTCACTAACACCTCTTCCAGCAGCAACCTAGTCATTCCAAGGAGTCTCCCATCCAGGAAATAACCAGCCTCAGTCCTGCTTAGCTTCAATGGGCAACCAGTCTTGGCCTACAGGGTGATATTGCTGCAGGCAAATTAAACAACTCACTATACCTTATAACTTATCAATAATTGATATATTGGAAAAAGAAATTGGATATTAAATGAAAATATTGTGTTTTGATTCATACAGTCACAATTACGATTGTTACTGGATGTTACAATGGGTTTGTATGTAGTGGGGGTGTGACGTTCTGCAATTAACAATGATAAATCGACAGTTCGGTGTTTTCATGTTTTTTGTCGTGTAAATCACAGTGTTTTTGTACGTCCTTGTCGCATCCACTCGTCTGCAAACACAGCTACAGACGTGAGTTTCTGCTCGAGGTTGGAAAGACTTCAGTTTCCAATCCAAGCTCGGCGCTCGTACAAGAACTGCGGGACCATGGTCTTCTCCGGAGGCCTACTCCATCACCGTCCCCCACTACTGCACCTCCCCCACAGTGGACGCGCCACAAACGGTGCGAGAGGAAACAGAAGAGGGGGAAGCGCGGAGGTATCCGGGTTAGATTAACGGCTAACCCACACAAGCCTGCTATCCCCACCATCATCCTGGCTAACGTACGCTCGTTGGATAATAAACTGGACGATCTTCAACTTCTATGCTCTACTCAGAAGACTGTAAGAGACTGTTGTGTTTTTGTGTTTACGGAAACATGGCTCAACAATAGCGTTCCGGACTCCGCCATTCAGCTCGATCGGCTCACATGCCATCGCGCGGACAGAGTGCTCGTCGAGGGAGGTAAGACCCGCGGCGGCGGACTCTGTGTTTACACCAATGATGCGTGGTGCCGCGATGCTGTTGTAGTCTGCAAACACTGCTCACCCCTGGTGGAGTTTATGATTATTAAGTGTCGGCCTTTTTATCTACCGCGGGAATATACAGCTATTATACTTGTTGCTGTATATATCCCCCCCAGCTCCAACAACAACAACAGGAGTGAGGCACTTAATAATCTTTATAAACACATCAGTGATCAGCAGACAGCCCACCCAGATGCTTTTCTCATCTTGGCTGGGGATTTCAATCATGCTGACTTTAAGAGTGTGTTTCCAAAAATTCATCAGCATATTGACTTCCCGACACGTGGAAATAATACTCTGGACTTAGTGTACACTACTCAGAGAGGAGCTTACAAAGCCCTTCCCCTCCCCCACCTTGGTGCTTCAGATCACATCACTGTATTGTTATTGCCAGCATACAGACCACTCGTTAAAGTCACCAAACCAGTCCAGAAGCAGATTCAAGTCTGGCCTGAAGGGTCATCAGTGGCTCTTCAAGACTGCTTCGACACCACGGACTGGGACATGTTCAAACAGGCTGCAACCTACCATAACACCGTAGACCTCCAGGAGTACTCTGAGACTGTTACTTCTTACATCAACAACTGCATTGAGGATGTAACAGTCACAAAGACCATCACCATCTGGCCCAACCAAAAACCGTGGCTGACAGGGAATGTCTACAGTCTTCTGAAGACGCGTAATGCTGCCTTCAGAGCTGGAGATGAGGTGGGCCTGAGGACAGCAAGGGCCAACCTGTCACGCGGCATCAGGAAGGCTAAGAGACAGTACTCCAGGAGGATAGCCCACTGTTTCAGCGACAGCAGAGACTCAAGGAGCCTGTGGCAGGGGATTCAGACCCTCACGGACTACAAACCCCCTGCACGGACGTGTGACAGCACCACCTCCCTACTGAATGAGCTGAACACCTTCTTCGCTCGCTTTGAAGCACACAACAGCACCACTGCACAGAAGTCACCTCCTCCTACCGATGACCAGATGTTGACACTGCCCAGGGACAGCGTGAGTAAATCCCTCAGCAGGGTCAACGCACGCAAAGCTCCGGGTCCTGACAACATTCCTGGTCTCCCTGGACCCCCACCAATTTGCATACCGGTCAAAACGCTCGACCGATGACGCCATTGCCACTGCTGTCCATTCAGCACTCACACATCTGGACAAAAAAGACACGTATGTCAGAATGCTGTTCATTGATTTTAGTTCAGCTTTCAATACAATCATCCCTCAACAGCTCACCCAAAAACTGTCTCAGCTGGGACTCAGCACTTCGCTGTGCAACTGGCTGCTGGACTTCCTGACAGGAAGACCTCAGGCAGTACGGGTCGGCAGTAACACATCCAGCTCCATCATTATGAACACTGGAGCCCCTCAGGGTTGTGTGTTGAGCCCCCTGCTCTTCACTCTGCTGACCCATGACTGCACACCCATACACAACAGCAATCTCTTCATCAAGTTTGCGGATGACACGACTGTAGTTGGTCTCATCACCAACGGCGATGAGACAAACTTCAGGAGTGAGGTGAGCCACCTGGTCAGGTGGTGCGGCGACAACAATCTCTCTCTGAACGTGGAGAAGACGAAGGAGATTGTTGTTGACTTCAGAAGAATGCACACCCAGCACCCTCCTCTGACCATCAACGGTGCGACCGTGGAAAGAGTGAGGAGCACCAAATTTCTGGGTGTGCATATCACAGAAGACCTCTCCTGGACCACCAACACCACAGCACTGACCAAGAAAGCACAGCAGCGACTCTACTTTCTCCGCAAGCTGAGAAGAGCCGGAGTCCCAGCCCCCATCATGCGCACCTTCTACAGAGGCACCATCGAGAGCATTCTGACCAGCTGCATCACTGTGTGGTACTGCAGCGCATAGTGAGAGCAGCTGAGAAGATCGTTGGTGTCTCTCTCCCACCCCTCCAGGACATTTACAACACACACCTCTCCCGCAAAGCCCTCATCATTGCGAGAGACCCCTCCCACCCATCCCAGAGCCTCTTCAATCTGCTGCCATCAGGGAGGAGACTACGCAGTCTCCAGGCAAGGACCAGCCGACTGAAGAACAGCTTCATTCCCCAAGCTGTCAGGGCATTGAACTCCCTCCCGTCTCTGCCCCTTTTCCTCTCTTTTGCCCCATGCACCTGACCCCCCCCCCCCTACTATTGTTTGCACTGTCTTTACCATCGCGACTTTATCTCTTTATTTCCTTAATCTATTTTATTTTATCTATTATTATTTATTTATTTATATATATATATATATATATATATATATATATATATATATATATATATATTTGGTGTTGTTGATATATATATATTTTGTTGCTGTTGTTACTGTTAATGTAACCTGGTTGCACCTTGGGTCTGAGAGTTACAGAATTTCAATTCTCTGTATGTATGTGCTGTATATATTGCAGAATTGACATTAAAGCTGACTTTGACTTGACTTGAGATGTATGGATTGGTAAAATAGTCCTGCATTGGGTGAATGTGTTGTGTTGTGTTTTTGTGCCAAGATTTTCATTTTGCAATTAAAATGTATTTTAATCCAGAGATTGTTAATAATCCAGATTAACCAGTCAGAGTTGGAGTGTTACAGATATAAGATTAGTAAATGGTGTGATAAGACAGAGTATAACATTTATGCATTTCAATTAGACATGATCCCTAGACCATGCCACACTTCACCTGTCACCTTCAGAACGCCCATGATCCTCATGACTCCTTATATGGAACACACTGTTGGCCTGTCTTCATTGTATTTACTTTTGTTTGTTTTGAATTAACTCGTTTGTTTCATTGAACCTTCTTCATCGTCTTCCTCCTCTGCTGACAGAACACTGCTGATGTATGTTTAGTCTGGCCAGTCACACATTTCCTTTTAAAACTTTAACTCTTTAACAATTTGTTTGCTGTTTATGTTATCTACATTTACACTTGTCAACATGAAGTGGTTTCTGTATCAGGATAATTAATTGGATCAGTTTCCTGCGAAATGGCCTTGGTGCATAATTGACCTGAAGTGATGGGATTTCTTTTAAACACAACTGTGTTCACAGGGCCATGCATTTCATAAAACGAGGAGGTTGAAAATAAAACATTTCATAAATGCCACAATGGTAATAGAAAAAAGAGACATTTAGGCCCAAAATCGTTGCCAGATGTGGTGGGAACATTGCACATTCTTTATAGACAATGAATGGCTGTGCAGCTTTCAGGCGCAAAAGCAAACCTTCAACCATTTACTCTATGTATTCCACCACAGTCACTGTGATTTAGCCAAGTAAGACCTATTCTGGATCAATATATTTAGTTGATGTTGGGAAAAAAAAGTCCTACACCTAAACATAACCCATAAGTTATGCCTAAAATCAGAGGAAAATAATAGGTGAATAACACTGATGTAGAAGTACCTAAACCTGGTTGTAAGCCTAAAATGTACATAAACTGTAAACTTGTCCATGTAAACTTCACTGTTCTACTCTGCTCTCGATTGTCTTGTAAAAACAACCAGCTATATGCAACGACTCCCATGAAGTTGTGACAGTGAAGTTGTAAAGTTGTGCATCCCTGGCTACCTACAAGGCAAAAAACGTATTTAAAAAGTTCTTAGAAACAAGAAAAAGACTAAGCAGATTTACGTATTATAACTAGATTCAAACAGTACAAATGTCTTGAAACCAATGCAAAAATAGTAAAATCGAGGAAAATATATATTTTTTAAATATTTGTGGTTGGTTTTAAATAAACATAAAGTATGTTGGAACATAATATAAAACAAATCTTTGTGATAGAATGTGCTAAAATTATTTTTCTAAAAATTATAATCATTGTGCTCTTAAAATAAGAAAATATGTCTTGAAATTCCTGATTTTATGATGGACTGTGACAAATTATACCATACACTTTAAAAAAGATGCTTAATTAAATTAAAGAAATCACCAGAATTGGGAATTCTTTCTAAGTAAGAATTCAAGTTTCAAGTTTTGATATATTTTCTAAAAATAAGAAAAATAAGATTTTACTTTTAGTTCTAGGCTAGTTAATTTATCTTAGAAGGGGAAAAAAGATGTATTGCCTTATTTCAAGATTTTTTGACACAGTGTAGAGTGTTCATGAATAATTTTTTGTAATAATAAACATGCATTCCTGAAAGTAGTTGAGTAGTTAGCAGGTCAATGTTTCATAATAAGTAAAATGTCATAGAAAAAATTGTGTTACTTTTATTTATATTACACCAAATGTTCATCTTTGATCAAACTCTTCTTTACTTTCAGCATTTCTCTCAGCAGAGCACCAGAATACGGTCCATGTGACCTTTCTCAATTTCTAACCTGATGTTGCCCCCGTCTAAAGCTTGAGCATTCATAACTGAATGCACAGATATACCTGTCACTCACTTTCCATGTCATCTCAGTTAAGGAACATGACCATCATGTGCGGTCAAGCTCAGCTACAGTGCCCCAAGTCATGTAGAGCTCTTGGTGAACCATTCCGTTTTTATACTTGTCAGATGATTGAAACAAACAGTTTTTGATTTGTCTTTGAGTCATTTTGTAGACTGCAACAAATATATATATATGTAGGATACAGGAGAACATATGTTCATTGGCCTTTTTAAGTGATAACAAAATTTGATTTTATATCTAATAAAATTGGAAATAATTAAAGTTTCTATGAGGGGCGGATGGAATATTTTCATTACTAATGGAGCTGCCCGTTTGCTAAGTTTCAAATGATTATGAAAGTACACATTTTGCAAAAGCCAGCCCTTCCAACACACTCAGTGTCTGAATTCACTCTCTTATTTTCATTCACTCCTACAAGTGAACCCTATTATTAGAGTAAAGATGTATAGAATAGTTAATGAGCGTATAGGGGGCGATTTTCGAACACAGCTACCATCATATCTTATATCTAAAATATTCACTGCCTCCCTCTTTCTATCCTTTGCTCTCTCACCTGGCCACTATGCTGATTTTCTTGGGATTTATTTTAACCGTTCTGCCCATCTTTTCTGTCTCCTTTTTTTTCTTTGTTTTCCAGCTCATCTTCTTTTCTCTAGTCAAAGGTTTTCTTGTCAGTTGAGTTCTTCTCGCATTTTAGTCAGGCTCCAAAAATAACCTTCTATTCACACTGGTAGAGCTCTCAGGCTGTGTTTATGAGAAGACAGCTCATACATCAAGATGCTTAACCCTGAGATTTACTGGATCTTCTGATGAATTCACTGACACCAGATACCTTTACTAGACATACATTACTTCCATTTTTCCATTGAAAATCCATGTGGCCTAAATCACAAACACACAGGACATAACTACTATTTTCTTTCTCTTTTGATAAACAACCCAATTCAAAAACAACTGCAGCTGACTTTTTTTCACTGAGAATCATAGACTATGTGCATCACTCATAAAAATAGACCCTCCTAAAATATTTATAGCCTGATAAAATAACAGTACCTTATTAGAGGTATACGCAAAAAAACAAAACTTTTTTGTTATTTTGTATTCTCCCTCATGACTGTTGGTTGGAAGCTATCTTAAAGTAACAGTAACTTTACCTGTTTTCAAAATCATGATGAGCTTCTCCAATAACAAACTACTTTTCCATATATATTCCCGCTGTTATCTATATATTGTACATGATCAAACACTCTCATAAACTGTCCTTTTTTAATTAAGGAAGGTCCTGCTTTCTCCTATGAGTTGTTTCTTGCTACCCCAGCTTTGTCTAAGAAAGAGGCCAACATTTAAATTAATATCTTCTTCTTTGCAAAATCCCACAAATCTCAGTTACCTGCTTGTATTCAATTAGAAAATAGGAGCTTTGGATGCATTGCATCAGGTCCAAGTACTTTGGCTGGAGTATTATGGGAGCTTCTGCGTGGATCACCCTTTTCTTATCTCATGTGTTCCTATCTTTACTCTGTCCCTCCCAGATATTTATCAGCTCTTTAAGGCATGTATTTCCCGCTACCGATCTCTCATCAACAGCAACCTGTGACATGCCATTTTCACACCACAAATCCCATTACCTTTATCCTCAGCTAATACTGAGGCCACCCCACTCTGCTGTCAAGGCCCACAGCACAAACAATTTGCCTTCTCTGTGCTTCCATTTTCTCTCTTTTCGGCACCCACAGTGCCATGGCAGACGTGCGTAGGCAGGGTGAGCAACAGGGAAGGGGCTGCGATGAATCTGACTATAAACATGTTGGGAAGAAAATCTGCAAGTCTTCATGAAAGGTGAATTGTTTTGCTTGTTTGTTGAGCCGTGTTTGAGGATTTCATTATAAGAAAAAAAATAACTTTCTTACTTATCTAATGTCTGGTCTTTTTATTCACTCTTTAGTCTATTTTATTCAAGTGTCTTAGCTTTCCTGTAGCTCAATCAGTAAAGCATTGGTGTTTACAATGCCAAGGTCATGGGTTTGATCCCAGGGAAAGAGAGAACTGATTCAATGTGTTCCTTGAATGCAATGTAAGACGCTTTGGATAAAAGCGTCTGCCAAATGAATAAATGTAGGAATTTCAGAGCTGTCATATTTTACACGGTAATTCCTTTAAAGGTGAAGTATGTAATGTGTTTCATTTTAAACCCACCTCAGCTTAATATACAGAGAAAACATTTCAGTAATGACTGTAAGGTAAGTTCCCCAAAGAGGGAACGAGATGTTGCCTCAAAGTTATGACACTATGGGAACGCCTCTGTGTGATTTTTGAAGCAACTTTGAAATCAGTCCAGTGGTGTGACAGAATGTTATAGACGGGTGACGTCATGACCAGGAAGTTATAAAGGCAATCCGCAGGCAAGCCAGATTTATGGCAGAGCGACACAGCGTCTCATTCCCTCTTCAGGGAAGTGAGGTTACAGTCATAACCGAGACGTACCCACCTGGAACCCTGGAGTGAAGCCCAAATCTAGGTTTTAAAACCTGACAAATTTGTGCAGAAAGGACCAGCTCGCCACAGCACGCATTTCTTGTTGGGGTACCGTTATTGTAAGACTTTCCAAAACCACCATACTCCTTCTCCTGATCTGACACAGCACAGAGGAAAACAGTGTACCGATGTGTTTCGCCCCACTGACACCACCCATAGGTTTGTGTTCAGCTGCTAAGGCCATCACATAAATCTTTAAAGTAGAAGTCAAGTCAAGTCAAGTCACCTTTATTTATATAGCGCTTTTTACAATGTAGATTGTTTCAAAGCAGCTTTACAGGAAAAACAATATAAACAAAGTTTGTTTGGCTGAACAGAAGCCCCAAAAGAGCAGGTGAATCAATACAATTGATGAATTTTAAGTGTTAAGTTTCCCCAACTGAGCAAGCCATAGGCGACAGCGGCAAGGAACCAAAACTCCGGCAGGTGATGTAACGAATGAAGAATAGAATGGAGAAAAAACCTTGGGAGAAACCAGGCTCAGTCGGGGGACCAGTTCTCCTTTGGCCAACAGCCAAATAGTGCATGATTATTATACAACAATTCAAGTCCAATATGAAGTCCAATTTGGTCCGGTTAGAGATGGGTTCATGATCGTCACAGGGGAGGGTCTAGTAGAGTCACGATCTCCGCAGACACTTCAGGGCAGTGCTGTGCTCGTGTCCAGGTCCTTCATCTGATCTGGATACGGCCCGGATCCAGCTGACCACGGTAACCTCGGAATAAACAGAGACCAATATCAGCGTAGATGCCATTCTTCTTCTGATGTATCGAGTACATCAGGTGTTATGGGAATGTTCCCGGTTCCGGCTTATCTAAATTATGCAGCCTAACAATAATTTTACATGATTTGGATTAAAAATGTATGTATAATGTGTTATGTGTATGCCAGATTGAAGAGATGTGTTTTTAGTCTACATTTAAACTGACAGAGTGTGTCTGCTTCCCGAACTGTAATAGGAAGACTGTTCCAGAGTTTAGGAGCTAAATAGGAAAAGGATCGACTGTCAGCAGTTGACTTTGATATTCTAGGTATTATAAGCTGGTCAGTATTTTGGGATCGCAATAGACGTGAAGGACTATAATGTGTTAAGAGATCGCTCAAGTACTGTGGAGCTAAACCATTTAATGCTTTGTAAGTAATTAGCAAGATTTTAAAATGTATTCAGTGTTTAATAGGAAGCCAGTGCAGGTTTGACAGAACTGGGCTAATATGCTCATACTTCCTGGTTCTAGTAAGAACTCGAGCTGCTGCATTTTGGACCAGCTGGAATTTGTTTATTAAGCATGCAGGGCAACCACCTAGTAAAGCATTACAATAATCTAGCCTTGAACTCATGAACGCATGAACTAACTTTTCCGCATTTGTCTTAGATAGCATAAGCATAGCATAGCATAGAAGGGGATAACTAAGGGGAAAATTAATCCTGCAGGAGTTCCAGTACTGTACCAACCATAAAGGAATTAGAGAGGCTTTGCAAATTTTTACAGACGGTTCATCAGAAACTTCAGTTCAGTTGCACCACCCCTCACAGCCATGACCAAGGGAGGTCTCCCCAATCTCCGCTTGGGCACCGACGCTGTCCAAGCATTTAAGGAACTGAAGAGGCGATTCACATCTGCTCCCATCCTGCATCATCCTGACCCCAATTTACCATTCGTGGTAGAAGTTGACGCATCCAATACTGGTATCGGAGCCATCCTGTCCCAACGGCAAGGTACCCCGCCCAAACTCTTTCCCTGTGCTTACCACTCTAGGAAACTTTCACCCGCCGAACAAAATTACGACGTGGGCAACCGTGAACTACTAGCCATGAAGGCAGCATTTGAAGAATGGCGACATTGGTTGGAGGGGGCGAGACACCCATTCCTAGTACTAACCGATCACCGCAACTTTGAATACCTGCGATCAGCCGAAAGACTCAACCCACGGCAGGCCAGATGGGCACTATTCTTCACTCGGTTTGATTTCACCATTACATACATCCCAGGCTCAAAGAACACCAAGGCAGACGCACTCTCAAGACAGTATGATCTCCCTTCTCTGAATCCTCACCAAGACCCCATCATTCCACCCTCCCTTGTTCTGGCACCAGTTCAGTGGGACATAATGACCGAGATCACGCAAGCACACGCACAAGACAGCAGAATTTCCAACCGGTCAAACATTTGTTCCCCCACGACTCAGAGAAAAGGTCATTCGTTGGGTACATTCGTCTACCAGCTCAGGTCATCCAGGGATCGCTACCACCACACAGCTGATACAGAACCGATTCTGGTGGGAAACTCTGCAGATAGACACCAACAACTTTGTTAATGCTTGTCATACATGTGCAGCCGCAAAAAAACCCCGACAACCACCAGCAGATTTACTACAACCACTACCCATCCCACAACGACCGTGGTCGCACATAGCCATTGACTTCATCACCGACCTACCAGCCTCTCAAGGTAACACCACCATCATTACGGTGATCGATCGATTTTCCAAAGCCTGTCGATTAATACCTCTGCCTAAGCTCCCCTCAGCCCTTGAAACTGCTGAACATCTATTCCACTTCGTATTCCGCTACTATGGGCTCCCTGAGGATATTGTCTCAGACCAAGGCCCACAATTCACATCCAGGGTGTGGGCTGCCTTCTTCCGACTATTGAACGTAAATGTAAGCCTCACATCAGGATATCATCCCCAGTCCAATGGACAAACCAAACATCTGAACCAAGAGATCACCAAATTTCTTCGTATGTACTGTCAACAGAACCAAGATGACTGGAGTCGATTCCTTCCCTGGGCCGACTACGCACAGAATTCTATCATCAAACCAGCCACTAAGCTCACACCCTTTCAATGTGTCCTGGGATTCCAACCCTCACTATTCCCATGGTCTGGTGAGCCGTCCGAGGTTCCAGACATCAATGACTGGTTCCAGCGGAGTGAGGCGGTATGGAATCAAGCACATGTCCACCTTCAGCAAGCAGTAAACCGAACCAAGGAACAAGCTGACCGTCACCGACGTCCCCATCGGAGTTACATACCAGGATAGTGGGTGTGGCTATCAACCAGGGATCTACGTCTACGTTTGCCGTGCAAGAAACTTAGTCCCAGGTATGTGGGTCCATTCAAAATTTCCAAGCAAATTAACCATGTGTCTTTCCGTCTGGAACTTCCTGCCAATTTCCGCATATCTCCTACTTTCCATGTATCTCTATTGAAGAGTCACACATTTTTGTCACAAATGCTGACGAGGTTCCCACCAATGGCCACCGGAGGTCTCACTCTCCAGAGTACTAGGGTTTATCGGACTACAATTCCCAAGCATCCACTCTCCTGGACTAATCACTTCACACCTGCTCTTTTATCACTGTCTATTTAAACCCTGGTTATTCAGCATCTCACTGCGAAGTTTTGTTTGCCCCAGCTATATCTCTGAGCGTTATTTACCCTGTTATCGCTTGCCTGTGTACTGACTCTGCCTTGTTCCATGTTCCATGTTCCATGTTCCTGACTCTACTGATATGGATTCTGGACTTTGATTGTTTGCTGCCTACCCTGAGCTACTGCCTGTTTTGACCACTCTCTCTGCCTTGCCTCTGACATTATTGTTCTGCCTGGTGATCCGACCTGAGCTTGTTTGTACCATGTCTCTGTCTGTCTCTGTTAAACTGCAGATGGATCTTAACCAGTCCTCGTTACACCATGTAAAACCATCAGTCATGTTCCCACATCAATTAACACCCTCTGTCTCCACCTGCCACAGTAGCCATGCCCTAAACAGCAGTATAGGTTGAGCTGGACATAGGTTGACCGAACTGAGTGGACTGTTCTCAATGTTTTGATGATGGTGGTGGTGGGGGACGGGGTTAATTTGTTCTAGGGGGCTCGCACACTAGTTGCCATTCTGGAATGGCATACTAGTTGTAGTCAATGAACAATAAACTGTATCAAGAGAAAGTTTATTTAAATAAAAAAGGTCTTCACAGGTTCATTTGTATCCCAAGGTTCATAAAAACCCAATGTCTAACCCAAGACTTGAGCAAGTTTGGGTCCATGACTTTGACGAGTGCCTCAGTCTATATTAGTAGCTTTCAGTTTTGGGTAGTTTAAAAATAAATGTGCTTTTACCGAAGAGACCCAAGGAAACCCAAATTATTTTAAAGTATGGCAATTTTCCACTATTTTTTTCAGGTGTTTAGCAAAATTGTATTTGTTACGGGACGAGCGCGTGCTGGTTGTGCGATGGGGAGAACAAAGGAGGATCCAGAAATACAATGAACATGGGTTTATTCCCGTAACACAGGAGCACAGGCAGATACATCCACACAACACTGACATGGGGTAACAATATACAATACCCAACAAATGACAGGGAGAACACGAGAGGGCTTTATACAAGACATGATTGGAAACAGCTGACAAGACTAACACGATGGATAATTAACACAGGTGAAACCAAAACACAGAATGACACTGACATAACCCGGAACTGAAACTGATGAACATAAAAGGCAAAATAAGAGTCCAGAACGTGGACAGTATTATTTAAGGTATTAGTATTATTAAACTGTGACAGTATTATTTAAAACAAATTATTGTCAGATAATTCTATTACAGTGTTACTATCCCCCTTCTTCCCATTCAGTATGTGGTTCTATGTGTAAATTACCAAACCTTCCAAGAGACTAGTGCATGCAGCAGTGGCATGTGCTCGACATAATGCTTTGCAGTACCCGAACATTTGGGAAGATGAGTGTGGGGATTTTATTCATAATATTAACATTGATATAAATGTCCATTGATATAAATTTTGAGGTAAATGGAAAACTTTTTATCTACTTGGAGGGGCTTACAGTTTACAGGGGCTTACTTGGAGGGGGGAATACAGTTGAACATACACAAAGTTGGCCATGGACTACATTATCTGAAAACATGGGTTAAAACATAGCTAGTGTAAACATTAAGAAGAAGGATCAGAAATTGAATTTATTCAACAAATAAAGCAGGAAGACTAAAATCAAGACCTTAAAATCAACACCTGCTGTGGTATTACTTAGGCTGCATTCGGACTGCAGGCAAATCTTTTTCTCAAATCTATTCAGGCAGATATTCCACAATATTAATTGAAAGTGATCAAATAAGATCCAGTTTCCAGACATAACTAACCTATCAAACAGATTACTTTTGTAACAAGGTAGATGTACCACTTGTGTGACAAGGCTTTCAAAATGGAGGTGTATAATCCTGCTCTCCATATAAGCTCCACACGAAAAATTTAGCAATGGAAGAGACTGGTCTACATGAATATATGTAAGAATGATTCAATACTTGATATTTTGATATTTCACTGTGTTGCGTTAGGAGAGATGCAAAAGATCATTTGAAATCTGATTTGAGCATCCAGACTAAGATGCATCTGTAAAAATCGGAATCGCATTTTAAACTACTTCGTTTTTAGCTGTCCAGACTTCCAAAAACCCATGTGGATAAAATCTGGATATGTAATAAATCTGAATTTTTCTGGAAGTCTGAACATAGCTTTACTTGTCATCTCTGATTTTGTTCTGTCATCCTCGGTTGAAATAGCCCTCATATGCCAGCAAGTCTGTAGGCTGTGGAGATATTGCTGCTTTTTGCATTCAGGTCCAGTTCTGTTGGCTCAGATGTGGGTCTAATTTATCAGGTTTTTCTCAGGGCAAGTTTTTCTTTAAAAAAATGAATCTATGCATGTTGGGTTTGGGTAAGAAGTATTGGGGTCATTTTGGGTCAGCTGTAGATTTTAAGACCGTGCAATTAATCTACAATGCCAAACTCACTTAACTCACCTTAAAATTCCTGATGTAGGCGTATTCAATTGCTTATATCTTTTTTAGGTTGCCAGGTAGTTATTGCAAGGATTAATAGACATTAGTAAAAGGAAATTATTTTATTATTTTATTTTCTATGTCTACAGATTGACAAAGTTTCTATTTATTTCCCTTAACACATTGCTAAATGTGTATCTGGGGGGTGGGGGATGTTGGGGCTTAGGGTGACATCTTCTCCCATCTTCAATCTTGTCCTCTAATTGTTTTTTCAAAATTCTGTTCTTCCTCTTCAGCAAGGCCACATCCATTCATTGCACAAAATTGTATTTTAATAGAATCTCTTAAAACAATTAATTACTAGCTCCTCATTCCCTCACTACTCCCCTTTTTCTACCCTACCTCTGTAGGGAGGAGATGTAAGCGGCGATAAAAAGGCGTTTATTGGCAGGCCTGTTGGTTATTAACATGTAAATTAAATCATCACAGCTGTTCTGTTTTCAATCAAGGCAGGCAGAAGGGAAAGTGGAAGCCATGCGATGTACCCCAGCTCTCTGATTTTATTCTGCTCACCTTCATTAGAGTATGAGCAGCCTCCACTAAACCCCCCATATACATATATTTCTACAGTGTACTCATTAATTTTAACTTATTCTTGTATTCCAGAACAAATGTTTGTGAATAATTTGAAATTAAATATAATTATTTCTGAGAGAATAACATATACTGAGGTTCATAAGTCAACATTACAAATCTGTAATTCAGAATGCCTGAAAATAAACAGTTTAAGGATCATCAAACATTTTAAACGGAAATTACATGACAAAAAATATTTTATTTTAAGATACGGTAGCATTGCAAGGTCACTAATTAGGTAAGCAAATTTGTGTTTTGACATTACCTTCATACAAATAATTGTAATGTATCTTTTCATATAACATGGTAGACCTAAGCAAAGTCCTTTTATTGTTTTATTTTTTAAATGAGGAATTTATATATTTAAAACTGTCATTTCTCAAAAATTCTCTCTCTCACTCTCTCTTTGTATGTGTGTGTGATACCAGTAAACCTTACATTGTGGAAAACCCAATATGTTCGCTTTGTGTGTTATTTTTAAGGGTGAACTTTGGGGGTCCTGTACACTTGCATTCTGTGGACTCTCAATATTGTATTAATTTTTCTAAATATTTGTTCATCTGAAGACAGAAAGTACATCTGGCTAGATGACGTGAGGTTGAATGAATTACAGAATTTTCATTGCTGTTTGGTATCCCTCTAACGTTCATCATATTATCTGTATGAACCAAGTTTTGAATTACATCTTTAAATGAAATTAAATTACATTTCAAAAATGACCATTCAGTCATTAAATTAATATGCACACATATACAATGGGCCCATGCACTTAAACTCAAACAAATCAGCTTTCCTTAGACCTTTTATTTTAAATTTTTCTAATTCTAGTCTCAAGGACATTTTTCATGGCTATGGGAAGTCCATTCCCATCATGTTCACACAAGTGTTGTAGAAGTATAACCATCAGCGTACTTCATCATATTACCATATGAACATGCGATTTTTGGGGCCACTGTAGAATATACTAAAGCAATAAGCCCTGTGAAGTCGTAATTAATAGTGAATTTAGAACACAAAAATATAATGCTGTTGATAATTTGTTGTATTCTTCCACCAAGAAATGTAATTCTTTAGAAGTGGAAAGTTGCCAAGCAACACACAGACACAGTGTAATTTACAACTGCTTAGAATGTGCCTCAACCAATAATAATCAAGGACTGGAACTATCTGTTTTATAATTGTTAGTTGTTAGTGAGTCAAAAGATCTCTACATCTCTTCGATTAGACAAACAAAGAGACAACAGGACACACACGCTAGACATGTGATCCTTTGTATTCAATAGTATACACAGCTTATGTGTGTGTTTGGTGGAAGAGTAAGAAAACAATTCTTAAAAGTGCTAACCAAAAACATGAGACTACAACATGTTTACGTTTTTGTAGAAAATTTGGAGGTTGTCCCACTTTCTCTGGCTTACACATTTCAGAATAGTGATCATTTGGTTGACCTTACAGATTTTGTGAAAAATTCCCTCTTGTTCTGTCTTTTTCAAATCACAGGCACATATGCAGGGACATCAGTTTTTCTTCTCGGGACCTTCAATATCAGCTGGGAACCCAACCCCCATTCCACTGCACTCACGATACAAACAGAATGTCTGCACATGTGGCAACTATTAGACAACTCTTAAAGCGTAACATTATACCACTAATAGCAGTCATGCATTCAATTTTAATCACTTAAAGCCTAAATGTTAAAGAGCCATTGGCCATTTTCTGAACTGCAAAGGCCATTCATATCATTGTTCTCAGTAAAAACAAGAGTAAGGGCCGGTTCACACAGAACACAATTTCATGGGTAAAAATTTGAGAGACTGGTTAATGTAACGAAAAAAGCAAAGTCTGGAGACTCATTTGTTAAAAAGTTTATAAAATAGTGCCACATTTTTAGAATCCAGAGATGCTGCAAAAGACACGAGACAGAAGAACAACAGTCAAAAATGGTCGTTGTAACAAATCATCACTCAGGCTGGGACCCATTTGCATGCTTTTAATAATAATCAAGGGTAGTCGTACAGGCAAGGTAAAACAGGGGCAAACAGGACTGGCAGGGACAGGCAGAATCATGGACAAGGAAAGAGACAGATAGGTTAGGACAGGCCACAGATCATAATTCCAGGCAAGGGTCAAAGGCAGGCAGAAAGGATCAGTAACAGGTTGTAGCAGGGTCAGTAATTGGGAATCAGACGGAGATATAAATGCTCAGAAATGTTTACCAAGGCAGAACAAGACTTTGCGATGAGAGGGTGCATGATTGCATCTTTTAAAGTCTGGTTGATGGGTATCAGCTGAGGTGGTGATTAATTCAAGGTATGGGAAATCTAGTGTGTGTGTGTGTGTGTTAGTATTCTGGTGATGGCTCCCTCTGATGGCCAGAGGAGGGAACCACGGAGTTCGTCTCTGTGACAGTCATCTAGAACAGTGGTCCCCAACCCCCGGGCCGCGGACCAGTACCGGATCAATTGGTACCGGTCCACGGATCAAATGGTACCGGTCCTCAGATCAATTGGTACCGGTCCGCGGATCAAATGGTATCGGGCCACCCAAGGAACATTAAATTATTTCCATCTCATTTCTGGGTAGAGTTGAGCTGTTGCAAGCGGCAGCATCGCTCTCCTCCCACCCAAAAGGACGTCAGGACCATCGCTAAATTTTGAATTAAATTTTTGCTTATCTAGCTTCAAAAATAAAAGATGCAGTGTTATCTATAGAGTGTAGACATTTAAAAAAATATTGATGTTTACATCGCCCGCGTCCTTTCATGTAGTGTTTTGTGTCGCGTGCAATTTGTTTTCAACAGCCATCTTTGTTTAATGTGAACATGCAGCGATGCACATCCTCATTGACTGCGTGTTAATGTCTTGTCTGTTACTCCGCCCGTCTTGTTTCATTGTCATTAGTTTCATTTATCCCAGCTGTTTTCCCTCATTAACTTCCCCATGTGCTCCCTTTATAATCCCCTCGTGCTTGCTGTCCTGTGCTGCTTCATTGTCTTCTGTTGTCTGTCCTGATGTCTAGTTGAGTCCAAGTTATTTTCTAGTTGAGACCTTGTAGTATCCTAGTTGATTTCTAGTGAATCCTAGTCTTGTCCTTGTCCGTTTCCCCCCTCTCAGGGTGGCTTTGTTTGAGTCTTGTTTTTGTTTTGTTTTTTGTCAATAAATTATCTTCCCCCTTGCGATTGGGTCCTCGCCTCCTTCCCATACCCTGACACCTTCCCCCTGCGAATGGGTCCATCCCCCATCTACCAGTCATGACATTGTGTGTTTTTCCCAGTGTCATTACCTCACTAGTCTTGTCACCTGTGTCCCATCACCCCTTTTGTCCAATGATGCTAATGTTTGGTCGTGTTGCTCGTGTGTGTCACAGTCTCGTTGTGTATTCACTGCTTCATGTTCCACTTCCGGGTCCTGTCCGTGTATCTTCCTGTGTCCTTGTGTCCTATCACCTGTCGGGTTAATCACTTACCTCGTCAAGTCCTGTCAGGTGTCCCTAATGTGTGTTCTTGTTAAATACTCTTTGATGTCTTTTGGTTTCCGAGTTGATGATTGAACCTGAGTTTGCAAACGTGACGATTCCTTCGTCTATTTACGCATCGCACCGCACCCTTCACCATAACAGTGTGTTTCACCCTACTTGTATCCCGTTGTACTGTACTATTCCTGTTGAACTTGCTTATCTCTTTTTGCACAAAGAAGTGCCCTTTTGTTTTTTATTTAAAGTATTTTGAGGAGGCACCAAGGCTTGACCACCTGAATGTCCTTTGTTTTTACCCCTGGAACTGTTGTAAAATGTACACCACATTAAAGACCCTTTAATGTGCATTAAAAATCCTCTTTGCGGTATAGGCACAGCAAAAACTGGTTGATTAACACATCATTGGTTGAGTCAGAAGTTGCACATGTCTGTCTGTTCAACCAAACAGATGTTTTGGAAGCACCAATCAGATGTCTGTCTACAAATGGTTGTATTGTAAAAAGTTGTATTGTAGACTTTAATGTTAAAAACTACAGACCAAAAAAGTATGAAAAAAGACACATTAACAGAAAGGAAAACAGAGCAGGGATTTACAAGAAGGGGATTAGCATTCAGTGTGGAGCTGTTTATCCTGAAAACCAGTGAAAGAAGATAAACCCCAGTTGAACCGGCGTTGGTCCCCCAGAGAACCTCAGAAATATAACTGTGCCAGGTGAGCAGATTATCTCCTCCTGCTAGCGAAAAGATGAATGGGTTTTTTGTTGGGGGGGGGGGGGGGGGGGGGGGGGGGGCAAAGTGCTTTCTCAGAGCCCTCCCACATGGCCACTCATTCAGGTTTTTGGTAAACTTTCATCCAAGGAAGAAAAGACAATATATGTGGTTATCCATCTAGAAGGGGCTTATCTATACAAAACTGTATAAATGTAATTTGGAAAATCATATACAAGAAGAGATTTGTTTTTATTTGTATTTTTGTTATAATTTATAAACAATTTTGTTTTACATGGTATTATTTTTCTTAGAAATGTATCATAACAACCAAAAAACATTACATTTCTGTAAGGAATTTCAATGAATGAAATGGTGAATGAAAGCATGATACTAAAAAGATAGAGAAGCAGTAGCTTGATTCTTGATCAGTGTGATCTAAACTAACTTATGAGAACTAAACTTCCACATTGATAGTCTAGTACTTTCTGCCTCTTCATTTGTGTTTTCTGCATTTATTTATTAATTTTGCAGTGGTTCTGAATACAAAACAGCCCAGTGCCGTTTTGCATGCTGGTTTCTATTTTTGAAATGTTCTGAAATGATGTTTGCATACATTTGCATAGGCAAGTGCAAATTGATCCATGAATATGCAAATATAGGGGCTGATGTCTGTGGCAGGCTCCACTCTGCAAGAGAGCGCAAACACGCGCACACACACAAACTCCCTGACATGCAAACACATTCAGACACATCCCTCGCACATCTTGACAGCCCACCCTCCCCTCATACAAATAACCTCTCTCCTCCTCTCACTCTCTCACACACACACGCACACATTTTTTTTTGTTTTACCTCTCACAAAGAGAGCTGTATACATTTGCTTATTTCAACATTGTGATTAAAAAATGCACAGCTTTGTTTGTCTGTTTGGATACTTGCACGCATTTTATGTGCTTATTAAGTTGATCGGCGTACATATAGGCAAGGTTTCTGACTAACATCTGGGATGCTGCCAGAACAAACAATTCCAACCATTTGCTCCCATAATAGACCCTGACTTAATTTGTTCACTGTATCTATTCTATTCCGATTCTCTCCCGCTCCTTCTCATTTGCAACATGTATGTGACATCACATGTCAGTATCAAAAGTGACAGTCAGTTGACTGCTCTAATCACCAATCAGAATCTGACGTGGCCAGCCTTCTCATGAACTGATTTGAAAGTCCTTTTTGCGATACGTTACCCCACACTTTCAGAAAGATATTTTTTGGGGAATAGCCCTAACCTTTCAATCCAACAGGATCCAACTGTGCACAAAGGACTCATGATCTAGACTCTGTCACACATGCAATGCGGAGAGACGAGGAGACACGCAAATGCAACTGAAAAAGACTTTATTACTAAACTAGAACATAAAATGCACTCTCTTGGTGCAAAACTCTTAGAACAAGGAATACTCGGAAACATGGCAAGGAAAGCATCCATATACGTAACAGCACACTACGTTAGTCACTTTAACATCCGACTAAGTGTTTACACAAGAGGGTATAAATACACATGAGGCAAATAGGGAACAGCTGACACAACTATATGTAAGTGATAAGACAGACAGGAGTGTGAAGGACCTGGAAGATGCATAAAGGGACCTGGAAGGGAACAATGACAAGACAGGACCGTGACAGACTCTTTGCTGGCCATGGTAGAATATTTGCAAAAAAACACAGACAGAACAGGCCGTATGGTTGATGCAATAACAACAAAACAAGTTTAATGATGCTATAGCCTGCAAATATGTGAAATGTAACAATTCAAACTGACACTGAAATGCTTCCTGTTCAGAACTACTCAGAAATAAATAAGTAAATAAATAAATAAATAAATAGAGACAACAAAAATTAATAGTCAAAAAGTACTAGTGAATAGGAGATGAACATGAGCCGCTTGTTAGAAAAAAGGTAAGCATTTGAGCTCTGTGTAACTCTAAAATAACCCCATGGGAGGCAGCATACAAACAGGGTAATGATTCACTTGCCTCAGTGTAAGTTAGAGTACTGCTATTTATAGAGTTGTTTAAATTAATGTTTTGTATGATGGCTGGTGGCTGTTATTTTCTTTGATATGTCTGCTAATGTTCAGTTGTGGGTATATGTTCTGTCTGGGTTCTAATAATTTTTACACCAACATTCATTGTTGCACTTGTTGCATAGCAACAACAATATAAAACGTTCAACCCACTAACTGTCATCTATTTTTATCATAGTTCTGAACATTATTTCATTATATTTTTATAGCTATTACCCTGTCAAACTTCTTTTTGTATTTGAAGCAACAATATCCCAACTCCACCAACCATTTTCCATGACATAACCAAACACGGGTTTGTGTTAGGACTACATTTTCAGAAAGGAATGTTGTTCCAGGATCAACAAATATGGTATTCCAGGCTGTTTTTTGCCCAAATCAGAATTCAGATATTAGAATCAGATCAGTAAATTAAAAAGTGGTGTTGGCGCACAGATACCCTGACATTTCAGAATTGTACTTTTGGTATATTATGACTGTGACAGGTATGGTATATGTGACTGAAAAAAAGATTCTTTGTTTTAGCCTGTGTCATTTACATATGTAAGTGTGCACTCTCTAATGCTAATGCAATCAAGTGCTGCAGTGTCTAAAAATGAAATGAGACAGAACTAATAGAGTGGAATTTAACATTTTGATCTTACAAAAAAGCTAATATAACAAAAATTACTCCTTTATGAGAACTTAGAAAGCAGACTAGCCTTACTGTTAAAAATGAAAAGTCTTGGCAATGCTATTTGGCATTAAACAGGTACATTTACATACATGCTTACAGGTATTTACTACATGATGTCAAGGTTGGGGTTGAGGGATGAGCCGAGGACAAAATGATGCAAAGACACGTGGTGGCTTTAGACACTACTGACTTACATTAGGAGTCGCTGTAATGAACTTCACGCAAGTTGGATCAGTCTGCAAATTCAGTTCCCTTTCATTGTCCGTGTTGAGACATTGTGGGGTTGCTGTCAAGTTATGTTGTCAAGCACATGTGAAATAATTCCAATAGCGTGACTGAACATCAATGATGGGTGACGTCACGATCAGGAAACTATAAAGCACACTCAGAAGAACAGCTCTAGTTTCTGTGTCTTCAGCAAGTGATCCATGTTATCGTCTGTCCATTTGGTGTTGTCTAACTTTCTGTTAAAGAAAATCTCTGATAGTCATGAGTTTTCACCTTGTACTGTGACAAAACCAAAAGTGCATTATGGGGAGCAAACAGCAATTTTCTCCCTGCCCTCGTAATATTACAGGTGGGGATTCACACAAGCTCAGTGTTGATTATCTTGGAGTGGAGTATGCCCAATCAGCTCTCGAGGGGCTGGTTATGAGAATTGTCAGGAGTTGCCATTATGAACACTCCACACCCACCAGGCGCTCTTTGAGGAGAGCAGTTCGTCTCACGTCCCCCATGGTTCGCGTCCCGCTACTGCTGAGACACAGTGGCAACTCAGATCATGAGGAATGCAGATGGTATAGGTGTTTTAGATGAATCCAGCTCTTTCTCTGCTCTCACCTGCCAGGTCCAGTGCCATATCCCGGGTTTGGAAGCACACTTTGCGGTAAACAACTTAGTGTACGGTGCCCGTCTCCCCTCGAGGAACCCAGGGGGCTTTTCTGCCAATCCTGCTATCTCCCGGCGAGCAGTTATCCCAGTGTCCACCCTGAAACGACAACCCAGCAGGGAACCACCGATCTGACTGCTTTGAGGGGGCAAGCATTCTAGCACCTCCTAGATTCTTCTCTTTCTACTATTACAAAATGTATGGATGCAGCTCTGGTTCCACTGAGGTATCAGGGAATTCACGTACTGAATGATTTTGATGATTGTCTCATTTTGGCACAATCCCAAGTGGAGGTGGTTCACCAATGAGATAAATAGACACCTAAGACAGTTGGGGCTGAGTCTTAATGCCAAAAAGAGTGTGCTCCTTCCAGCTCAGAATCCACCTTTCTAGGCATGGTTTGGGACTCAATTACAATGCTGGAACATCTGTCGCCTGCATGTATCAGTTCCATCCTATCAGCAGTGAAGGATATAAAGCTAAGTCAGCTATTCAATGTCACACAGTTTCAAAAACTGTTAGGCCTCATGGCAGCTGCGTCCACCATGTTACATTTTGGTTTTCTTTTCACGATGCCTCTATCCCTCAGCTGAGGGTCTGTGGTAGGATCACGGTACCCGCCTTGCTTCATTATGTTCCGGTCAGGAAGGTGATGCTGTCCCTGGCATGGAGCATAATTCTTCACCCTCATTCAGATTTGTGTAAACTGTGGGCCTGGCCCCTGAGGGGGCTCAGCACATAAGTTCAGGTCTTTCAAATGAGGTTGTTGAGACCATACTACATTTCAGAGCTCCCTCCATGAGGAGACTGTATGCCTTGAAGTCACTGATTCATCACTTCATGGTGTGTGGTGCCCCAGCTCGACCAAGATAACTGGCCTGTTAGTACAATGCTGGAGTTCCTGGAGGAGCGGTTCTCTGCAGGGTTATCCCCCTCCACTTTAAAGGTCTTCATGGCGGTCAAAGCTGCCTACCACACTCTTTTGGATTGGGCATCATTAAAAAGAAACTCAATGGTAAGTATTTTCTTTTGTGGCAGCCTGAGACTGAGACTTGTACTACACACA
Organism: Rhodeus uyekii; assembly: GCA_037043235.1. Taxonomy (NCBI): domain Eukaryota; kingdom Metazoa; phylum Chordata; class Actinopteri; order Cypriniformes; family Acheilognathidae; genus Rhodeus; species Rhodeus uyekii. Next base: position 440,822 of record JAWRVZ010000323.1, read on the forward strand.
AGAGTACTGGCCTGGGTTTTGGCCATTGTCCTAGAGCAGGGGTCGGCAACCCGCGGGCTCTTTCAACCCTGTGCTGCGGCTCTTTCATCCCCTGCACGTAACTTGTAGCAGAGGTCCCACTAACCGCGCTCGGTCCGCTATCGCTCCGCTCCGCCCCTATATGGCTCTTTCAACATTTAAGGTTGCCGACCCCTGTCCTAGGGGGACTATGGCTTTCTATGGCTCCCTTTAAGGCCATTGAAGAGGTTACAAAAAAGTTCCTCATTCTTAAAGAAGTTTTCCTTCTTGTTATACCTTCCCTTAAAGAAATAGGACAATTCCAAGCCAAGTCAGTGGCTTTGTCAAGCTTGGAATTTCCCCAGACACGGTGAAGTCATTCCTTCACCCTAGATCAGGCTACATATCTAACCTCCCCATTAATGTAGCAGGCCTATTGTGCTCCTTTTCGAACTGTAGATCAGGAAAAACTTAATCAGTTCTGTCCAGTCAAGGCACTAAACACGTTTGTCCACAGAGCTGTGGTGGAATTCTAATCAGTTGTTTGTCTGCTTTGGGTCACTGTGGAAAGGGTACCCGGCATCTAAGCAGAGGATGAGCAAGTGGGTAGTTGAGTCTATCTCAATTGCTTATGAGTCGGCTGGGCAGCCTTCTACCAGAAGTAGGGCGGCTTCTAAGGCTCTTCTTTCAGGAGTTTCTCTTCATGATATTTGTGTTACGGCAGGCTTGTCCTCCCAAAACACATTTGTCAGATTCTACAACTTGGACCTGGTCTCCACTCCGGGGTCCAGGGTGCTTGACACGAGTGTGCGCAAGATCTTCACATGGGCAGACTCTGGCTAGTAGGCAGCATGGGCATTGGGTTCCCACAGCATCTCAATGCAGCTTGAGTTCCCCTGAAAGGGAATGTTTGCTGTTACTTGTGTAACCTTGGTTCCCTGAAGAGGGAACGAGACACTGGGCTGCATTGCCACACTCCCTGCATACCTTAGAGCTACTTGCTTTAGCCTAACCAGAAACTAGCATGCAGTTCTTCCGGGTGTGCTTTATAGTTCCCTTTTTGTGACGTCACCAGTCCATGACATTCTGTCATGCTATTTAACTAATTTCACAACTTTATCATGCAGAGGCGTTCCCACAGCATCTCGATACAGCATCTCATTCCCTCAGGGAACCAGCATTACACAAGTAACCTGATATGTTTTATATTGATCTTTGGTATGATTTTGAATCCATCCCTTAGTGTGTTGATGATTTTGGTTTCCATCGTCTGTTGTCACATAATTTTGTTTTTAACAAATTATAGAATGTATAGAAACACAAGACTTTCAAATAGAATAGTTAATTTATTGAGATCCAAGTTTTGAGCAGTTTATAATAAAATGTAATAAAATGTCTTCAAATTTTATGTACAAATAAAAAGGTTGTGGCACTGAATATGGCAATGTGCTGAAACTTTTGCTCGAGTTTTCTTGTTTTTATTTCACATGCAGTTTGTAAGTTGTAACTTATAATATAAATATAATGTTCAGTTTTTATTGGATTCAGTGTGTTGCCAGCAATTTTCCTATTTATTTTCAAGTATTCCTTTTGCTCCACACACCTGAAAAAAGGTCTTTTTCTGGTCTTTTTTAGAGCACAACTTCTTACTCCAGTTTAAAAAATAAGTTTGTTGTTACGGAATGACGGCGAGGATGAATACGAAGGTAGAAATCCAATGGAACTTTAATTATAAATGCAAGGCAAAGTAACACTAGTGCAACTCAACATGAGAATTACCACAAACATGTGAAATGCACAAACACCTGTGATGATTAGTGACTATGGTAACTGATGGGCGACAGAAAGATCTAGAAAAAAATGAAAATGTGACTGAAAAAGGCAAAATAAGAGTCCTGGTTTAGTGAAGACGTGACATTTGATATATAACTCTTTGTCGCTACGTTGATACAATATTCACCCATGGTAAACAGTTTCAACCGTTTTAACCCCTTTTTTCAAAATACAGTGCTGAATAGAAACCAGTGAAAAATATTTTATTTTCTGCCTTCCCACCTTTGGTTAAAACCATGGAGAGAAGTTGAACCATCTAAGTGGAACAGCAATTATGAAATAAGAATATTATAATGAAAATAAATGTCTACTTTCTACATTTGTTGCAGCTGAAATGCAAATTAACTGTATGATATTTTTTGCCATCTGTTGCAACAATTCTCCAAAAACAAAGGAGACATTTAAGAGGTTTTCCTCCTTTCTATTGCCACACAGTACCAGGCTTTGGGATTGCACGCTGCTTGGAAGTTCCACTACCCCAGCTGTGTAAATGTTTTTGGTCGCTGGGCGACTAAAGCTTGGTTCTTTTCTTCTTCTTTCTTCATACTCTCTTCCTCCTTTATTTTTCTCCTTGTCTCCTTTTTCTTATCTAGAGCCAAAATAAGCCTAGCTCAAGTTGTTCTTGGCAGTTGCTTGGAATGTCAGTATGACTTTTAAAATATGGTACTTTGTAATTTGGAGAGCGGAGTGAAAGCTGAGCTGCCTGTACATTTTGTCATTGCCTCCTTCGCCTACACTTACACAGAGGAAATTCTGGCATCAAGAAAATATTTAAAGAAATGTGGTATCAACACTTGTCCGACACATGCTCTTGTGAGTGTCAGAACCTTTTTTCTTTTTAAATGACATTTTTTTATAATATGATTTTAATGACGGCATACTTTTTTAATGAAAGCACTTTTATATAAAAACACACATGGTCATATTGACACACAGTGTAAATTGTGCATAAAAAACATATGTACATTATCTATATCACTAAATTAAATGCAATAATGCACATACAAATAGATGTATTTAGAAATTCTTGAATAAGACTCACCCATTTTATGAAACAACAGAAATAAAATAAATTCTTAACCTCAAAAAGCAGACATTCTGGTTGTTATATCACAAAATGCTGAAGGCTTAGCTCATAAATAATACATTTGGCTATATTTGAATCATTTAACATGAGCGTTTTGATAAATAAATAGTGTAAATTATATATTGATCCAGAGAGCAGGTCTTTAATTGAGTTTGCTCATAGATAAAAGGCATCTTTACACAGCTGAGTTAAAGCTGCTCTCTGTGTCTAATAAAAATGGCAGTATTTTTTCTCTTCTTCTTGAAAAATACTTAAATAGTCAATAGTTGCTAGTTACAGTCTTAGGATTCATGAGGTCCATGAGGTGGGTAATCCTGTCACTTGTTTGTTCCAAAACTCTGGTGGGATTTCCGAAATCACAAAAAAAAAAAAAAAAACTTTATGTAACTTTAATATCTCAGTTATTTTTAATATATTTTAGTTAACTCTTTTTAAATTAATAATAGTCTGTTTATAAAAGCATTCGACTTACCACTATCCATGTATTACAATCACAACCATAATCAGCATTCAATCTTTTTCACTCTCTGAGCCCCTCAGCAAGCACCTTGGACAGCGTAATGACCAGGCTGTGAGAGAAAAGAAATAAAAATTCAAGAATATGGATTAGATAAGTGATTTTATGCAATATAAATATAAGCTACATCAAGAGTAAATGTTTTACAGTATGACAGTTTTGTCTTTTCATTATCAGAAAGTCAAGCTCTATACTAAATCTGTCAGTAGGAGGTGGAAAATCATCATCATAACAAGTGAGTCATTCAATCATTCAGTCAAATGTTTGTTTTTTTCAAAACGTGGATTTGCAATGGCAGTGTGAAATAGAACAAACTCAGATAAGGTTCTAAGTCTAAAATGAAAGTCAACTAATATTAACTCTTGAATAAAATCAATAGGCTATCACATTTGCAATCACGTTCATATTCGGTAGAACAGCACTCTATTAAAATAAAATGGCACCCACAAATCTATTGTGTTTATTTTCTTTTGCTTATTTAATTATAATAATAAAAAGGCGTGAACAAGAAAACGAATGGGTCTAGCAATATGTCTGAATATTCCTCAGTATAATTTTGTTTTGTTTTTAAGGTTCTCAAATCTTCATTATACAGGTGTAACAAAATGTAGTGTAAAATGTCCGTTGTGCTTAAAAGATTTCTACGAATCTACACAATGGATACTTGAAGACACTGCCATGAAACATTCAAAAACTGGTTACCATGTATGCACAGCATGCATATGCATTTGATGACAATAAAAATGCAATAACAATTATCATTCACATGCCTGTGCATGCACGCATACTATTAATACGGCCATTTAGATATTTTCTTAGCAATCCTTAAAGGCTACCTTTGAAGAGGAGAATGGAGAGAAATGCTTCTACTCAAAAAAGCATCCATCTAGGATTTTGAAATGATTGGTATCAGTTGATTTTATAAATTGTCTTGATGGTATATTTCCATTTCCAAATGAAACACAAAATATATGGAAGAAGCATAGAGAAGATGGGAAATATTGCACAGGAAGAAGAGGAGAGGTATGAAGTTGTGGAGGTAGGGATAGAGTGAGGCAGAAGGAATATGGATGAGTGTTAGCAGCTGATTAGTATTCGAACAGCGTGCAGCTCCAAAGAGGATTAATGGACTCTGATGCTTAATATCCTGGAGAACAATTAATTTGCCCACAGTTTTGTCATGGTTGAAAGTCAAATGCTGGAACGGATCGATGTGGCCCGGCCCAGCGGTGGATTCGTGCGAGCCCCTTCTGCTGGCTGCAGAATTTTAATTTCATCATCATCATTTCGCCTGCCAACATCTCACCCCCCTACCCCCTCCCCCTGCAGACAGCGAGAGCTGTGCCTCACATGGCTGAAAGGGTTGGGGTGGGTGGGACTTTGTTAGACGTACACACATACATACATACAAAAATCCTCAAAGGGCAAAGGCGTGCTTATATCCAGCCTGAAGGAGACATGTAAGTGTGTGCATATTTTGTGAAGTAAAATGAAGCAAAGCTAATACTCTCTTGCACATATAATCACATTCAAATCTAGAGAAAAGAAATTACATATTTGGATCTGGAAAGAATATTCTGCAAGTGCCATAACTAATGGGTTCTGTTTTTGTGTTTTTGTTGGGTATGTTTTACATACCCAACCCATGATTTGCACCTTGTGTCTGTTTCCTTAGTTTCTTATTGATTGATTATAATTAACACCTGTGGTTTAGTCAGTTAATTGGTTTGGTATTGTTTGAATTGAGTTTGTTTGCTTTCAGTCTTTGTTAGATATTTGTCAAGTTCATCTTTGTTTTTGTTTTTTTCATTCATGTTATTGATAGAGTATTCTGAGATTGTTGTACCATTTTGTTGTACCATCAGAACCAGCCCCCCCCCCCCCCCCCCCCCCCCCCCACACACACACACCCCATAGATGCTAACTGTCTGCATAAAGTCTGGCCTATATTGCAGATACTTAGACTACAAGGTTTCCAGTGAATAACATGTAAAGTGACCAACTACGCTTGCATTTTTACAGTTATATTTAAAGGCTGGTACATGCATCAACTGATTGGCATCCTTTCAACTGCTTAATATCGACTCACAGAAACAATTATTTCCCTAAAAAAATTGTTTGTGCTTATCTGAACAAAGAAACACTGGTGACAGTGTTATTGGTGACACATTGAAACATTGGTGACAGCATATTGGTGAGATATTTTATTTTATTTTTGAAAGCTCTATACCTTTCACTGGATCCCAATTGTTTTCTCTACCACCTCTCTCTCTCTCCCTCCTTCATTCCCTCAGTCACAACATGAGACATTCCTCTGCAAGTGTGGGTAATTACAGCTACATTAATGTGATAATGAGAATATCCTTTAGAACAGTGGTGAAAAATTAACAAGGGAGTTTTCAACACAGGGGCTGACGAGTGGGCTCTCTGGTAGTGTGTGTATTGCAGTGTTACAACAAAACCTGACCCCTGCCAGATTATTATAGCTCTCACTCCCCAGTATGGGTAGGTTTAAAGTTAAGTGTGGGGGTTAGAGGGATCTTTAGGGATCATGAGGTATCACACGGCATGCTGCAGCGCAGAAGAGACCTAATCATTAGAGGGCAGTCATGTTTCATCCTTTGAACAAACACAGCTTGCTAGTAGATACAGTAGTTCTATATTATCAACATATCATTAACAGTCCTCTAAAGGTATACTCATTTGGATTTACTCATTTAGCAAGGAAAAAAAACATTAACCTCAGTATTTTTATATATGATAAGATAAACAAACTGGATGACTGCTTTTCTTTTAGACATTATTTTAAACATTACAATTAACATTTTTTTTTTTTTACATTTAAGTGCCTACACACTCATTTTTTATGAATTTACTGAGTGCTCCCTCACAGGATGCTTCTCAATCAGAAGGCTACGTCCTAGTACGGCTGCATATTATGGAAGCTTATAAGTAGAAATATTACATTTGAAATGTAATATACAACATGGAAATGCTATATGTAAAATGACAATGTATTTATGTGTGTAAATTTAAATTTTCCAAACAAAATGGGGAATGATTGGAGCAAATGCTAGTTCAAATTCACTAACATTGTTTAAATGTGATATTTCTTACATTAATTTTAACAAACAATTTAAACACATAGTTTAATGTTTTATAAGTTTCGAAATTAAAATAGTTAATAAAAATAAATAAAAATAATAAATAATTAATAAAAAATTATTAGATATGTTTAACATGTTCACGCTAAAACTTTAGACAAATTATCGATCACACTTTAGATTAGGGTCTAATTCTCATAATTGACTAACTATTAACTAGGACTTTAACTCAGTACACATCTAATTGCTGCTTATTAATAGTTAGGTAGGCAGTTGTTAAGTGTAGGTATTGGGTAGAAATAGGGTGGGTTTAGAAATGTAGAATATGGTCATGCAGAATAAAGGATAACCATGTGCTTTAGAAGTACTAATAAACACCCAAATTTGCTAGTAATATGTATGCTAAGAAACAACTAGTTAATAGTGAGATTTGGATTCTAATAAGTATAATACAATTATCTTTTAAATGTTATCTTTCTTAATTGCATTTACGCTCACATTTAAGACACTTGCAATTACAATTACATTATATGATTACATTCATTATATATCCCGCAATGAATTTAGCAAAATTCTATGTGGAATTGAAAATACGGTTCCTCCACAGTTTACTATGGTCATCAATGTAACACTTGTTCCTGTCTGTCTAGGTCTTCTTTGTCACTTCCTGTCAGTCTTGTTATTGTTTCACTTCATGTCTATCGTGTCATCATTTCACTCCCTACACCTGTCGTGTAATCACTGTCATTAATCTCACTGTCATTAATCTCACCAGCTGTTCCATATCCCATGTCTCCATATATTCCCTCATGTGTTAATTTGTTTTGGTCGGTTATTGAATGTTCGTGTTTCCGTGTATGAAGTTGTATCGTGTGTGGATGGTTCCTGTTTCCGAGTTCCAAATGAATTTCTTCTGCTTCAAGTCCTGCCTTCGTCTTCATGTTCCGCATCGCACACGTTCCCTGTTCTCGCAGCATCGTGACCTCTGGAATCCACTTTAGATTTCCCTCTTGTTGACCCATCTAGCTTTCCATCCTCCAGTCAGAGCACCCTGCTGACTCTAGTGTAAAAAAGGAGGCAAACTAGGAAGAGTTTCAGCTCTGAACACTCTGGAGAGCTCCCAAGTTCAGTGGTTGTAGAGCTCCCAAGTCCAGGTGGTCTCAAGTTAGCCCCTGTCTTAGCCATGGATGCCGCTCTGTTGCCTGGAAGACCATCATGGCCATGGAGATAGAGTTCCTCTCTTTCGCAAAAAACATAGCACTTCTAGCTACCTTAATCTGGCAATACAATGGTGCATAAACAAATTTATGATGGAAACGTAGATGCTTTCAAGTGCTTAGGATGTTCCGTTGAAACACCTTTCAAGTGTTCTGCCAGTAGTGGACAAAATAAGAAGTGATATACATTTGAGTGAATGCAACAGAAGGAAGTTGGCAAGGGAAGGACATCTATTTTTTTTTTACTGAAACAAAGCCCTGCTCCCCAATTCTACTGGTTATCTTGTGGTTGCATCCATCTTCACCAGCTCCACCATGGTCTCATGCTCAGCCAGCTTTCTTAAAACTCTGCCAGCATGCCTGGACGTCTACCGCTTCTGGCACTCCCAACGTCTCCCACTCTCGTCTGTATTACCCAAATAATTTTAAAATTACTCACCTGGATTACTTCATCATCTGTTTTCCATCATGCCTACTTCCTCAGTCTTGTCTCCTCTTGTCTCCAGGTGAAAGTCTTAGCTGCCATCATAGCATTCTTGATGTAATGTAAAATGTTAAATGTGATAAAACTTTACAGTTTTATGTCAGCATCTTTGGTTTTACTTTAGTCACTGTCACAATGGTGAAAGTTGATACTCAGAAATACTCCCTTAGATCGTTCATACAGACAGTACTCGAGAAGCTACTGGACATTTCACGACTCATGCCTGTAAGTAAAGGTATTTTTACAATCCCAAACAGATGTATCTTTCACTGTCTATGGCATCCAACTACCCTGTGTGTGTGATTCTGTAACAGTTGAGTTTATTGTTGTCAGCCCGATCCAGTCTGTATCTGGGCCAAATGGTGGATTTGCACAAAAAAGAAGTAGACCAAGATTATATTTACATCTTTATTTAATGTCTGGTAATCTTTTAACCTTCCCACAACCCCTCTTAGCACTGAGCTACAAGGTTTTTTTTATTTTTATAAAATTGATTATAAAAAATGATTGCACACATAGCACTGGCTCATGAATAATTATTGATACCAATTGTGAGAATGCAAATGTAAAGATAATGTTATATCTTTAGGGACTAGGTCTGCTAGAATTCATAGTCAGAGTAATTTCCTGTATTGTCTTTATATGCTTTAGTTAAGCAGTCACTTATGAAGCTGTCTAAGAGTGTGTATAAGGACTGCCCAATGAATTCTGGCAAATAGAATAAAATGTAAAAGCCCATAAGCTTTACTTACCTTTAATAGACAGATTAGACTAAAACACTAGAAGAAGAAAACAGATTTATAGAGAAGAGGGTAAGAAATGGACAATAAGGGAGCCTAAGGGATTTTGCCCATGAGGAAACTAACCAACAAGTGTATAACATCTCTTTCTACCCTTAACCTCCTTTGCTCTATCCACCATTGATCAAATTATAGGACTAAGTCTCAGGTGACTGCAGTGGCCAGAGGCAGTGAATTTCTGCAGAGGCAGATGCTCTGAGAGTGTACATACACACAGATAGACTCATTTCATGTCAGAAGTAATCTGTTTGTATGTTTCTTTAGAAGTCTAAGTCAAAAGTGGAATTCTTGTTAAAAGGAAAAATGACTGAGATCTTAAGCAGAGATATCACAGTTAGCAAGTAGTACAGATTTTTACACGACAATAAAATCCCATATGTACTCCACAAAACCCACATCCTGTAAATAAACGCACACACGCACGCACACACACACACACACACACACACACACACACACACACACACACACACACACACACACACACACACACACACACACACACACACACACACACACACACACACACACACACACACACACACACACACACACACACACACACACACACACACACACACACACACACACACACACACACACACACACACACACACAAACAGGTTTCCATATTTTATGCAAACTTCTTATAGACATATTGATTGTATCCTGTATATTCTATTCCCAAACTCCAACCCTCTTCCTAATAAAACCCATCAAAGAAAACTTGTACTTCCTAATAATACCCAACACAGAAAAATATATTTAGATTTTCAAGACACTTAATTTAGTGTAATTTATAAGCTGTTTACAAACAAAAAGTCCCCATAAGGTCAAATTTACTTGTATTACTATCCTTGTGGGGAAAATTTGTTCTCATTAAGTAGAAAATAGCAGGTACACACACACACACACACACACAAAGAGAGAGAGCGAGTGAGCTTTTGTAAAAAAAATAAAAATAAAAAACACAATGCAAGACCTCATTGGGTAGGTGTGGTTGCTAATAGGAATGGACTTGGATCAATAATGTGGAGGATGGGCCAAATGCAGATGTAATGACTTTGGGCTTCTCAGTGATTAAAATACTGTCACCTTCCTGACACTAGAGGTCAGTTACTCTTTAACCCTCTGTTAAGTACTTTTTTTAAATAGACTGTCTCTATCCAATAAAAAGCCCAAAAATTTGGCCAAGAAGTACAGTATGTATGCAGCTCAATGTGTCAAAGCACATGTACTGTAAGCAGCGGTGCAGAAGTAGGTTGTAGCTGCAAATTCACACTTACATAGAATTTTCTAACTGACACCATTTCTTAAGGGCCTTCTTAAATAATGAATCACGCACGAATTACGCGCAGATTTTCATTTCTGCGCGAAGCGTGCGTCGTATGCGTAATTTGTCGGTGGAACGAACGTGGACCGTCAGTGATTGTAAGTGGATGTGCGTCGAAGGCGGTTTGTGCGTGATTTTGAGTTTTGAACAGTTCAAAATTTGTGTGCGTTACTCATGAGTCGGCGTGTGTAGTTTATGCGTCGAGTATTCATGACTATGTGCGGGACACGCGTCGGCCGTCAGTGCTTATGCGTCGGAACTGGTTCGAAACTGCGCACGTCCACGTCCGTCCACTGACGCCCCACCTTCATATCACGCATGAACCGCACACGTATCACGTTCACTCCACTGACATCCACTGACAATGTGGATTCTGAAAGTGCTTGTACGTGGAACGTTCGCGAAGCGTGCGTGTTTGGATGCACTCCGTCAGTGATTCATGCGTCGGGCGTGCGTCGAATGTTCGTGGGATACTTTGGTCAATTTCTCGATGCACAAGCACGCACAAACCCAATCTGTGCGTGAATTGTGAGTGATTAGTGCGTGATCAGCTGTGTGACTGGCCCTTTATATGTTACAGAACTAAACTGGAAACTAAGTTCTATTTTTTTCTGGTTTACCACATCTGTAGTATTTTATTTAATAAATACCAATATTATATTGTTATCATTATTGACAGTTGCTAGTTAAGACATTTAGATGAGATCGACACAGAAAAGTGCTGTTGAGTGTCTATAAATTATTCATTTAAATCAAGGCTGACAAATATCTTTATACAATGGTTGTGTAGTTCATTCCCTTATGTTATGTTGCTTCATGAGTCAATATTCAAAAAACATTATAGTTTATGGTACATCTTTTATTTGGTGCTGTATCTCAGCTACATTTTTGCTAAGAAGAGACTTCTTGTATATTGTCATCAAAATTGTATGAACCATTTATTATAGAACATCTATTATAAAAAAAAGTCCTGAATTTAATTTTAAATCACTATTTTAGCTGTGTAATTGTAAATATTTAGGCTGAATTGTGATGCTACCTGTTTGGGGTTTGAAGCAACCATGTCACATTCCTGAGGCTTTCCATGCCTATGATCAATAATGGATTCAAATTTTCTTCCTTTTCCCTTCAATTTCCAATTTCCCTCACAGCCTGTGAATTGCATCTTCCCTCTCCTGCTCTCTTCTCTCCCTTCTACGTTGCCATTGGCTGTCACTTAATGGATTAAAGTGCCCCACAATAGGGTGATGCAGTCCGTCAAGACGCAAGGTCATGACCTCTCACTGTGAGCGTGAGTGGGGGGTGGGGGGGATGCAATTCATATCAGCCAAGCCAGCTGGCCCGCTAAACACGCAATCTCATCCAATTCCCAGACGGTCACAATACACAGTCACACACACTGCCACATCCCTGAGAGGGGGGCGGAGTAGGCAGGTTTGGGAAGATCCTGATGGATTTTAGATTGGTTTCTCCATTTCACTTCACTGGGGAAAGAAGTGAAGAAGATGAGACACAGATGAAAAAAATGAAAAGCAAACAAACAAAGAATGTACTCCATTTTCATAAAACACCATAAGATCTCATCCTTATAGCGTAAAAATTATGTTATGCATATTTGCCTGTTGTCAGTTGAGAACAAATTCATTTAAAAAAAAAAACAAAGAGTATTTTTGGTAGCACATTATTTTAATGTGACATAGTTACACATTATCACATATAGTATTAACAGTAAATTATGCATAATTACAAGGAACCAACCCTAACCGTAACACTTTAGAAAGTACAAGTAGTTAATTAATATTACTCAGCACTTCTTTGAATAAGTACAATGTAACTACGTCACCTTAAAATAGTGTAACCACATTTTTTATTATTAGTACACAATTAAAATGTTTTAAGATCAACTATTATCAGTCTGCGCAACAGATGAAAATAACATATTTAGACTTTGATATCATACTTTGAATGCTTGTCTGCTAACGAATCTATCTATATAGATAAAACTTTATTCTTATACACAGCATGAAGACAGAATACACACCTAAAACAGAAACGTTGAAGTATTAAAATTATTAACAATTATATTTTAAATTTAAAGTTTATCAAATAACTTGTTTTATATATCATTATGGTTCTTTAATACATTGCATATAATACTCTATAATATGTGTAATTTGGCTACCAATAGCAAATGATTAACGTTTCAGTGTCTGAATGAAGTCGCAGACCTGCTTGATGCATTTATTATAATACATTTAATTTTACTTTGAATTCATTTAACTACTGCAAGCATCTTTTCCATACTGTGGCATTCTTCTCAGGAGATTTGTTTGTCACTACAGACAAAAAGGGTAAACTTGAGATTCCATGCACACAAATTAAAGCTATATGTCTTTTAGCGTACGCAGTACCAGCGAGGCTGTCAGCATGAGAAATGGTTGACAGCCGCCAACTGTTTGTGGCTCATCAGAGAGAGACAGTCTGTGTGTGTGTGTGTGTGTGTGTGTGAGTGTGTGTGTGTGTGTGTGTGTGTGTGTGTGTGAGTTGTATAGTGTTTATTTGAGCAAGGATACATGTAGATGTGCAATATGAACTTGCAGCACTGTGTTTGTCAACAATGATTGTGCCATCTTTTTTATGTGAGTGGCATGGATGTTGAGGAAGCAATGTGTGTCTATGTGTGTAAATGTGCATATTCCAAAGCAATATAATCAAAGCCCCCCAAACCCCCAAATCGTCATTCCCCCCACACACACACACACACACACACACACACACACACACACACACACACACACACACACACACACACACACACACACACACACACACACACACACACACACACACACACACACACACACACACACACACACACACGCACGCACACACACACACACACACACACAGTCCCCGTCATTCTTCTGCTAGCTTTTCCTCTTGGACAGTGTTAATTGGACTGTTGGGATTTGCTGCACTATTGTTTTATTATTTATATTAAAGCATGGGGAAGTAAGCAGTGGCCCATCGTTGTATTTCTATCTACTTGGTGCATGCTATGAATATTTGATGTCCCATCTATTATTTATCAGAGGCAGGCTTTATCATTTATCGAGAGGAAATAAATCCCATATACATTTCAATTTCACCACAGCTGATTTGCATGTTAGGATCCCCTGCGGGCCTTGTTGCAGACTTTGGAAAGCTGCCATGAAAGGACTTCTAACAAATCCCCATTCACACACATATACACAAATTGGCATGGGATTGCTTACTCCCACATGAGAGTCTATGTGAAGCATAGTGGACAAACAACCAATCACCTGTGAGGGTTTGACAGTAAACATCTTCTATTGGAAATGCAAATAGGTTTTTTGACATGAGCAAAACATGCTAGCAATCATTAGCAATAAATGCTTTGTGTAGTAGGAGTGAACTCACTGGTGGAAATAATTGGATGTAAACAAATATTTGGTGTGGATAACAAATATGATCCTCCAGGTTTTATTTGTTCAGATGAATACATGTGCAGAAATTTATATTTGTAAATTAATAACAAATTAGTATTTGCAAGTTGCAAAAGATCCAAATTTTATTAATAACGTGTAGCATTATTCAAAACTACAAATAATTTTATTTTTACTGACATTTATAAAGTTACAGCTTTAAAATAGAAATAGAAAGAACCAAGGGGAAGCTAGGAGGAGGGGGTGCCATGTGGTGCTCCAGAGACCAGCCAGGATAAGGCCCCAGTGAGGAGCCATGGTGACGGCAGGATGGTGGACAGCACCCTGTGGACGTCTGACAGCGAAGTCGTCACAGTGGGAGGTCCAAAATGAGCTGAAGAACAGATAATCCCATGCCATGGTGACGAACTTCCAAGGTGGAGCCAGACAAAGGACGGAGCCGAAGGTTTAGGCAAGGCGACGACTGACCAATATGGAGCTGGAGGGATGAGGGAGCCTGGTGGTGGTGTATGGCCGATGGTTCCCGGTGGAGCCGAGGTAGGGAGGGCTCATCCATTTCGCGGTCTGGTCTCCACAGTCTAGGTGGGCTCAGGCAACATACTCTTGCTAGTCATGCTCTCTGGTGGGTTGCTGGTCTCTGGATGTGTAGTAAGGCTGGTGTCGTCCTCTGCTAGGCCGATGGTGTGTGGTGCATCGTTGTGCACCCGCACCCACTCCACACAGGTAGTCTTTCTCTGGACCATCCACTGGAAGGCATGCCTTACACCGCTCGCTCAGCTTGGCGGGGAAGAAATTGCTGATGGCACACCAGATGAAGAAAGTGCTGGGTGTGTTCCTCTAGCAAACGGTCTTCCTGCTCCAGGCATAGCAGGGCTATTATTCTTTGTTTTGGTCAGCTCTTCTGTCATGGTTATGTATCAGGAAGGGAGCACAGAGATATAGTAGATATTCACTGGAACAAAAATTTAATTAAATAAAACTCAGGAGAATACAACTCAGACTGACAAAATCCGACAAAGACTGGAGGGAACACAGGGTGGATATACACAGGGAAATCACTGAGGGAACAAAATACAGCTTAAAATACTAACGTGGTGATTGGTAACGAGGCGGGTGAATGGAATAAAACTGGGAGACCACATTGGGAATAACAGTGGATTATGCATAACCATAAAATAACAGCTTAAAGTAAAATACATTTATATTTACATTTATTCATTTAGCAGATGCTTTCATCCAAAGCAACTTACAACTTGAGGAATACAGAAAGCAATTCATCTTGAAGAAACAAAAGTACACAAGAGTGCTCACAATGCAAAGTCTCCAACATTTTCTTTGTGTTTTGTTAGGTGCTCATGGAAGAGATTAATTTTCCACTCTCTTTTGAATATTGACAAGGATTCTGCATTCCGGATGAAGGCAGGGAGATTGATCCACCAGCAAGGAACGGCGAACGAAAATGTTCTTGAGAGTGATTTTATGTCTATCTGTAATGGTACCATGAGTCGTCACTCATCAATCAATCATAGGTTTCTGGAAAGTCTACAGATTTGTAGGAGCGAGTGTAAGTTGTAGGGTACTGAGCCTCTGCAAGCAAGAGTCAATGCTTTGAATTTGATGCGAGCTGCAAGTGGGAGCCAGTGCAGAGAGATAAAGAGATGCGTGACGTGGGCCCTTTTGGGTTCATTGAAAACCAGATGAGCTGCAACGTGGTTAAGTTGTGCCTCTGGTTCAGTTGTATTGATTTGTCTGCACTTGAAGGAAGTCCAGCTAGAAGAGCACTGCAATAATCATGCCCAGAAATGACCATGGACTGTACGTGAAGTTGTTTTGCTTGCTCAGTTAGAAACGGCCTGATCCTCCTGATGTTGTGAAGAGCAAATCTCCATGATCAAGCTCTCTTTGTGATGTGATATTTAAAGTTCAATTGGTCCTTAAATATTATTCCAAGATTTATTGTGGACTTTGATGAGGTAATCGTTGAGGAGCCAATCTGGACATTGAAGTTGTTGTAGAGTTGAACTGGCAGGGAAGACGAGAAGTTCTGTTCTTACCAGGTTGAGCTGCAAGTGATGCTCTTTCATCCATGCTTGAGATACCTGCTAGACAGCTTGTGATTCATGCAGTTACCATGGGATCATCGGGTTGAAATATTAGGTAGAGCTGTGCGTCATCTGCATAGCGATGATAGGAGGAAAATGTACTCCGGTATGTTGGGACTAAGCGATGTGGTGTATATGGACAAGAGAAGGGGTCCAAGAACTTAACCATGTGGAACCCCAGTGATCAGTTGATATTCTTTTGAGATATCCCTGCACTTGTTAATGTCCAACTGCTTACTCAGTGAAAGGAAAGGTGATGCCTGGTTGAAAACAACATGTTCAAGTGTTTTTGCTATGAATGGTAGGAGAGAAACAGATCTTTAGTTATCAACAAGTAATGTATTTTTTCAGCAGGGGGTTACCCAAGACTGCTTGAATACATTATGGAAAGTTCTGTATGGAAAGAAAGAAGTATGGAGAGATGTGTTGATGATGTGAGTGAGTGTTGGTAAAAGTGTAGGAGAGATGGCTTGTAGACAATGTGAGGGGATGGGATATAAAAAACAAGTGGTAGGATGACTGGAGAGGAAAAGTTTAGATACATCTGTGAGTGGAGAGGAGGAGGAGAGAAGATTACTGGTTGCATCAGTGGTTTGTCTAAGTTTCTGTGTGTGTGGAGCTGAGAAAAGATGCTGATAGGTTTTTTTAATGAAACAATTGGTGCCTTTAATGAAACAATTGCGGAGGAGGGCAGTGGCAGTGGCAGGGGAGGACAGTTGTCAGGTGTGGGGGAAGAAGGGAAAAGCGAGGAATCAAGGATGCAGGGAACTGGGGCTTTTATTTAAACAAAAACAAAACCCAAACTGAAACAACCCAGAGGGGGAAACACATAACTAGACTGACTGAACAAGACTTGACTGCAATACGGCAGAAACGACATACCAAATAATGACAACGACGCGACACAGGACACAGGACAACAAACATGAGGATAATAAATACACACAGGAGGGAGGGTAAATGATGGGGAACCAGCTGGGACAAATCAAACTAATGATAATGAAACAAGACGGGCAGGGCAACAGACAAGACATGAAACACGCAGCCAATGCGGACGACATCGCTGCATGTTCACATTAAACAAAGACGAAGCGCAGCTGGTGACAACCAAACTGCGCGCACAACACAACATGAAAGCACGCGGCCGATGATAACACGAACCGTGCGCTAAACATAACACACAGATGAGATGTCACTCACATGACATAAAGTGCACAAGAACGAGTAAACACCTGTTCTCGTGCGCTCACAACAAGGATGAACACACGAGTCAAGGATACCCAAATCCTGACACAAAACCAAAACGGAACCAGCTCAAAGTATCGGGATCGGACATCATAACTTGCACAAAAAACGTCACACAGACAAGCGTGCACGCGACTTGAACACTCGAAGCCGTGCACGAACACAAAACTCGAGACATTACGGTGGTGTCAGAGCTCTGCCACAAAACCAAGAAATGACTAGACCGAATGTGGCAGAACCCTGACAACAGTGGAGAGAGTTAAATGTTTTGAAGACTGTACATGAGTTTGAGGTGCTGTTGATCTTGATGTGGAAATGCAAAGATTTAGCAGCATGGGCTTAAGTAGAAAAGGTCGAGAGCAGAGCTGGCTTGAAACCAGTCAATACTTACTTTACAAACAGCATTAATTGTTTCCATTCCATTATTGTGATGTGTGAGCAGGGAGCAGGATCGGCGGGAATACAAATGAAAATCACATTTTAACTTAATAAAAGAAAACTATAATTCAGTCTCGGAACAATAGTGAAATCCACACAAGGACATTAGAAACATAATCCAAACAAGAAACCAGTAGTGCAAAAACATACAGGACTGACAAATCACAACTGAAACACAGGGATATACAGTATATACACACATGTAAATGAGGGGCTGGAACAATGAACAGGTGTGGGTAATTAATTACCAGATGAGGGTAATTATGGCAGCTAAAAAAGCACAAAATAAATGCATGCTCTTGAATCGCTCTTGTGGTATTTTTATGTCATACACTGATCTGTCTGCACACATTCAAGTTGAATACACCTTTAATCTGCAGTGGCCATGTGGTATAATGAGGTAATAAGATGGGCGGGGTTAAGAGAATAGACAGGAGAACACATGGCACAGGAAAACACACGTGACACATGTGTTCTCCTGTCTATTGTCTTGACCCCGCCCATCTTGTTACTTAATTATTGGTTGATTTTTCCCACCTGTCCTCCCTCATTACTTGCCTTGTTTTTTCCCCATTCATTTTCTCTGTTTCCTGTCCTGAGCGTCGCTGAATATTTATTGTCCTTCATGTTGTCTTTTCCAAGTCAAGCCATAGTTTTCGCCATGGGGTGGTTTAGTTTGTATTTTGCTTCATAAAAGCCCTTTTTCATCTCATAATTGAGTCCTCGCTCTTCTCTTCATCACTGAAACCTGATAGCAGTATGTTAACCTTTGTGGGACAACACTTATTTCATGGCAAAGGCTTTCCCCACTCCATGTGTGTTTTTTTTAATTAGGTGGGGACATCGGTGACTAGAAAGAAGTTTTAGCCAAGAAAAACAGCTCATTTTATTTTGACTCTGTATTGGCAGAGCTTGGATGTTTGAACTGGCATGGAATGATATGTAAATATTACAGCTAGCCAGTGATAAAGTAGCTTGAGGGATTTGGGGATTCACTGGCACACAATTGTGTATAGCTTTGTGTGTGCGCGTGTGTGTGAAAGAAGCATGAGAGAAAATCTTGTAACATGATTGCAGTCCATGTAAATAACTTAAGACAAAATAAGCTAATTATCCTCCCTTTGCTTTGAGGGAAGCAAGTGGTGTGCTAAGCATTAGTTTATCCAAAATGAAAGAAAAAAACTTTGCTTATTTATTCACCCTCATTTAATCCCAAACCTCTGTTTTTCTTTTTAATTTTTGCAGAACATATTTGTCAATACTTCCCTCTCTTCACATTATGATATTAAACGAGAACCCTGATTGTCAAGCTTCAAAACGAGAAAAAAGGCACCAAAGCATCAAAAAAGCAGCTATTTAAGTCTTCTGAAAAGGAAAATCTGATATGATCTGAAAATCATGCCATCAACTCACTGACACAAAGGTCTGGTCACAGTGAGTAAAAGCTCAGTGGAGGGGAATGTTATTATTGAATAACAACAGTAAATTCACGCAGTTATTGTATTGCTTCAGCCTGAGACTCTTTTACAGACACATTGAACGAAAGAACTGAGCCATATATAAAGACCAGAATTTAAAGACTTGGTAGTGAGCCCTTTTGATTTGGACTAGTAAGCATCCATTATGAAACCACCTAGAAATCCCCTATGAACCATCCAGAACTTCCTAACAACTGCATAACAACCTATTTACAATGCACTACTCACTACAAAGTTATATAACAGATGATGCGACTGCAACTTGCACTGTAAAAAGATTTAAACACACAATTTTCTTCAAACACGTTGCACGCCTCACACATTATCCAACAAATCATGACTAAGAAAGAGGTGTTAAAATGCAAAAAAAAGTATTACATTATTTAACCCCCCGGGCATCCTATGGTGGAGAAATAACAGTGTGAGAGTAGGATGGCAAGGAAAATAACTTATTTTCCGTCCAAATGTGGCTGCTTTCCATGTTCTGCCAAAAAAAAAAGTGGCCTTAGCCTGGAAAGCTATTAGTTCACTTTATAATTAAACTGTTAAATAGTTAGTCTTGAACTATTAAAATAAATAACTTTTAAAAATATATATTTTTTAAATGGTTTCTAGCTCCAAATGTGATTGAAGAAGTTCAAAAGATTTAACATCTACAGTATACCCAGTTGCAATCAACTGCCACGAAGTCACTCAGTGAAACAAGACCGTGACACATGAAGTCTGTCCGATTTTATTTGTATTTTTGTTAGTATTTTTTGAGCAGTGTGCATTTCTATACAGTAATTTATATAGTTTTTCAATTCTGTAAATATACATTTACTCATACTAGGTAATAAGTGTTCCTTAAACAGATACTTCTGTTAGGGTGGGATGAAGGAGATTGAGGACTAAGCTCAATGGCTTAAAAAGCCCATTTTGTAACCAGAGAAAAAAGCAGATGTATTTATAATCACTAACATTTGGTTCGGACTATGAAAATCCTCTGTGAATCCAAGCTAGTCCAAGCTTTAGCATCATTAGGGCAGAAAAGCTTATCTAAAAAAACCAAAGGATATAGTCCTAAAGAAAATAAGAGTCTTATTTTGAAACAAATGAGAATTCCTGGTGTACATGAAGTTATCACAAACTGTTTTAAGTAAATAAGCAAAGGAGGCTCCCCTTCGCCTCATCCATGGCCAGATGCGCGCACACACACAGGTTTACACTATCTGGAATGTTTCAGAATTCTGAGGACCTCCGCTTGCAGGTCAGTCATCTGTGTTTATTTGGAAAAGAAAGCATCAGGAAATTGACCCAAAGCCCCCTACTGATCACGGGGCTACCCCTGTGAATTCCTTAACAATTACACCTCTGTGCCTATTTGGCTCAAAATCAGAAGAAAAATAAAGGGTTGGTTGGGCTTCTACACTTGACATGGGAGTAAGTATTCTATAAACCAAAAAATATTTTGGCTACATCGATAGACCTACAGTTTTTATTCATGGAAAACTTTTCTCCCTCCTGTAACTCTCAAATCAAATAAAGGGTCCATAGCATGTTCGACAACATAAGTACAAAATAAGTATGAAGATTCTTCATGCTTTCTTTTTCATTGCTGTACAGCACTTTTCAGAAGGCACATTGTTTCAAACCAAATTTACTCTAATGGTGTCATTGTTTAACAGGAAAACTGTTTTAAAGTTGGCAAATGAGTGGTGACTGTGGCCAGGAGGGAAAACTCCTTAAGATAGGTATTGAATGGCAAGACCCTTCAGAGGAACCTCATCCTGAGTTAATCTCCATATGACAAAAATAAGAAGCTCTACGATAAAAAAACGACAAAAATTTTATTTTAGGGTGACCTAGGCAGCATGAGTGTTCCAAACCCACAACTCTGATTGATAAACATTTGAGACCAAGAGACAGAGAGAAGAAGAAGACATTAGAAGAGATGAGGGGTTGTTGATGCAGAGAATATGGCACTGGTTCAGATCAAAGACATTCAGTTTGAATAAAATATACCTGCAATGATAGTGTAAAGATTACAATTAGTGAAATTAATAAACTTTTTGATGATATTCTAATTATATAATCAGCACCTATATACATTCTTTAATTTCTTGATCACAAAATTGTCATAAGTCAATGGAAGCCAAAATTATCAACACACTAAAGGCTGGATTCAAAAAAATCACACACAATTTGTTTTAATCTAAATTTACAGGCTGATCCAACTTCCATAAAGTTCATTACAGGAACTCATAATGTAAGTCAGCAGTGTGTATTGCCCCCATGTGCCTGTATGCACTCACAACAATGTCTGGGCTCCTGATGAGATGGCAGATGGTGTCCTGGGGGATCTCCTCCATGATATGGATCAAGGCATCAGTTAGGTCCTGGACAGTCCGTTTTGCTACTTGGAGGCTTCAGATGCTCCAATACACAAGGTCCCAGAGGTTCTCAATTGGATTCAGGTCTGGGGAACATGAATGCCAGTCAATGGCATCAATGCCTTCGTCATCTATACACTGCTTAAACAATCTAGTCACATTAGGCCGGGCATTATCAGGAGGACCCCAGGACTACTGCAGCAGCATAAGATCTGATAATGCCTCGGAGGATTTTATCTCAGTACCCAAATAGCAGTATGAGACTACTGGCTAGCACATGGAGGTCTGTTTGACCCTCCAAAGATATTCTTCCCCAGACTTTTACTGACCCACCACCAAACCGGTATTGCTGGAAGATTTTGAACGCAGAATAACTTTCCCCACAGCACCTGCAATATCTTTAAAATCTGTCACATGTGCTCGGTATGAACCTTGCTCTCATCCATGAAGAGAACGGGGCTCCAATGGCGGATTTTCCAATTCTGGTGTTCTCTATTCAAGTTGAATGGTGCTGAGCTCTGAACACAGGTTCCATTAGACATTGGGCCTTCATTCCACCCTCAAGTTGGTTTCTAACAGTTTGTTCAGAAACTAATTTTACTCTGGCAGTGCTATTTCTGTTCCTCCTCACACAAAGGAGCAGATACCGGTCCTGCTGCTGAGTTATTGCACTTCTACGTCTCTATCCAGCTCGGTCCAGTCTTTATCCAACTGCTTCTCTCCTGGTATATCCTCAGTGCTCTTGAAACTGTGCAGGGAGAAACACAAAACCTCCTTGCATCAGGGTTACACGTATTGCCTCATGATACAGACAGTGACAATGACTCATACAAAACTACAGACAAATCAGTCAGGTAAAAAAAGGAGAGGGGGGGGGGGGTGAGGGTTTGTTTTGCTGTTGCATCTCCAGTGCACCTGTTGTCACTTTCATTTCAACCAAAGCAGGTGAAACTAATTCACAATCACTTATGCTTCATAATTGGACAGATTGATATTCCTGAAGTTTAATTGACGTGGTGTTATGCTGTGATGATTTATAGTTCCCTTAATTTTTTGAGCAATGCATATTGTTTCAATTTGTCAAAAAACTTTGACAAAAACATAATGTACAGAAAATACCACTGAAGAATGCACAGACAGATATAAGTTCACAAAGTTTATTGGGGTGACAGAAAGATAACTGGTGAGGAGATCAGGTGAGTAATGGTCATAAACGCATTCAATAACAGTTCTCATCTGGTTGCAGGTTTGAAAAGTTGATGATCGCTGGTTGACGATCACTCTTGGGGCACACAGGTCGTGTCTCTGAGAGAGAAATCAGTGAAGTGTCCAAGTAGGAACGTACGTAGATCAAACAATGTTGCACTGTTTGGTGACTGTTTACGAAGGGTGAGTGCTAAGTTGGCACAGGTGGTGATAATTAGAATTCCATTGATTGTGAATGAGTGGGAGAAGTGTAGAGGTCTGATATTGGGGGTGTGGCTGACTCGGTCACACACTACATGTAAGAAAACCTTTGTTAGCATATAGGCATATGAGCAATATTGATCCCATAAGATTTGAGGATACATATCATTATATAAATTGTCGTTTATTTTCCAAAGGATACTGAAATGAGTGATAATTGAGTTCTCTTTGTCACACATATTCCCCAGCAAACCAAAATACACACACACACAGTGTGTTTCCTCACTTCAATTAAGTGGGGTGGCAGTTAGGTAACAGTTAGTAATAGAAATGAGGCAGAATATTATAGTCCTCGTGGGTGTTTGAAATAGAGCTTTATATGGAAGAATTGGATTAAGGACAACTGCAAGTGACCACACACACACACACAATTTACAGTCAGACTTGACAGTCAGGACTTGGTCCTACAGTTGTAGCATCACTGACTTTTGATTAAAAAACAACTGTTCCTGAGGAGCATACATTCAAAATGCATTCACAAAACATAAAATGTCTTCACAATTGAAAAACAGGTCAATATTTTAAGTTGAGTAACGTTAGAACATTAAAATGGGATTGATATGCAGTTTCTAAGGTGTTATCAGAAATTTGTTGTTAGTCTAACCAAAAACTAAAATTGTGTAAATTTATTCATCCTCAATTTGTTATTTTTATATTAATTATATTAATATTTTTTATTTTTAATCTTTTCCTCAAATATTTGTAATATTTCCCATTCATTGAAAGTCCAAGCAACCAACAGTTGCAAATAAACCAACAAATGCTACAAAAAGAACAAACATATATTCTAAAAGTAATCCATTTCTGAAGAGACTAGATCACTTTAAATAATTAACAGATTTAATGGAGGCTTTTATTTACATGTGAACATTGACTAGTACATATACACAGAGCACATCAAATATGGTAAATGGACACAAGTCATACAAAGTAGTTGTGTCTCTTCAAAAGATTTTGTTTAAAACACTGGACTCTTCTGAACTATATTTACAAATGTCCTTATGAACTTTTTGAAGCTTGAAAAGGTTATTTTCACTGACTTTGAATGACCATTAACAATAAAGTTTTCATATATCTTCCGAAAATAAGTAATTTAGGTTTGGAATGACATTAGGGGGAGTAAATTATCACAGACTTACTTCAAGATTAGATTGTCCAATGAGCTTTTTTTGCTGCAGCTGTTTCTGAACCCGTTTCCTTTAGCGTGACTCTTTACATTCAAAACTTGTTTTTTTCATTCCATTTTCTTTTCCATTTTTGTCAACACAAGAGCACACCTTTTTTCTCAGAGAAAGTCTTCTAACTCTCCCTGAGAAAGAGGGATTTACAAGCTGGCATCTTTCTGATCCAACGACGTGATTGGCTGTCGATGTTGCTGATTTAGCAAAGTTAGGCTGTTTTTACACATGGTGCACACCATTTTGTGGCCTCAGAGTGCACCAGATCACATTGTATAATTTTAAAGTTAGTTTAGTTCGTGTTCACGAATGTTGTCTTTACCGTACCCCAAACTTCATACCATATGTGACAAAAGTAACCCCCTATGTATCCATGTCAACCAGCCTGACATGAAGAGCTAGCAAAATATGGAGATAAATGAAGCCTGGTGCTAGCCATTTGTTTTTATATAATATATTTATTTAACTTTATTTATAATTGTTTAATTTGAAAATGAGGCGCACCAGTAGCAGGAGAGGAACGTGTTGATGCACTACAGGACAGAAGCCCAGTGGCTCAAAAAAAGAGATCAGGCGGCTTTCACACCACAGATGGACCACACCAGAGTTTGATGACAGTGGTAAAGAGAGCGGTCTTGGTATGGGTGTTTAGTGTGCACCAGAGTGAGGCTGTACCAATGTGAAAGCAGCCTTAGACAGGTTCCTGAGTCAACATGTTTTGCTGATCCTGCAACATTACTGTTCCCCGGGCAAGGAAGGTAGAGTTTATACAGCCTTGCGACTGCATTTTACTGTGGTAGGGATGGTGTCTGTTAAGGTTTGTGTATTCCTTAGGGGTGACAGTTGGAAGAAGCTTGGTAGTTCGGGTACTTGTCAATCTGATCCTCATCAATGCAGGCTCTTTTCGGGTGATCTTGCATAGATTACGGTGTTAACAAAAGGGTCACTTGGGAAGAGAGGTAGGTATCCAACCGCTCTGGGTCCACTTGGACAGCACGAAGAGAGGGTAGCCCAGGATTAAGGAGCTATAAAAGGAACCCAATCTTCTATCAATGATAAGCATTATGGGGCAAGAAAAAGAGGTTGAAGTGGACGGGGTTGGTTGGAAGGAGAAAGTACGGTTTGGGATTGTAACATGGATATTATTGGCATTGTACTAATGAACACAGGACTTTAATCCCCATCGAGATATATTCTCTAATTTGAATCTTTTCATTGTGAAATCACTTTTTCATGTCTCAGGGCAGTGATGTTTTGATATAGATGGCTGTACTCCTGCAGGACATCACTGAGAAGTGTAAGAGTGGATAGTCACTTCAGAGAATTGCTGAAAGCAAATTATTAACTGCAAGTTAGCTCTTATTTAGGTATTAAACAAGAGCATTTATTTTGCACTTTGAATAAATGAAGGAATGAGGCATTAATATGGTATTTTACTTATCACTGATCAAGTAGGGAGGACTCAGAGATGCTGGTGTGAAGGGATATTTATTATAAAAAATAAAACAAAAATACAAACAAAACTGCCTCGGGGAGGAAAACCATAACTTAATAAACTAGACTTACAAAGCTTAAACAAACAGAGCAGGATGGGACCTGGCATCGGGAAAACACAAAGACAGAGAACAACCAGGAAACAGGCATGAAATGACAACTGAATAGAAGCTGCAGACTTCTGGTTGAGTACTCACCTCGTTACACTGTGTCACATAGAAGATACACTTTTTTCCCTGATACTAAGGATAAGAGGAAAAAACAAAAGCAATGCTTACCATGCCAAGCTAATTAACTTGGGACTTCAAACACAGACATTCTCAATCTGTTCTGTTTTTTTCTGAGCCGATTTTGAGTTTTTGTGCTACTGGAAAATGACAAATCGGATATCATCATATGACAGAGAAAATGCATTTTGGACAAATCTTTCAAGAGTTATGTGTTTTGGAAAAATCAGGAACACTGGGTGATGCTATTTTCAAAAATCACAGGCACCTTCAGGGCTCAGAGACAATTATAGTTAACAAATTTTGTGCCAATATGTGAAAAACTGTAGACTGGCAGTTCATGTAAATATTAGTATTTACATAATAGATCGATTCAGCATGACCCAAAAAATCTATTATGGTGCTGATGAAGTATGCAAGTCTTGTTTTGATATATATCGCAGAATTTTCGATACACAACCGACATTAAGTTTGCGTCATAACTTTTGGACCAAGATTCCGTTCACTCATTTCTGTGCATCTGAGTCCAGGCAAAATGTGGAGGAGCAGCAAAAAAAAAAAAAAAATATATATATATATAGTACAAATGGGTACTAGAACTGTGTAATGTAAGTCTTAATGTAAGATATTGGTTGTGAAAATCAGGTGAACAAAGGATTCAAAAGTTATAGGGAATGGGAATGTGAATTTTTAAACTGGTGCTAAAAATTTGGACCAAGAGAACCCAAAAATGGTAGAATTACTTTTGAGGACCAAAATAAAATAAAAAATACCCATTTGGGGCTTGGTTCCCAAAAAGAAAAAAAGAAAACAAGAAAGAAGTCACATAGAAAGCTTGTCTTGTGTTATTATGTATTGAGCATGAGGGAAACTAAACAAGTAAAAACCAGTCAATAAAAGAGATCCAGATTTCTCTATGATTGTATGTATTAATGGAAGACATGAAAAGGAGTATACATGCACACATGTGCTGTATGTGAGCTGAATCTGAGGAGATTTGTCTCCCTTTAGAGGAGTCCATCACTGAGCTTAATTACTAACGCATGTGGAACATTTTCAAGCCTTTAAAAATGTTCTCTCCAAAAAAAAAAAAAAAAGTCAGCCAGGAGTTCCAAACAAATACAGACTTACAACTATGGCCTCTCTGTCTCTCCTCTGGCAAGGGTCAAAGTTCAAGAGGATCAGACCAATTGGACACAGGCTTCTTGTCTCAAAAGTTGGGGGAATGCTGCAGCTGACCTGTAAAGAAATATTCCTTTCTGGATCAAAGCCTAAGAAAAGTTTCATTTAAAACTCCAGAGCCAAAAGATTTGCTGGTTACATTGTGCTAACATATTTTCTCCTCCTCTGCATGTCAGACCCCACCCTGCACATTTTACTGGCATTTCCAGAGATTTGAAGAGTAAATATGAACCATTTGTGCTTTGAAAAATTGAATTTCTCTGGTTACAATTCCACCCCCTTTTTAAGCATTCCAGGGAGATGGGGGGAGAGAGAAACAATCACATATTTCTATCAGTAGAGTTGCTTTAAATTCAGGGTAACAAGAGACTAGACTACATGCAATGGAGAATACTATTAGAGATGCACAACTTTCAGTTACGTGAAGGTGATGTACTTTTTTATGTTAAACTACATTCTCTTAAACCAGTTTATTGTGCATTGAATACTATTAGAATGTCAAGGGTTTATCTTACCTAAAAGTGTAAATATTGAGCCTCCCAGGCACCATCAAAACATTGAAAATGGTCCACTCAGATGGATGAATCTCTTTCCAGCTTAACTTATAGCGAGAGTCTGGGATATGGCTACAATAGTAGGCTTGGACAGAGAGAGTTTAGCCTGTGTGGGACCATAGCTGACTTGTTACATGGGAAAAGATATTCAGTTTCGGTTACAGGTGTGCAGAAAGTTTAAACGGACATGAACATGTGAAAGTGAATGGAGCATTGCTATGCAAGGCTCTAAAATGCACACTTTCATAGCATACAACATTATCATTCATCCATTAAAAAGGACAAATGTACCAGATTATATAGT
Source organism: Rhodeus uyekii (assembly GCA_037043235.1). Lineage (NCBI taxonomy): Eukaryota > Metazoa > Chordata > Actinopteri > Cypriniformes > Acheilognathidae > Rhodeus > Rhodeus uyekii. Next base: position 468,702 of record JAWRVZ010000323.1, read on the forward strand.
TTACTTTGTATCCAGTGTAGACAGCCACTAACAGTTATAGCGAGTCATGTCAAAAAAGGTGTCAAGTTGTGATAAGTTGGATGGGTTAATTATAAGCAGGACCCTCACGTCCGCTCTTCACTTACTCATGACACACAGCAACATATCTAAATTCCTAATATGTTGGACTTTTTTTTTAAAAGTAGCCTACATTTACATGTTGAAACATGCCTTCATAAGCACTTGTAAGAGCTGATTGTGATGTTTGAGTTGGGGGAAGCAATAAATGCGAAATGAGTCATCATTAGAGTTCAAGCATATGCTCTAGAGCAGGGGTGCTCACACTTTTTCAGCATGGGAGCTACTTTTGAAATGACCAAGTCAAAATGATCTACCCATTATATTTATTGAGAAATATATTGAGGATTCTTACAACTTATTTTGATGTATAACCACATATGTTGCACAATACAACATAATTATGTACATTTTTTGTACATCCCATCAACTGGGATTTTAGCTCCTTAACCTTTGTCTTTCTCAGCTCGCTTTTCGGTGGGAATTCAGTGTCGTATTTTCCATGAAGAGTCCGAAAATGCCGCTCCACATTTCCCTTCTTTGGTATTGCGACGGTAGACTGGCAGACGAGACAAACGCACTTTGAAAATGTCATCGTGAAAAAAAAGTCCTCCTCCCATTCCGTATGAAATTGAAACGTTTTTTTTCTTCTTACTTGGTCCAGCTCCCCCATTAATTTTTATACCCTATCTTACGTTTAAGAGGAAAAAACCGAGCGAAAAATTAGGATGTAACTAATGACTAGCTTGTTAGCTTTGCAACGCTCAGGGGTGTTGTTTGAGCACGCACAAGTGACCTAATTGTACGGAAAAAAATCAGACGTAATCTGACTGGTTGTCCTGTGTATCAATCAAGTGACGGGATTGCTGATACGCTGACGTCTAGTTTTTATTCAAAACAACTCAACTTTATTTGTATAGCGTCAGTTCATGACAATGTCACCTAACCTTGTCATGCGATCTGCCAATAGTACCTTGGAGATCGTCAGGTAGATCGCGATCGACGTATTGAGCACCCCTGCTCTAGAGAAACTACGCAGAATGAACCATCTGACTATTTTTATTATTCTGACACCCTCAGGTATAATAACCATAATTAAAAAATAATAAAATAATCATTTGTCTCCTTTCTCTTGACCATTTTTTGCCATTTAACTGTAGCAAGTGCACGGGCTACATTTATCTTTGTCTAACAGTTGAAATAAGTGTTGTTATAAAGGCTTTATTGTGTACCCTAACATACTAATAAGTGATTTTAAAATAGCAATGTTGAATAGGAGTTGAGTTTTAGCATGCATATTGCTAGGATATTGGCTAATTAATAATACTTATAAAGCACATTATAATGCCTTATTCTGCATGATTATATTCTACATCCCTTAATCCTAAAACTACCTTACTAATTTTGAGGTAAAAGTCATATTTAACAGTGAGAATTGGACCCTAAACTAAAGTGACTCATTATATATTTACATTAGTGGCATATTAAAAGTGTTAAACTGTTATTTGCATTACGATTAGTCTGTAGCAAATGTATTTGCCTCAAAAAAAAACAATCGATTACTTATATTCCCCAACAACTTGAAAGGCTTCCGCTGTGGGCACAATTATCCTGTATAGAGTCCATTGTTACATCGCAATGTGCCATTTATGTAGATATGTCAAGCCTTTACTTAAAATGCACACACAACAGCTAAAACACCACAAACTCCCCAACCCCCACACACAGGTGTGAGTGTTGAAAGACTGAGACGTGTGATTATCCTTACACCTTGTTCACACTTGACCTAGCAGCTAGAAGTAGATCAGTCATAGCAGTGGAATGCTCTCACTTGGTTTAACGTACATGCAACACCCTGCACTGTACTCAAATGAGAGTCTCCACCCCCATCCCTCCCTCTCCTTAAAAAAATGTGAGACTTTCAAAGCCACACAAGTAAGCAGTTTAAGGATGATGATAATGATGACTGTGTGTGACATATGCTACGCCTTGAATTTCTGAAATCAAATGCTACGTATGCTACATATGCTACGCCTTGAAATCATTTATCTAACACACACATATATATATGTGTGTATGTGTGTATGTATATACAGTGGAGTTCAGTTATCTCGACTCACGGTTAACTCGCCAATCCTATTATGTCAACGTTTTTGAAGTGGAACCGCCAAACTCCCTATTTGTCTTAGTATTTTCGATTCTTTAATGTCAATTCCTTAATGTCGCCGAACACTAATATCTCGAGCAAATATCTCAGACAAATTCACCACTTCACATGGTTATCTCGTGTGTCATGAGCGTACCTAGTTCACTGCACATGTGCTGAGTTTGCGTTGCACGTGTATCGCGGTCTGGTCGCTCTGCCAGTGATGCTTTACTCACAGCCTCGCGCAGGACTCTCTGAAGGGAAAGCACATTCACGTTCTTACCAGAGCTGCCGTCGGTCCACCCCCATCCCAAAGCCTCATCCGCTTCTGTGTGCACATAAATCCTGCCTTCTCTGATTTGATTGGTTTTCTGAAATATTTTGACATTGGTCAGTAACGAGCGGTAACGACCAATGAGTATGAGGCTTAAATGAACAAACACACACACACACACACACACACACACATCCTGCTTTTGTTCTGACGTGCGCTCTGCTCAGCGCCGCTGCGGGAACACGGTTATTAAAAGACAGGATGAAGCCGAATTTGTTGAGAAAGCACATTAGACAGGCAGAATGCACGAAAATATGCACTGATCAGTACAGCGTGATGACCTCACAAATATGTTATGACTGTTTACGCTGTGAGCGAAATTGTGTTTGCAATGTTGAAGAATATAATTAAAGGTTTGTATCGAGAATCAAAAGTGTTTTTATTGTATACTGTTAAATCTGTGCTGTTAGTTAATGCACATATGCCTTTTGTTGTTAGCAAACATATACAATATATATTTTTATAGCATGCCGATCGCTTCATCTAATAAATAGATATGGCTGTTGGTTATCTCGACAAACGGTTATCTCGATGCTTTTTTCCGTCGAGATAACCGTATTCCACTGTATATATATATATATATATATATGTGTGTATATATATATATATACAGTGTATCGAGAATCGAAGGTGGTTTTTATCATATACTGGTAACTCTTTACACTGGCTGTCAGAGTGATTGACGACTACCCAGATAACGAGCTTTACAGATTATACAGATTGTAAAGCACCTAAGTACAAACCAGGAAAAAGAAAACACTCTGACAAACATCACAAATAATAAAAGGAAAATAGAAACAGTAGATTATGCTATATAACCAGGGGTGCACATAATTTTTCAGTGAGTTACTCAGGTGAGTACCAGGAGATTGTGTTTGGTACTCACATATGTGGCATTGTCCTAATAAGTGCAGTCTTTCTCACTGTCCTCTTCACTGTCGCCTCCACTGTCCTCTGCGGCGCGATAGACCTGTCCTCCGCAAACGCGGAAGTAGCTGGGCGATCGATCTGTCGCCCGTGGGGGGTGTGGCGCGATCGACCTGGGGGGGTGCGGAGCGATCTATCGGTCCTTCGCCAACAGCAATCGATCTGTTGACGGGGGCGGCGTCAAAAGAGCCATATATGGCTCGTGAGCCATAGGTTTCCAACCCCTGGCGTGAGCGATGCTCTGCATGATCCGCGTGCCCCCTTCACGTGAATGATATGCACTTCAGTGCACTCATCGTTAACTTTTCGGCTCAGGCTCCAGTTGGCGTTTCTTTGAAGGTGGTGAAACGCCAAAAAAGCTGCTTAATGTCTGTTGCTTTTTGGACATCTCTTACTGTAAGGTTGTGTACGATGAGATGAGAAGATCGGTTAAGTACGCAAAGGCGCTTAGTGACTCAAGTGGGCCTACGCATTTATTATTTTTGTTGCGCATGCGTACCTGCGTACGTGCACTCGTGTATATAACAGTCAGCGGTAGAGCGGCCATCTCTCTCTTCACTCAAAAACACTCTCCTCCCCGTGTGCGCTCACGCCAGAACAGCGAGCACAGAACTACATACACTGTCTTAAAGGTATATTCTCAACATAAACATAAAGTAGCTGTTACAATCTCTGCTGTTAGTTGGTGCAAATATGCCTTTTTTTTGTTAGCAAACATATACAGTGTATGTACATTTTTATAGCATGCCGATCGCTTCATCAAACAAATCGCCATATTGGCTTTTGGTTTTCTCGAGCCTCGGTTATCTCGATGCTTTTTTTGCAACCCCCAAGGCCGTCGACATAACCGGGTTCCACTGTGTGTGTATATATATATATATATACAGTGGATGTATATATATACATATATACAGTGGATGTATATATATATATATATATATATATATATATATATATATATATATATGCACATCAGGATTTGACATGTTCTCCACCATGTCAAAAAAAAGTGTCGTTGGTAATGAACTGATAAATCTTTTCCAAATTCATGCTAACAAGATAACCAAACAAGCAGTGCTAGTCAGTACTTTTACCCCAAAAAGTGAAACTATAAGTTTAACCAAGCTCAGTAGTAGTACGACAAAAGGTGCCTTTCAAATGTATTAAAGAAAATGTGTTTAATGTATTAAGATATGTTAGTTATTTTGCAAAAGTGTTTTTACACTCGCAACAACATTACGTTTTACCTAACAATAGTGAGTGGTGGATTAAATATTTACCTATCTTGATATCACCTGAAACCAAACCCTGCATCCTTGCATTCAAAGTCTAAAGATACACTAAACTTAACATTTATACATTTGGTAGACATTTTTTATTAAATTCATGAATTACATGGAAAAAGAAGACAACATTGTTGTTGCTAAAGCGCCATACTCTACTGTTTGAGCTACAGGAATGTTTGCAAATGGTTCAGGTTGTGAATTAATGTTTTAATGCTGCATACAACTGTTTTTTTGACACTTTAACACTTAACACTTTTGTACATCTTTGTTTTTTTTTTAATCCGATGTAAATTTATGCTCCAGTTACATTGTCCAGTTATTGTCAAAGTGCGGTCATGTCTCCTCCCACTTCCTGTTTCCTCATGTGATTCTCTCAGTTTTATTCCATTCACCTGTCTCATCATCAATCACCTCATCAGTCTTGTGCCTGTGTCTAATCATCCCTTGTGTATATATTCCCCTGCGTTTCATTCCTTTGTCTTCATCCGTTGTTGTTGATGTTAGTGTCCATGGAAATGTATGCTAATGTTTGGTCATGTTGGTCACTGTTTCTCTCATGTGAATTTCCTGATGAACTGTATTTCTGTTTTGCACAAGAAGTGCCCTTTTGTTTTTGTATTAGATGTGTTTATTTTGAATCTATTATTAAAGCAAGTTTCAGTTTATTCCTCCTGGTTCCGTGCCTTCCTCATCCTCGTGTACCATCATTGCTAACAGTTATGTTGACTCTTTCCAGGTTAAAAAAGATAACACTTTATTTTAATGTTTCTCTTTTAGACATCTGTTGCCTATGATTAATGTTGTACCTAAATGTCAGCTAAATCTTTTTATAGTATTAAGAGACTGTCTACTTAATATCTGTATAACACTTTGTTTTAATGGTCATTGTTAAGAAAACCAGCTGAACATAATCTCCATTTATTGATATTTTATTTGTAAATAACTTTTCAGATTATTTTCAGACTAACTTTTTCCTCTTTTGAACAACATCCACAATAGGGAGAGACCTGGAGAGCACATTAAAAAGATAAACATATAGGCTTGCAGGTTGATACACAGTTAGAACTTCCTTACTTAAACCAATTCTCTTCACAGTAACTGTTTTCATAAGTCTTCATATTTTCTTGGTTGTGAAGCAGCAAATCAGCACTGAGGAATGTTAAACTCCAGCCCTTCACCACAAGCACATCACTCACATTCCTCTCCACAAACACAACAGCCATTACCATGACAACCTTTGCAAAACATAGCAGCTGATTTGACTTTGTTTAATTGCTCCCCATCACTTTGCTTCATCACTCCATTACTTCTCATATAGTTAGATGCTCACTCTCAACATTACAGCTTCTGGGCCTCTTGAAATAACTTGCCATAGTAATTTACTTCACCTTATTGGAATGTTTTAGTTACAGTGATTTAAGTGATTCACATGACACCATGAGATAAACGTGTTTATTCTTAATTAATTGTCTCATATGAAAGAGAAAGATTTAGTCATAATCATTGTTAAGTATTGACTTTCACAACTTATTTCTAAACTATATTAAATAAGAATGTAAAAGGTGTGCCACACCAAAAAAACGTCAGCTTCGAAGTGTTCGAAGTAGTTGCTGACAGGCATGCAGGACATATGATGGAGCAACGAAGCGTCTTATTCTCACTTCAGGGAATCAAGGTTACTAATGTAACCAAGACTTTCCTACAGCTTGCAGGTCTCAGACATGCAGACATGATAGCATGGAAAAACAATTTTTTTAAAGTTAAGAACTTGACTGGAACCTCTTCAGTGGTCACAAAGGGAGCCAGGGACAGACCACGGAGCACCAGGCCGGTACCCTTAGGCGTATTGCAGGCCTCATTGTGCCATGGAGGAAATGTGTTACCAGTGTTTCTCTCCCCAGAGACATACCAGCCAAAATGATGTGGTAAGCAGTGATGGCCACCACATGCATCTTAAAGGTGGATGGAGATAACCCGGCAGTGAATCACTCTTGAAAGAAATGCAGCACTATGCAGTTACCAACCAGGCAGTTAAATAGTTTCTGTTGATGACCACTGCACCACGAATGGAAGAGCCTCCACTTCAAGGCCCACAGCTTCCACAGTTCTGGACGGCGGTGTAGAATTGAGCCCCCCGCCTGGGAGAACAGGTCCCTCCAAGATCAGATTATCCCAGGGAGAGCCGAAGAGGAGGGACACTAGGTACGATACTCACATTCTGTCCGTCCACTTCGGGGCAATCAAGGAGAGATGGACCCTGTCCTTGCAAACTCTCTCCAGAACTCCAGGGAGCAGAGCAATCGGGGGGAAAGCATACAGACTTAGCCCGGCCATGTGTGATGGTGTGAGAGAGAACCAGAGTGTCTTTTGAGATGCAAATAGATCCACTTGTGCCTTGCAAAATATCTCTCATATCTGCTCCAGCCAGTGGAGCCTCAGCCCCTGCCTTGACTGATTTTGGACCCCAGTTATGTAAGCTCCCATAAATGAGACCAGCTTCCCATGGTACTACAGGAGGATTTTCTGGGCCAGTTTGCAAAGTGAACGTGAGTGCAAACCCCCTGATGATTTATGTAGGCGACCACTGATGTATTTTCTGGTACTAGACAAGCACATGGTGGCCCCTGAGATCTAGGAGGAAGGTCCTTAGAGCCATGAAGATACTCATCATCTCCAAACATTTGATGGAACAACCATTCTGGAAGTTCTTGAGGCCTCCTCGAAGTGAGCAAGCATTTTCTCAATTTCATCTTCTCTCTTCATACTGTGCAGATGTGTTTTCTCTCTGCTCCCGCTGTGCTCTGGCGCTTTGGTATTTTGTCTTTTTTTTTCTCTCTGACCCGCTGCTTGCTGGACTCCTGAAAATACTGAAATGGAATTGATTAACTGGTCAATCAGCGCGATTGATAGGATTTTCTCACACTGGAAGGGTGCCCTGGGAGAACCCACCTGCCCGGATGGGACCTTTCCTGCAGGGTACGTGATGGACGCATGGAACAACTGGCAAGTCCTGTGCCTGTGGAGGATGCGGAAAATTTATACATGATTGGATTATTGATGGCGGGGTTCCTATTTTTTGGCTTTGGGATTGCCCTGACCTATCGGAAGATTGCTAAGACAGCTGCAAGCAAATTCACCCAGCCGCTGTATGTGGAAATTAAGGAATTGTTCGGGGTTGTGAGGACCAGAACTGATTGATTGATTATGATCCGGACAAATTACCAAAGATCATCAAATGGATTAAAAAAATGTATTTGCCTGACCTAATCAACTACTCCACCCGATCCTCACTTGTCCCTATCTCTCGGTTGTGAGGTCAGCCTGACAGCTTGGTCTGCTATCTTTCCCTGTGCACTGCCTTATCTCCCTTCAAGGACAAACCATAGAACTGAACTCGAAAACATCTGAAGTTATGGCTAACATTCTCACACAACACAATCTCAGACTCACTCGCACCATACACACCCGATCCCGATCCCAGCCCCCCTCCATCCGTCCGTCTGTCCTTATCTATCTCCTCTCCCACTCCATACAAAAAATCCCATCACGTGACTACGTGTACTGTGTTATGTTTTGTTGTGTTTGCTATGTAATGCTTGCTAAACTGCATTCTTGTATTTCTGGAGAGCTCTACGGCGCATGCTCTGCTGCGACGACACGTCTATCATGCCAGCTCATGCTACTGTATGACAGTTTGTGAAAATAAATTTCCCATTAAGGGACAATAAATTTCTATTCTATTCTATTCTATTCTATTCATTCCAGTGCCGCTACATTTCCCAGCGGACACTGAAAAAGGCGCTCACCGGGGACCTCTGAGCCCTGAAACATGCGAGGTATTGAGGTGAACACTGCTTTTCTTTCGGTGGGGACTGCCCTCATATTCCTGATGCTTCTGGTATCAGAACCTCTTTTTCCCTGCAGCCTTCTTGGCAGCAAGGATGGTCCTCCCATTCTTTGGGGAGGGGTTCGGGTGGTGACTCTTTGTAGCCACCATGGCTGCTGTAGCCCAACCAATAGCTCTAGCGATCTCCTTGGTGGACTGGAGAGAAAGATCAATGTTGCGGCACTTTCCACACAGTAGGAGGCTGGGAAGCCCTGACGGGGTGCCGCGCTTCACACATCCAGCTTGCTTTTTGGACGAATATCCTGCCTCTCTGCTGGCCAGTCAATGTTTAATCTGCCAACAGTGCAAGTCACAACCTCCACCAGCTCCTCCTAGACTGGAGAATGAGGTGGCAAATTCTCATCTCCAGCCTCTATGCTAACAACATCCAGCTCCTCAGAACAAAGCGTTGCACACCTTTTATAATTTCTTGATTCGTGACGTCACCTGCCTGAAGTATCGTCACACGATTGGTTTGATTACACATTTGCTTCATGACAAAATCATGCAGAGAGTTAGTGTTTTGATGCAGTGTCTCGTTCCCTTGAACGGGAACTGTGTGTTAATGAGGTCCCAGGAGAAGACTGTCAATGAAAGCTTTTAGTGAGCAGGGTCTGTCAAGTTCCAAAATTACAAAAAGTGTTCACATAATACCATTAATGTAGTTCAGACAGCTTTATAACATGTCTTTTGAATGCAAACTTTCAGTCAGTACTCATTGAAAATGTTGCCTCTGCCATTAATTTCCTTTTATACAGTATCAAAAGTGCTGTGCTTGTATATCCATTAGAACTCAGAGGCATAAAATTACCAGTGAATAACAATTTTTGGGCTATTTGGCCATTAGACTTGGATGATCATGAAAGAATTGAAAGTCTTAGACTCTTATTGTCACAGTTGAGTGACTGCAATAAAGTGCAACAGTTGGATAAAATAATAAGCTGTCTTTTTTAAATCTAACAGGCAATACTCTGGTGATCACTAGGTGAAATAACGACAACCATGTATAACATAGATGATGGTGGAAGAAACAAATATGGAAACTAAGGTTTTAAATAAACAGGGAGAGCTAATTAACTTGAACAGAAACAGCTGGGATATTACTTAACAACCAAGGAAACTAACTAGGAACACAGAACGCAGCCAAATGAGCACAGGGACAATTACAAAAAGAAAGAAAAAAATAGCTAAAGATAACTGACACCCATCTTGTAGAAAATGCAACCCCAAGGACTTCCAATAATAAATAAAAGGTTTTTGAACACTGGCATTCTCTCGCTACACTCCCCCACACAAGTGTTATCCAAACAAAATCAAAATCTTTAACCTAAATATCACAATCAAATTTAATATACTCACAGTTAATGACATGGCATATATCAATATATCATTTCACTATTAAAGGTGTAAGAGGTGCAAGTTGAAAGAGGAGAATTTAGCATAGAAGGAAATCTAGGCCCATCAGCACCACAGTGATACATAATTTGTCAATTTAATCAGGGGGTGAACCAATCAATGAGCTGCATTATTAAAGAAAGCTGACTCTTAAGAATGTTCTCTACATGTGAGATTACAATCTTTTGTAACTTTTTTAAATGAGTTTCCAAAAAAGTGCACTTAAGATGAATATGCAAGTATCAGCATTGAGTAATATGATTTAAAAAAAGCATTGCATGAACCGTGCTTGAATTTTAATGTATTGTGTATGTTGGGCATGCATTTTTATGGGCTGAAATTCAACATGGATGTACATTTAAGCTATAAATACTTCAATTGAAAATTTAATAATCCATATTCAAAATTCAGATGTCACTTTCAAAATATTTGTTCTGTTTAATACAACCTATAATATTATGGGCAATTTTCGATCCATTTTATTTTATTTGACAAATTCTCTTCCACAAATTCAGTGGTCCAAATTCAACAGAAAATTCAACAGCTCACATCAGGGAACTGCAGGAAAAGAAGAAGAGTGTCGAATGATCTCCATCTGCAGTTAGTTTATTCTCACCAGCAGGTGGTGCAAGCAGGTGGGGACGAACAGGTCATTCATTCTAAAAAACTGATCAAGACTCAAAATCTGTGTTTACATGTGTTTTTCAATGTCTTCATGGTTACTTTACACCTGATCATTTATTACATTTCTCTTGATTGTTTAATTACCTTAACGTTATGCTGTATTGCAGTAATAGTGCTTCCCTCAGTACGTCATACTCCAGGCTCTACCCCTGCCGTCAGGACATATAAAATACTTAATATAGCTTAATCAACTCCTATAGTGAAATAAAAGACCAAACAGGTAAGCAGTCTCTAAAAGTCACGACAGTGGTTCACACGTTTCTAACTTCAATCGCATTTTAAGTGTTGAGTTACAGTCATAAATCCAATTCATGGTCATGTAGGTGTCAGGTATACTTTATGTGAACCCTTTTCACAATGTTTAACTATCGATTGAAATATTAATAATTGTATTCTAGTCATATCTGTTAAATTAAAATGTACATTTACAATTGTTTTGCAGGTGGCTGCACATGCTTGTCTTACGATGCAGTTTAATACTCTTCGATTACTTTAAATCACTTATATATGACAATTTTAAAATACTACTTAAAATGTTTGAAATCAGTTATTTCTATATAGGTGTTATGATGACGAGCTCCGTGCTTCCCTCCTCTGGCATTCTAAAACAGCATTCTTCCATCTTAAAAATATATCTAAATTGTGACATATGCTCTCAAAGACAAATGCGAAAAAGTTAGTTAATGCGATCATGAGTTCAAGGCTACATTATTGTAATGCTCTACTGGGTATTTGCCCTGCATGCTTAATAAACAAATTCCAGCTGGTCCAAAATGCAGAAGCTCGAGTTATTACTAGAACCAGGAAGTATGACCATATTAGCCCAGTTCTGTCAATCCTGCACTGGTTTCCTATTAATCACCGAATACATTTTAAAATCTTGCTAATTACTTACAAAGCATTAAATGGTTTAGCTCCACAGTACTTGAGCGATCTCTCAACACATTATAGTCCTTCACGTCTATTGCGATCCCAAAATACTGACCAGCTTATAATACCTAGAATATCAAAGTCAACTGCTGGCGGGCGATCCTTTTCCTATTTAGCTCCTAAACTCTGGAATAGTCTTCCTAATACAGTTCGGAAAGCAGACAAAGTCTGTCAGTTTAAATCTAGACTAAAAACACATCTCTTCAATCTGGCATACACATAACACATTATACATACATTTTTAATCCAAATCATGTAAAATGATTGTTAGGCTGCATAATTTAGGTCAGCCGGAACCGGGAACATTCCTATAACATCTGATGTACTCGATACATCAGATGAAGAATGGCATCTACGCTGATATTATTCTCTGTTTATTCCGAGGTTACTGTGGTCAGCCGGATCCGGGCCGTATCCAGATCAGATGAAGGACCTGCACCTGGACACGAGCACAGCACTGCCCTGAAGTGTCTGCGGAGACTGTGACTCGACTAAACCCTCCCCTGTGTAGATCATGAACCCATCTCCAATCGGACCAAATTAGACTTAATATTAGACTTGAATTTATTACTTTCTAAATAGGGTCAAAAAAGTTTATAGAAAATAAACGATTAGCAAAATGAAGAAATGGTGCTTCACAAAGACTAAGAGACAGGAAGTCTATTAGAGTGCCATATTGCATCATTTGCATTTTCCAATGACTAAAGGGAGGAGTAGAAAAAGAGAAAGAGAAATACTTTTTAATTGGACAATCAAAGGTTAGGAGAAGGCAGACCTTGCTTTATTTTAAAGTGAACCGTATAAAGCTTGCATGTTGGCCACTTGGCACTGCATCCATGACATGATTACTAAAGATCTCTCTCCAACCACCTGCTCCCCCTGTGTGTCTCTATTCTTTGCTCCACTCTCCACTCCACTGCTTGAGTGCTTAATAAAGCATCATCAGTCCTGATTGAGATAGATGATTCCGTGGCTGAGAGAGCACTCACATGTGTGTAACAGTAAATTAGAAGAGGGAAATGAAGTCTGCCTGAGTGTGTGCCTGTACCAGTTTGTATTTCGGTATCATTGTGTGGATGTTTTACAATAAAATAATTTAGGAATCAAGTGCCTTTTTCTTGTTTCTGATGCATGCATGCTTTTTTGAACCTGTGAAGAAATTAGACATACATTGGTTTCAGAATATTTGGAACGTTTTATGGACTATTGTTTGTCATTTCTGTAGATTGACAACCCCTGTCCACTGTGGTGCCACAATATTCACCACAGATATTCTACAAAATATTTCCTTATATGCACTACAAAATATTTTTTGGGACAAATGATTACAGAATTTACATTTTTGTGTGAACTACACCTTTACCTTGATAGAGCTTCCAAAATAACTCATAAACTCACCTAAAGGAACACATGTTCAATTTCTCATTATTGCAATTATATAATCAACCAATCACATGGCAGTTGCTTCAATGCATTTAGGGGTTGGTCCTTGTCAAGACAATCTCCTGAACTCCAAACTGAATGTCAGAAGGAAAAAGAAAGGTGATTTAAGCAATTTTGATCGTGGCATGGTTGTTGGTGCCAGACGGGCCGGTCTGAGTATTTCACAATCTGCTCAGCTACTGGAATTTTCACGAACAACCATTTCTAGGGTTTACAAAGAAAGATGTGAAAAGGGAAAAACATCCAGTATGCGGCAGTCCTGTGGGATAAAATGCCTTGTTGAAGCTAGAGGTCAGAGGAGAGTTGGCCGACTGATTCAAGCTGATAGAAGAGCAACTTTGACTGAAATAACCACTCGTTACAACCGAGGTTTGCAGCAAAGCATTTGTGAAGCCACAACACACACAACCTTGAGGCGGATGGACTAAAACCACAGAAGACCCCACCGGGTATCACTCATCTCCACTACAAATAGGAAAAAGAGACTGCAATTTGCACGAGCTCACCAAAATTGGACAGTTGAAGACTGGAAAAATATTGCCTGGTCTGATGAGACTCGATTTCTGTTGAGACATTCAAATGGTAGAGTCAGAATTTGGCGTACACAGAATGAGAACATGGATCCGTCATGCCTTGTTACCACTGTGCAAGCTGATGGTGGTGGTGTAATGGTGTGGGGGATGTTTTCTTGGCACACTTTAGGCCCCTTAG